>JARHVA010008373.1:347500-430000 GCA_037957365.1 Torreya grandis | reverse complement strand
GTAGTTACATAAGTTAACATATCATGATTATTTCCTATAGGTTACATACATTTTTATACACATGATAATGGTTTTATTAATAAGTTAGATACAAATTTTTTTTTTGTTACATATGATTATGGATTTATAGTTACCCAATGGCATCCTTATGCCTTCCCTTGATGCATCCTTATTCATTCAATAATACTTTTAGGTTCTATTTTTCTTAGTTTCCATTAACATATTGAGATTTTATTTGGTTATATATTATGGTAAACATATATATTACATACTTAGTACATTGTTTCACTATTGATTAGCACTTTTTATATAAAGGATTTATGTTTTTTCTATACCACTTGATATGTTTTTTTCACTATAGACTATTTGGAATGCCTATCTTATTTCCCTCTACATGTCATTGTGCATGTTCTTGTTACTTAACATGAATTTCTTATCTTCCCCATATTGAATGATTTAGCTTTATACTCTATGTAACATGCTTATTGAATGCAATATAATTATCTTATTTATCTTGACTACAATAGTTGTTTCCTATATTTACTCTAAGTGTGTTATGATTATTATATTTTTGGTATACTTACCTTGCATGCTCTATGGACTATATGTTACTATGATTAGTGATATGATCTATATCATGCCCCTTAGCTATTGATTTAATATATGAATATTTACTAAAATGTCATAGTTTATAACATTCATTAATTGGGGCATACTATTATTATGCCTTCAATACTTATATATTTTCCACACTAGATAATATTATTATTTATTCCTTCACTATGTCTATCTTATCAACATTGGGGTTGTAGACACTAAATTTTTTTATTTGACACTTGGTAATGTCAATATTGACCTACCCATATCCTATATGAATTTTGAATCTCCAAACAACTCTCGCTCATCATTCTTGCATAGTTGCATGTTAGTTATGAGATTAGTCCATTATAATTTACTATCAATCACTTATAAGAACATTCCAATGTATTATAAATCAGTAAAAAAATCCTACCTAAACATTCTTAGAATACCATATTATAATATTAATCCCTGAAAAAATAACATTTGACTTAGACAGTAACATAGTCATTACTATATTGAGGTAGATGTTATTATCATTCACCTATCAATGGCTATTTTTTAAAATCAAACTCTTCCTATAGGTTGGTACATTCACCTAAAGTTTTATTAGCATGACAAATTACTCATTTGAGCATGTATAAATATATGTCAAGTTCAATCTTATTTACCATATCGAGTTCTCAAGTACCTATAAAGTACACAACTACACATTAAGAAAATCTTCCCTATTCTTATAAAATTAAAAATAAATTCCTAGGATTTATCATCATCCAATTCTGAAGCACATAAATCTAGGTCAAGTTCCAACATTATTAATATTAAATCCAAAATTTTAGGTGCATTCATACAATGAAAGAGCATAATTTCACACTTGTACAAAGGGGAATAGATACATGTGGCTTAAATTCCCTCTTCAGAGTATTAGATATGCAGGTAATAATCATTCATCAATGAGGGTGCTTAGGGTCAGCTTGATTTGATTACAAGTCCAAACTTTTTTAAAGTTTTCATCCTTAATCAGTGGACTTATGGTGTCAATGAGAATGAAGCTAATTTTTAGAGTTCTACATGCAATTGATGGTCACAAATTTCACATACAAAGACATATAAAATAAGCACGTTCCACTATATAGTTGTATATATAAATCTACTTGGAATAGTAACATCAGCCTCAGTCACTATCATTGGTGTTTATTCCCAAGCATAATGGTACCTAGCTTGTGTGTATATAAATAATTTTATATATAGATGAATTAAATGCCTAGGTATAGTTTGTTTCCACTATCAAATAATTATCATAGTAACCACTCAAGAATTAAATTTAAGTATATTGATCTCCTTAGTACTTTCCATAAATATAAAATAACATTATTAGATTACTATCATCTAGTTACATTCATGTTTATGTTTGATTTTCATTTATTACAAACCAAGTTCTACAAGTTTATTATATTTTCATTCAAACATTAATCTAAAGTTAGGGTATACATAATGGTGAACCCATATATTTATTAAACATTTCAAAACCATAGGCTTCCATTAGTGTTAAATCCTTTTATTGTTAAGTCCAAGATCTCAATCTCAATTGTACCTATGAGGTTAGATGCACTAAGGTCAAGAAATAATTGGCAGACTTATATCCTCTCAATTTAGGATTATTTCTGAGACAATCCAAGGCATGAGTTTTAGGTATGGGGCTTGATAGAAATGTTTCCAAAGAATAATTTAAATGTTTAAAAGGAATAATGTTACCTTAAAGTGAGCATAAACCACAAGTTGAGGTGAATGTGACAAGTGGAGAAATTATAATATGGAGAAAAACCACATAATATATTAAAATCCTTGAAAATAATGAACTTAAGATACAATAGCCTAAAAATTTTATAAAAGAAAGAGAGAGAATGGATTTAGGCCAAAATAGCATCACAAAGATTTAATATCAAGACTAGAACAACAAAAGTGTTGTGAGAGTGTAGTAAAAAGTGTTCAATAAAGGGATAAGAGAGAAAAGGAGTTATAAGTTCAAGCTACAACATGTGTGCCATGTGTCCCTAATCCTCTTCAAAGTGTGGAAGATGTGTGTACCATGTGGAGGGAAATGAGTTACATGCAAATAACTCCAAACCCAAAAAGTGGACTAGAGAGGTGAGTGACACCTCAAAATAATAGATTAAAGTGCATTTATAAATATAATAAATGCATACACACATAAGACTTATGATAAGCTTATAACCTATATGAAGGACCGAAATTAAGGTTAATTCTTCAACACTCCCTATTCAGATTTAATTGGGTTTATAAAAGTAGAAAAAACCTTTTACAATAAGGGAGTTGAAATTACATAATACTTCCCCTTAATAGAAACTTCCTTCAAGAGGAACTACAATAAATTGAGAGAAGAAAGAAGAGAAGGTGCCACCAAAATCCACAATGAAGAAAGTGTGATCAATAAGAGTCCTCTTTAGAAGTGTGTTTGATCCATAATGAAACAAGGACCAATAATAAGGAGAAATGATCCACAAAACTCTGTAAAAAAAATAAGCTAACACTAATATCTTAAGTTCATTAATCAATATGCTAAAAAATATAATCTACATACATAATGTAATAAAAGTAGATGTACAAGTAAAAAAATTTAGCGAAAGACAAATTTCATCATAAAGTGTGAAAACCTGCATGAAACAAAATTATAAAACAAGGCTCTAAATAAAGTATATTTCCTTTTCAACATAAAATAAGGAGTGCATAAAATATTTTAGGTTTATAAAAATAGAGACAAAGAAGAAGTGTCACTTGCAAAAGATATTATACATGAAGAATTAGAATAATTATCACAAAACAAATATCAAAGTCTCTAGAAGATTCATGTTATTTATGAATTCAAATATTTTTACCCTTAGAGGTAGGGGTTTTATTTGTTTTTCATTAATATAAAGTGTCATGCATGGATTTATCATAAGATTTGCATGGGTGTAATTTTCAACATTTAGATATATGATGCCCATGTTTTCCATAATGTGCACAAGGTTTAATAATTTTAACCATAGCATGAGCATTACAAAGAGTATAATCTAAATAAGTTGTATTAGAAGTCATTCGATGTGAAGGACAATATGATATTAAATTTACATTATAAGTAGTAGAATCATTAAAATCAAAACCTTTAACATTTGTATTATAAGTAGGCAAAATAGGTTCAAGAATACTATCTTCACATTTATCAAGTACACCACCTAAATAGCCCATGTTGTGCATTATTTTTAAGTTTAGGTTGGTAGAAGAAGTGTTTAAAGAATTTTTAGTTGTTTGAGAAGCATAAAAAGTTTCATTATTGTGATAGCTAGTTGATGTTAAAAATACACAAATTTAGCATTTAAAGTGTTAATAGATGTTCGCAGAGTTTGTATTTTCTCAATAAAAGAGGCTTGTAAAGATTTAAAATTGTCATTTTTACATGTAAGTTGTTTCTTGAGTGCAATAATTTCTTCAGTTTTCAAATCAATTTGATGTGAAAACATCTTAAAAGCTAAAAAAATATCTAGTTTGAATACAATTGCATGTGATTATAAAAGTTATATACTTGCTAAAAAAACACATATGCCAATAATGATTAAATATAAATGTAATTCCATACCAAATTACTAAATTAAATTGTTTTAAAGATAATATTAAGCATTTTTTAAAGTTGAAAAAAAAAATGATAAAAAAAAACTTTAATACACAAATAGTATTTGCATTTAAGACCAATTTTGAAAAATATTTTAACTTTTAAAAAATAAAAATTTCTAAGCTCGTAAGGATGCATCAAAAGGTATGAAAGATAAAGACTATAAAATAAGAGTGTTGTGAGAGTGTAAGAGAAAGTGTTAAAGAAAGGGATATGAGAGCTCATTATAAAGAGATAAGAAAGAAAATGAGTTAAAAGTGCAAGATCCAATATGTGTGCCATGTGTCCCAAATCCTCTTAAAAGTGGATAGGATGTGTATGTCATGTGGAGGGAGAGGAGTTACAAGAAACTAAATCCAAATCCAACAAGTGGACTAGAGAGGTGAGTGACCCCTGAAAAGGCTAGGATACAGTGCATTTATAAATATAATAAATGCACACCCACAAGACTTAGGATAAACTTATAAGAAGGACCCAAATTAAGGTTAATTATCCTATATATATTCATTAAATATCCTTCCTAAAATAGATCCCCAAGAGATGTATCACTACTACTAGAGGTCTAATACTAATTTTCTCATTGACTTATAAAATTTCTACACTCATAACTAGACCAATTGCAACACATGATTTTAAAACTATAATTTATTTAACTTCATCATTTCTAAAAGAATGGAAGTATCACTTGTTCATAGAAAAACATAAAAAGAGAGGGAGGGTATGGTATAAATAAATTCTTCTTATTAAAAGGGAATATAAAATGCTTCCAGGACCACAACATGCTTACCTATAGTTTCACCAATGTATGCTAAGTTTCATGATAACCCAAGATTCAGTCACATAGAAAGAGAGAGTCTAAGGAGAAAATACAAATTATTAATTCTAATATTCCCTTTAATTAACGAATTACAAACAATTATGTAGTTAATGGCACACATATCCTTCTATCCTTCAAGTAGATAAAGGAGTTTAAGAACCTAATTAAAATATCAAAAGCACATCCTAGTTAGTGGATGAACTCTATATAAAACATGATTACATTCATATATCATTGATATTAATCCATTAAAAAAATAAGGTTCAATTATTGTAAGCCAACTAGATGCATTTACACAAAAAATCAAATTTTCATTATTTCAATAGCATTTGTTAGAAAATAGAGTCAACCCTTTTAACATACTAGGTAGTAGTATATATAGAAGGGAGAGATGGTTCTTTCATATAAGAGACATGATATCTCACTCTTGGCCATCATGGCCTAAAATGGTATAAAAAATTATGTCATAAGATTCTCATCCTATAATAGATAAAATGAAACAAAATTCCACAACCCACTATGGAGCCTTGAGGAGAGGTTTGATATGGATTGCATCCTAAAAGTTTTAGTATATTTTTTTGGGCTAACATAGATCAATAAATGAGATTAAACTTTTATAATTTGATAATAGACTCATAGATAATCATATTTACTATATTTTCTATGCATAGGCAATGTGGGAAGCACATGCCCTTTTTCTAGTTCTATGGCACTACGAATGGCCAAGGAGCTGACCACATGGAGATTCATTAATATCTTTGACTATGTAGTCCTTATGAAAAAAATACAAGTGTCTAGTCAAAATTATTTAGGGTCCACCTTATTATATTATCCTTATGCACCAAAGTTTAAATAAGTGTCTCAATCTAATTACTTCAAATTTTGACACTTGTCCATTTGCCACTAGATCAAGACTTATGGACCTTATCTTTGCATCAATGGACCAAAATTGATACAAGTTCCAAATCATCTTAAAAAATTATATATATATATATATATATATATATATATATATATATATATATAATGCTCTTAGGACCCATATATTGTTCACCCCAAAAACCTATCTCTAAAAGCATTCATGAGGTTGAATGTTCTAGAGATAAAATCAAGGGACAATATATGGGATAAATATATCCCCTCATTAATTTTAGGACATATTCTCATTCAATCTAAATATTGAGTATTTTAACCTATTTTACTCAAAAATCATGAACTATTACCACTAGAGACTCAATGTCTATTTGATAAATTCTTGAAATTCATATAGATGATTGAACTGTGTTTTCTTGATTTCTATTGGGCCTAATTTTGCTAATTTATAAAATGAGGAGAATGTTTCAAATCCAAAATAAACATAAAATAGAGGCAAAAGGAAATTAAAAAATAGATTTTCTAGTTAAGAGAATACTGGGGTTTCAAGGGCCAAAATCTACCAGCTCATATTTATATCATTGTGTTCTTGATTTAGTAGTTTTACAAACTCATATGGACATAATGGGAAAGATTCTAGGGGGAAAATATGAATACACAACTCAATAATTATTCACTAAATTTAAACTCACAAAGGGTCCTTCAAACCAAGTAAGACCATATTTAGATTTTTTAAAAAGAGGGTCCATGTTTTTAGCCTAAAAATGGGGCATGTTTGTGAAGGAAACAACAATGGTAACTTCCTACTAGGATGTACTTCTTGAGTATCTGGATAATTCATCATATATGGTTCATGCTTCCAAACATAAGTGTTAGCTACAATAAAAACTTGAGACAAAATCAGTAGAGTGGGCACAAAATTTTGCATCAACTCATGAAATACTAAGCTAGGTTTTTTTCAATGACCATCAGTGTGTGTTTTAAGTGATTAATACATTTATAGTTCTAAATTTACATATTCATTAAAATCTACTCAAATAATTAGAATTTCTAAAGAAGTATGGTTTATGAAGTTTGTTCAAGGGGTAAATTTCATGGGCATCACTCTATTGCCATTAATACATATATATACCTAACAGAGATGCCTCTAGTCACCCTCGAGACCTTGATTCACTAATAACTAGGTTGAAAAGGTTGTGGTGGAGGCTTTTTGAATCAACCTTTCAAGGATCTTGGGATTTCACATGTTATTTTCACTTTTTTTTAATTTTATTCCCATTTTGAGAGGGGATTTATATTCACTCCATTGAGAGTTTGGGACCAAGCCATGGGTTTAATAAAGCTCTAAAATTTCATCGATCAATTGAGATAAATTAGAAATGATAGTGTATTGTGTTTGCTTTAAATTTTATGTTGAATGTGCTTGATGGATTTTAACAAATAAAGAAACATTTATAAATTCATATGCTCAATTAAGAATCATAGGCCACAAAAATTTTAAAGATGTGAAAATAAATAATGTAACTCACACAAAGCGTTCAAGCAAGATTTTTAGTTAGGCTCCAATATGCCATCGATGTCATATTCACACAAATAGAACTTTCATTTCATTAAACATTAATTAATCAAGGGAACCCTCAAGATAAAACAAAACAACTAACCCAAAAAATAAATGTAACAAGGTTGATCTCATGAGATGAAAAACAAAATAATGGAAATAAGTAGAAATAAAACCTAAATAAGAAATAAGGGTTTTCATAGAGTTACGTTGAGCATATACTACCGATCCAAGGAATCTAGGGGATTGGGTCTCATAGATATTAAAATTCATGGCCTATCCCTTGGTGTTAAGTGTATTATTATAGGTCTTACTTTGGATGAAACTTAAAATATTCTTCTATGTCATTGTATTTCTCAGGGGCTTCCATGTGGTAGAAAGGCTTAGTAAGGCCTAGAACTGCATTCTCTGCTCATAACCCTAGTGCCTATTAAAATTAAGGGTAATTTTGTGATTTAAAGTCTATGAAAATCTTGGGAGAATTTTAATCCTCACCTTAACTAGGTAGGTGAGGGTTTGAGGAATGGCCTCTCCATTAACATCCAATTTATCTGGTGGTCACCTTGCTTAATTTTTCACAATGTTCTCTTTGCTTTAGTCCCTTAGTTAAAGGGTTAAGGCTTTTCAAGAAAGGTGTGAAGATTATCAGTTATCTCTTTTTTAAACAGAATAAGTCTTGGATCACTTATCAAAAACTTTAGAATAAATTTCATTTAAATAATTTAGATGTAGAAACTATTGTAGAAATTCAAGGTTCCATACCTAATGAATATTTGCACAAAATAGGGATCAACTCTCTTGTTACTTAGTGTAAATATTGGCACTAGTCTATGACCACCCCTTCACTTGATATTCTCCTTGGATGAGTTATAATTTACTATCCCCTTATCATATTCTAGATGAAATGCTCAATCTTATATTTAATCTTCATTCCAGACATGGGGTTTGGGCCTGACACTTTAGCACTGTGTGGTCTACTATTATTAAGCCTAAAAAAGCTCATTTCATATGGTTTTTAATTTATTATGGATTCCCTATGTGTAATTAACTTAATCATCTTGGAGTTTCCAACCCCATTTTCTTGGTTTGTCAGCAACTAGAGACTGTTAAGTAACTTTTTTTTATTTTTTCTCTCACACATAATCTACTTGGAACTAGATTCATTCCATCTTTCAACCCTTTTGACCTAAGTTTTAGATTAAGGTAAAAACAAGTTTTGAAGGGACCCCAAAACCCTATAACAAAAATAGAAAGATAAAGTAGTAATGACCATTAGGAAGAGCAAACCTAAAACCTACTGAAGATCAGCATCAAAATTAGGTTTTACATGGACCTAAAATCACAAACCTAAACCATAAAAAGAGCCCAGGTTTTACAGAGACCTGGAAACTCAAAATAAGTTTTAAAACTAAGAACCAAGTTTCAAAACTAGTAATAACATCCAGCAAAAGGGACCAAAACAAAAACAATATCACCAAAGAAGACCCTAGTCTTCTAATTCTAGGATCATCTTCACAGCCTCCTTTCCAATCGTGGCAGTATCTTGTATGGATATAACAACTGAAGTAGTTGCATCTTGCAAGGCTTTCTTCTTTGAAATCTGTCTAGTCCTCTTACTTAGACCCTCTAAGGATTTTATTTCTTCATTTTCCCATTTTCCAAGGCTACCTGCAGCAGCACATATACTTGAAGTTACCTACTCCATCTTCGTTCTACTTTCCTTGATGAGCCTTCTTAGATTATTCTCATAATCTTTAAGTTTAATTGGAATATCTCTAAATTATTGATTTTGGTCTGATCAGCTTCCTGATTGTGTTGCATTATTTCCACTTTCTTCTTCAGCCCCATTATTTCCTTATACATCCACGAATCAACTTGGAGAATAGAATCAGCTTTGAATTTTGCCAAATTCATGAAGGATAGCTTAGTGTCCCTCTTCCAAGCATCACGAATGTCTTTTGCATTCTCATGTAGATGGGAATCATCCTTTTCAATTTGTTCCTCCCTTTCCATCATTTTCTCCTCTTTAGCAAGGTCTTCATGCTGGACAGGATCATCCTTTTCTTGTTCCCTAATCTCCATATCATGAGTGGAAACCAGAACCTTATGTTCCTTCTCTCTTATTGAAGCTGGATCATCAAGTAAAATATTTGTCTTTAACACTTCCCCCCAACACAGTCTGATTATCCTCATGATCAGAATTACTCTATTTTGAATTTCCCTTAGTTGTATCCCCTTCATTCCCTTTCTCACTTTTTTCTTTATTTTTATAATAACCTTCCAGATTAGAACTAAACTCCCCAATATCAGTCCCTTCCTCTTTCTCCAGAACATCCTTCTTAGAACTTTTTGTACTTTCCAACTCAAATTCCGCTTCAGCAATTTGTTTTTTAGAACTAGAGGAATCAACTCTAAGTTATTCACATGGAAGATGGATCTTTTGGGGGAATCAACTCTGTTGTCTAGAAAACACAACATATTTTATCATATATTTTGAGTTGATATTTTATTTCAAATTTGGAAAGCTAGAAATTATGCTTGCTTTAACATGAAGAGCTGGAATGTAGCTTTTATATTACTAACAAAATTATTGTTCTATCTAGAGTTAATCTTTAGAGTCAAATTCAAATAGATAAATTCCACCTATAACTCAACCACATCCAACATTTACTTTACCACTCAGTAAATAACTTGTGCATGGTTAATTATGAACCTCCTAATTCCCCATGACATCCTATGCCTCCCCAAGGACAAGGTCATGAGTCATATTGGTAATATTCCAAAACTAGACACAAGAATAATTCTCCTCATTAGACACCACCTTGTTAGTCTTCTCCTTGTCATGGTGGTCTAAGTGGCTCTTCCATATTTCTATGTGATGGCAAGGGCTAGGGATCTCCTCCCCCATCTCATGATAGTGACATTAGGGGTTGGGTTCCTCCCCTTAAGGCTAGTTTTCATGACTATATCTATCAATATCTCCTAAAAGAAATCAAGATGAGATATTAGAGGCTTATCAAAACATTGGTTGGGATCCCTTACTTGTGGATGAGGAGCCTCCTACCCATGGAGGATGGGGTGGTAAGCCTCAGGACCCACCATCTCTATTACCTCCCCTAACGTCCATGTTTGTTGTAGATATTTAATTATTCTTTATATGGCTATATATTTCTTGTTGATTTACTATCAAACTATTGATGTGTTATTTGTTTTTGTGGGTGTGGTCATTTTTTGACCATTTTTTAGACTTTTTCCAAGGTGTATTTGCCCTTGGTATGATTAGTATGATTATACTCATCGGGTGTGAGTTTTATACCTAAATTTTTTGTATGATTAGAGCTATACCATATATTGTTTGATTAATATATAGATACACTCTTAAACGAAAAAAAATAACAATAAGATATGGGAATAAAAATCAAAAAATGAAACAAGAAAGGAAAAGGAAAGTAAAAAAACATAATTATAGGTATTTTCAAGTGAGAGAATGCCTAAAAATTAGTTATAACCTTATTTCTCATGATTTTGAGGAGGTTGAGGGGGGAAATAAATGTTCACCTATGTTTCCCTTAGTAATAGGAGGTTATCCCACATAGATTTAATAAATATTATTCTAGGAATTTGTTAAATCAAATTGCATAATACAACTATGTGCTTAAAGTTACTTAAAAATAGTAGTGGGAATAATTCAAAGGGAATACCTTAGCTTTATAGCTTGAAATGTGATGAGGAGAATAGTTGAGCATTGATACATACCAAGACAGTTTGATCACTTAACCTAGATGATACTTTCCTATTTGTTGTTTCATCATTTGGGATCAAGCCAAATTACTTGAGTATAAATTAGGAACTCTTTAAATATACAACTCAACTCAACTCAGCTTTGTATTTGTTGAAGCCCATGTCCATTTTAACAAGTAGAGGCTAATACAAACTATAAACACATAATAGAGATGCACACAAGACACATCCTTTTGAGGTATAAAATAGATAACCAAGATCCAAAATCAAACAAACAATTAAATTGAAACTACTCTAATGCTAGAACGCAACAAACTACTCTAAGAAAGCAAAGCAAAAAGTAGGGGACTAAACTATTATGTACACTATGCATTACCAAGCCAAACAAGGAAGCTCATTTCAAAGATGCAGTGGAAGAAGCAACCAAAAAATAATGCTTCAGTAAATATTTGTTCACCAATAATGAAAGATCATTCCCTTTGATATATTTAAGGTGAAAACATTATACCCCAATAATTCAGTTATTTGGTATGGGCCAATATAAAGTGTATCAAATTTTTAATGATGACCTCTCTTTTCATGGGCATTATCCTATAGTAGAACTAGATTTAAAATCATAAAGGACTTAACTTTGGCCTTCTTGTCAAACCATCACTTGATATTTATTTGATTCTTATTGAAATTGAGTAAGGATTCATCTGAGCTTCTTCTAATTGTACAATGTCTAAAAGCCTAGAATATACCTTTTATTATGCTCCATCTATTACTACATGAATTTGTAGGTGGGTAGCTTGAGCATTATGATTAGAACTAGTTTTAATCCATAAAATAATATAAATGGTGAGATCTTAAGTGCTTTCTTATGTCTAGTGTGATCACCCCAAAGGGAAAACTTCAGTAGTGAATGCCACTCTCAAGGCTTCTTCTTAGCACATTTCTTGATGGCTTCGACCAATTTCTTGTTAGTTAATTCTACCAATACATTCCCTTATGAGTAGTAATTTGATGAGAACCTTAGATTGATCCCACTATCATATTCCCACTCATTGAATTCCTTAGATTAGAATGTAGGGTTATTTTTGTATACTAAAGAGACTAGGGTCCCAAACCAAGTGGTCACATTTTTTCCATGAACTTGATTACTTAATTTTTAGTGTTATTATTCATTATTACTACCTCGGTCCACCTTGTACAGTGATATATGGTAGTGAGAAAAAATCTAAGGCCTACTGAGAAGTTGGGATTGATGACTCTTATAAAGTCTAATCCCCATTATGTAAAATGTATTTCTTACACTATAGGGTGCAAAAGCATGGCAACATGGATTTCTATCTTAAAAAATGCTTATCATTGGTGGCATGATTGGATATGAGAATGGACATCCCTGAAGATGGTAGGCCAATAGTATCCTACTTGAAGTATTTTATACACAATGGCATTTTCCATAGGATGACCAATGCTTAACTTCTCATTGAAATTAGTGATAATTTCCTTGGATGTATCTTCTAATAGGCATCTAAGATCAATTCCTTCATGATTTTTCCTAAAGACAATTCCCTTATTCATTATATATTTTGTTTTTTTTGAATTTTAGAGATATTTTTTGTGTTTGATTGATTCTAAGAGGTGGGATACCATAAATAAGGTAATGGAAAATTGGGGTATGCCAATTTTTTTGTAGCATTTGTTCTTGGTCTAATTTATATACCATGATCATTGGATCAATATTAGTTATCATCTAAGTAAGACCCTGTCCTTTGACTAGCTTGGCAATTTTTATCTACAAATCATATTCTTGTAGTTTAATCATCCATCTACCTCTGCATTCACCTAGCTCATTCTAACCAAGTATTTGTTCGATAGATGGGCCTAACACAATTTTTTGCACTTTATTATTAATAATATAGTGCCTAAATTTATTCATATCTTTAACCACAGCGTACCCTTTTTGTCCAACATAGATTATCTCATTTCTATATCATTTCGATTGGTTTTAATGAAAGTGATGGGGTGTTCTTAGACATCCAATATTTATGTGAGGTAGGTGACAACAGTGTGTTCAAAGGTAAAATGTTAGATGTATAAGTACCAAGCATAATCTAGACTAATTAGCATTGGTGTTTACATGATGGCATATTTAATGTCTTGAAATACTTTCTTTAACTTAGCATGCCACTTTATTTTAGTGTCTTATTTTAACATAGCATTTAGAGGCTTCATAATTTCAGAAAATCAACAAATGAACTTGCAAAAAAAATTAATTTTACCAAACAAATATTTTAGCTCATTTTTAATATTTCACTGAGGTAGTTTAGTGATTAATTCACTTCATTCTAGGTCAATATTAATACCTTATTTCATGATGATATGACTAAGAATATTACCTTTAAAGACACCAAAATGCTATTTTTTGGGTTCATAGAAACACCATACCTTCTACATCTTTCAAATGCTTTTTACAAATGGAGGATGTGATCTGACCTACATTTTTGAAAATTCAATTAAATCATCCATGTAAATTACTTACCAATTAGACCTTTGAATGTGAAATCCATTAATCTTTGAAATGTTGCTCCAATATTGATTAGTCCAAATGGCATTCACTTGTAATAAAATGTGCCCCATTTCATTGTAATCATAGTTTTAGATCGATCCTCAGAATTTATTAAAACTTAATTATATCCTAATAATCTATCCAAGAAGGACATCATCTAGGATCCATTAACCATCTAAATCATTATGTCAATAGAATGAAATGGATAATTGTCCTTATGTGAATCTTTATTTAGATTTTAGAGGTCTATGAATAATCTAATTTCACCATTTTTATTCTAGATAAGTACAAATTTTTCCACCCATGTGGAGTGGTGAACTAATAATATTATTCTAGTAGAAAGGGTCTTGTGTACTTCTTTGTGTATTAATGGTTCAAGGATTGGATTCACATGTCTCAGTTGCTATCAAATTGGTATTTCATCTAGCTTAAGGGGGATAGTGTGAGTTATCACCTTTGGTTCAAACAATTTGAGATATCAATGGGCCCAAACATTACATCTTTATAATTTAGCAGGTACTTTTAAAGTTTCTCAATCTCTACATTTATCTAATTAGGACCTATGTTGATAGTTTGGGGTTTTTTTAAGGAGCCAATTTTAATTGTCTGATACTTCTGATTTATAAATGTGAGTTTCTTAATTAGGGTGTAGGGACAAATGTGTCAAATGCATTTTATAGAGATATCATTGATGAGGCCACTAATTACTTTATTTTATAGCCTCATCCATACCTAGTATATATCTTTTTCTATGTAAATCCCCATAACCATCCATAACTCATACAAATGAATGAATGAATTTATGATTTTGTATGTGTATTGATGTGTGTGTGTGTGTGTGTGTGTTATATAAATTAATGATGCTTTTTATTTTATTAGATTATGGTTGTGTAACTTTATTTAAAAAATATTTTAAGGGTAACATAAGGCTACATAATTCTTATTTAGGCACAACACTTATATAAAATCCCACAAAAACTATTGGCTTCCACATGTAGGTTGTCCATAGCCACTGTTGTTTTTCACCTGTAGTTTTCCCATAACAACTATTGGCTTCCACCTATAGGTTGTGCTTAGAAACTATAGGTTGCCTACAGTAACTACAAGCTTTCACCTATAGGTAGCCCATAGCCACTACATAGAATATAACTATTATTGTGATTAGATCTTAAGGGCGCATCTATATATCTTAGAAACCAAGTGGATGATTAGAGAGGATTCTCTATTGTTATTGTGTGGACTCCCCACATGCAAATAATCTTGAATGTGCTACCAAAGATGAGAAAGACAAGAATAATGGAAAAGAGATAAAAAGAAGTAAAACAACAAAATAATTTACATTGTCCTTAACTCAATCAGACCTAAAACAAGAAACTTCAGTTACTAACCACCTAAAGGTTGGTTTGGGTAGTTCTTAAAGTATTTATATTTTCCCTAGTTTAGTGTTTTTAGTTAAAGATAATAAACTGCCTTTTGTATTTAATGGCACAACCTAGATTAGATTAGGAGTTGGGTAGTGATAACATAATAGTAGAATTAAATAAGTCATTGCATTTTGAATATTTTAATCTTTTTTAGTAATCTTTAATTTCTATAGATCTGATTAATGAGAAGGTTGATTCTGTAAGAAGCTTTTACAAGTCTCTTAGAGAAGTATTGGAACTCAATTCTGAATGAGGAAGGGCCCCCTTAGAAGGAGTTACAGTGAAGATATTGACCCTCTTTAGTTTAAGTGTGTGTTGTAAGTTGATTTCATTATTAGTTTGATTTTATAAAGTGTGATACATGTGTGATTCATAAGTGTTAATTATTTTTGTATTTCTATATTTTTTTTATAATAGTTTCATAGTATAACTATATAGTGAATTCAATATAAGTTCATTATACTACAACTAGTGAAGTAATTTAATCTATTAATCAATAATGCATATATAGTGCTAACATCTTTGAAAATAATACACACCTTGGGTTGACAATTAATGTTAATTAGAATCAAGAATCTGACAATTAACTAGGTAATAAGTCTTTAGAAAATTTTGGCATTGTTGTTGGGGAGGGTGTTAATTATTACTTTCTAGAATCAATTATTGTTTTTCAAGATTGATTAATGCATTGTCCTACCTAGTCAGAAAAGTTGAGTGAGGACACTATGGTGTCTTATGCTAGATGTCTAAATTCCTATATTTTGATGGTGCACAACATTTTTGATGCACTAGCCAACCCAATTGGGAAATTGAAGTGGGGGCACTATGGTTTCTTATGCCAGATGTTTAAGTTTTTGGATGTTGATGGTGTATAACCTTGAATACATTTTTACAATCTTGTGATTTAATTAGTTAATTATTTTATTTAGAATTTACTTTCTTGCAAGAGTGGTTTACTTTCTACAAAGTGTGCCTTTAATTTTCTTCTTTCATTTCTTACTTTATAGGGTAATTTCCTACTTTCTAGAATAATTTTACTGCTTTCAGTAGATAACTTTATTACTTTTTAGAAAATAAAATTTCAATTTCAATCATTTTGATTTCTACACTCCTTTATTTCTCTACATTTTATTTTTTGGCTTATTCTAAACAACCCCTTAGAACACATGAAAAACACACTAACCCTATGCAGGAAGGGACAAGACAGCTGAAGGAGTGGCACAACATTTATATAGAGAGAAAGAGATTCTTGAGGGATATTCCCATCAAATAAGCCAAAAATTGCTACCGAGAAAGAACCACAAATACCTGTATCAACTAAGAATCTTGTTGAAAAATATACCATAAGACAAAATGATCTTGAAGAAGGGAACACTACAAACCAAAAGAGGTAGCTTGTAGAAGAAGTACTATTGGCTTTGAAAAAGGAAATAGAAGCAAAAGAAGCATTAGCTGATTCGGTAAGAAGAAATGAAGGAGAAGAACTACATGAACTAGACACTCCAAAAAGTAACATCAGAATAACATTCCAACAAGGCTTTCTTGATCAAATCAAAGAAAGCTTAAGAAAATCTTCAAATTTTTCATCTGATAAAAAGACTATAGATTAGTAGATAAACATTTACTATTGTAATGATGAGGGGACTGATACAAAATTTGAAGACATGATCTTGAGTACCTTTGGTAACCATATCACAAGAAAATCCATCATGAATGGAGATGGAGACTTTGTGGATGACAATAGGACTCTAAACATACTTAATTTTGAATTTCTTATTCTAGATGTGATAGGCATAACACAAATGAAAAATATTCTACCCTAAACCTTGCCTAATTTTAAAGGTACATTATCAGAAGACCCAAACATATTTTTGTTTGAATTTGATATCCTGTATAGAAGCTATGACTATGGGTAGGATGAATATAAATTGAAACTTTTTTTAGCTACCCTCAAAGACTCAACACTTCACTAGTTCATGGGACTAGATAGTAATTCAGTCCACACTTGGAAGGGCATGAAAACAAATTTAGCCAAGTATCAAAAATATAGATGAGGAAGAAATTATAGAATAAATGACATCATCATGATGACTCAAGAAGGGGATGAATATTTGGAAGAATATGTTAAACAGTTTATGTTTAGTGTACAAAAATTTAAGCAAAGTACACTAGGAGAAGAGCTAATAAAACTTATCTTCTTGAAAGGAGTCAGAGAAGATTGTTTGGAAGCCTTAGACCTAATTAGCGAGGGAGATATCTTCCATCTAACATTCATAGATATCAAGGAGTTGAGCAAGAATTATGTTAGATTTACCATAAACAAAGTTAGGAGAAATAAGCTTCCACTGATAGCTACAAGTGGCCTATCAAAATATAAAGTTCATAACTTGTTACAAGACATGAAATAGGATATCATTAGTCACTTGGCCACCCAAATAAATAGCCTACAGTTAAGGCACAATCAAGTAGCCTTAGATCACGATTTGATTATCTATTTTTTAAATTATAAGAAAATGAAGATAGATTATAGGTGTCATGAAGTTTGGGCTAAAGTAGTTAAAATCATAGCTGAAGAACCTGAAATAGTATAACTACATGTTGTAAGAAGATATGGGGACATTTTTTTCTATGTTTCACAAAGAAAACCATGGGTTCAATGACCATCTTATCTAGGTATGGGATAAAATCCACCTTTTGTAAATTTTACCTCTTTTAATTCACAATTTTTTAAGTACTAATCAAAATTATACTAGTCCATATATGAATGTCCCACCTCCTAATTCTAGTTGGTAGACACCTCAAACAAGATACCCCACCACCTCTTGGAAGCCTCCATAAAATCTATCCCCACCTTGGATATAAGCTTGGAAAATACCCCAAGGCCCACCCTTCATAAACCAATGGTAGCAGCCCTGGAGACCCAATCAACCCTAGAAAAACCATAAAGGAGGATTCCCTCCACAATAGCAACAATAACCTTCTACTCTTATACCCAATACACAAGCTACACCCAAGCCTAACTAGATCCCTACCAAACCTGTATAGAATCTTGAAAATAAGTCGGTGTAATTGACATCTAGTACTGAACCTTTTCAGTACCCATCATATGTGATGAACATCCATGAAGTTTACCTACATTTAGAGAAAGCTCTACCACCCCCAACCCCACCCATAATAATGGAGTTAGATCAAAAAAACTTTAGAGGATCATGTTAACCTACCTTCACCACCACAAAAACTCTCTGAACCAACAAATAAATCCATTGATAAAATAACCCCACCATTTCCACAATGTCTTAGCCTTTAGAACCATGTAATTGATCATGAATTTGATTTCATAGAATAGCTCAAGAATCTATGTTAAAATTCCTCTCTTCCATGCCATCAAGGATGTGCCCATATATTTCAAAGTTTTCAAATACTTAAGTCTACATAAACCTAGAAGGAAGAAGAATGATCCCAATATATTGCATGTGATTGGCCAGCTAGTAGACATTATGTCAGGAAACACCCTACCAAAGAAATATTTAGATCTAGGATGCCCAATAGTAGCAGTCTATATCCATGACCAACAACTATCTAATACATTGATAGACTTGAGGGATGGAATAAATGTAATGACTACTGAAACCATGAACAAACTTTAGTTCAATATTCATCCCACATCTAAAATTCTATAAATGGCTGACAAGTCTACAGTCTAACTAGAAGGAGTTATTGAAGATCTTGCCATTACTATAGATTCTTGAGAGTATCCTATAGATTTTATCATGTTGTAGTCAAAGTCTAATTTGGGTGGATATCCTCTTATCTTAGGATGACCTTGAATTGCCATAGTTGATGCCTTAATTAGCTATATATAATGTGACATGTTGATTTCTAATAGTAACCACACTAAGATGTTGGTCATCTATCCCCTAGCATAGCCAACCTTGGCATTAGAGCATATATCATAGATTGAAGAAGAAGAGGTAGAACAACCTCTTTAGATTCCTATATTCACCATAGACCATACATGCACCTTAGTTGATTAGGAGGAAGATATAATTCTCTCTAATGTTCTCCAAAATAATTACCAAACTCATTCTATAGATCTCAACCACCTACAATGTGTTGAGTGCCCATTTTTAACCTCTAAGAAGAAGATAATTTTGATTCATCTATATAAAAAATACTCCAATATCTGATGCCTCATATCTATAGCTAAACTAGATCCATTAGCAATATAGAAATGATGATAGCACTCTCACAATAAATTGAAATCTTTCCAAAAAAAGCATTGCTTATTAATAGTAAGTTGGAGTCAAATGAGGAAAAGTGCCTAGTCAGCATGTTGTATGCAAATCAATACACTTTTACATGAGATTATGAGGATATACAAAGAATCAATCTAGAAATATGCCCACACTATATTTATATCAAATAAGAGTACCAACCAATCAGACAACCACAACGTAGGATAAATCCAACTATTAGAGAAATATTCAAAGTGGAATTGTAGAAAATTTTGACTGTTGAATTTATATATCCTATCTTAGATAGTGAACGGGTCTCACCATTGGTACTTATACCAAATAATAAAATGATAATGGTGTGTATACATAGATTATAGGGAACTTAATACAACAACCAAAAAGGATCACTTTCCTCTACCCTTCATTGATTAGGTGTTGGATACATTAGTAGGAAATAAATATTTTGCCTTTCTAGATGGCTTCAGTGGTTACAACTAGATTAGAATTGATCTTAAGGACTAGGAGAAGACCACATTCACTTTTCCCTAGGGTACTTATTCTTATGGTGTATTAACTTTTAGGCTATGTAACGCTCCTACAACATTTTAGAGGGTTGTCTTAAGTATCTTTACAGATATGGCCAATGAATGTGTAGAAATCTATATAGATGACTTCACTATTTATGGAAAAACATTTGATGAGTGCCTGAAGAATGTGAATAAAGTGTTGTAACACTATCAAGAACACCATTTATCTTTAAGTCACAATAAATTCTTATGACACAAGGCATTGTCTTAGGCCACCATGTATTTTTTGAAAGAATTAATATTGACCCTCTAAAAATTAGCAACATAAAAAACCTACAAGTTCCTCAAAATTAAAAAGATGTCCAAAAAATTTTAAGACATGTTGGTTACTACAAGAGATTTATCAATAATTTTAGAAAAGTAGCAACACCATTATTCACTCTCCTAACTAAAGATGTTGAATTTATATGGACTCCTACCTATGAAACAACCTTCAAATAATTGAAAGAATTATTGACCACCACCCCTATTATATGTGGTCGTGATTGGAAGATTTCCTTCCATATTTACACAAACATTTCAAATACTACCCTAGGAGTTATGTTAGCATAAAAATAGGAAGCACTCAATTATGCTATATAATTTTTAAGCAAGAACCTACAAATAATAGAATTAAATTACATGATCATTAAAAAAGAGTTCTTGGTAGTAGTCTATGCTATCAATAAGTTCTATCACTACATACTAGGGTATCAAGTCTTTATTCATATAGACCATGTAGACATTAGGTACCTTATGAATAAACCAATTGTCCCAAGTAGAGTGATAATATGTTCTCTCTTATTAGAATAATTTGATCTAATTATTGTATATAAGTTTGGTAAGGATAATGTTATGACTGACTTCTTATCATGACTACAATCCCCTCAAGAAGATACTATAATGGATGACTCATTTCTACATGAGCACCTGTTCTCCGTCGCCATTATCATACCTTAGTATGTTGATATTGCTAACTACCTTGTAGTAGGGTTACTTTCATATCACTTCTTCCCTAAATAAAAAAGAGATTTGATTTATAAAATTGGTAGGTATTCATGGTTGTTTAGATTCCTTTTTTATACTAGGCTTAACTCTATCATCAAAAGATGTCTTCGAGAAGATGAAGTTCTAGATATCCTCAAATCTTATAATGATGAACCTTGTGAAGGGAACTTTGTAGCCAAGTGTGTAATAGTAAAAATATTGATTACAAGATATTATTGACCCTCAGTCCATAAAGATATGATAATGTATACTTCTCATTGTGATAGATATCAGTGTATGGGGAGACCCACACATTTAGATGAGTTGCCTTTGCAGCCTCAAAAGGTGATTAAACCATTTTAAAAATGGGGCCTAGACTTTATAGGGCCTTTTGATCCAAAATTCAATAAAAAATAGTACATCCTTGTATGTACTGACTATGTCACTAAATGGGTAGAAGTAAAGGCTCTTACACATACTAGGGATGAGAAGGTGGTAGCTTTCCTCTATGAATATATTTTCACAAGATATGGTGTGCCATGAAAAATAGCCACTAATTAAGGACCCAAATTCACTTCTATTTTAATTACTACATTAGTCCAATAATGTGAGATTAGGCATCAAAAATCAACTCCATACCATCCATAGTCCAATGGACAAGTGGAAGTTACCAACAAGGAGATAGAAAATATTTTGATCAAACTATTAGTATGTCTTATAAGGATTGGGAGGCTAGACTTCTTGAAGTTGTTTGAGCTTATAGAATTATATGGAAGACCACTATAGGATTCACCCTATATGAGTTGGTCTATGAGAAGAAACTTATCTTGTCAATTGAATTTGAGCACAAGACCTTACAGATACCACTAAAACTCAAGATGGATATATCTAGAGCATAGAAAGAAAGGCTTATGTAATTGAATGCCTTAGATGAATACAGATAGCAAGCATTATAGAATATAGAACTTGTATAGTAGTAATATATTGGATGGAATTATAGGTACATTAATACCAAGCAATTCAATATAGGAGATTGGAATCTTCTTTTTGATTTAAAATACAAGGATCATAAGGGAAAACTTTAGACCAGATGGCTTGGTCCATTTGAGATGGAGCATGTTCATGACAATGGAGTAGTGCATCTCTAAAACATTGATCAGGTAAGATTCCATCTAATGGTCAATGGCCACAAACTAAATTTACATTAAAAAACCACTCACTCAAAAGGAGTTTACCAAACACATATGCACATAATTACAAAATGGATACAATGATGTACTGGACCAGTATGATGTCTCACTAGATAAAGGGAGAAATAACTAACACATAGATAAAGAAGGAGATGAGGACTTCCTATCCTTCCTATAGAATGAATACTGAGAGCTTTACTTGGTCCTTGACCAGTCACCCTCATAGCTAACATGGCAAAGACCTAGAATAAACATTCTACTGCAGGTAATAGTTAGATTTAAATTTAAAAAACTAATAATAAAAAAACCTTTTTGGGTGTTGTTGTTAGTTTTTGGGTAGAAAAACAACCTATTGGCTACATAAAACAATAAAATGGGCCTAAATAAAAAAATAACTTACTAGATATTTAGGGCTAAAAAACAAAATGAAAAATAAACAATCATTCTGAGAAAAAGTATTCATCTTCTTTCAGTTGCTATGGGCTCTTGTATAGCTACTATGGGCACCTTCCCCATAGTTGGGCACAACTTTTTAGTTTCTATGGGCCCCACCTATAGTTGTTGCAAGTACATCCTAACACCTCTCTAAGTGCATGTAGGTTAGTTCTTCACAAACTCTAAGATATGATCTTGGCTATGGGTTTTTGAGAAATTCATAAAAGACACCAAATAAGCTAGAGGAGTGAAGGAGGATTAGATTATAAAAGTCAACACTACTCAGACATACCCTTGAATAATAAGGTAAGAACCACAACAAAGGCATACACTTCTAATCTTAATTTAAAGTGTTACATACAAAAATTTATGGCTAGAAGAACACACATGAACTACTTTTAGCTTTTGGTCATTTCATGGAGATAATTTCACTCTATCACAAAGTGAGATCTAGGATTTTTAGGAGCACAAGTCTCAAGTTTGAAAACCTTTCCAATTGCTAAAGGAAAAATTCACAAGGCACAAAATCCATAGGGAGTAACATGGCATAAACACAAATCATCAGTAAACTCATGCAAAGGAAGATCACAAAAAAAAAACACCTTCAACTACCCTCTTCCATGTTCATACAACACTTGACTCAGATAACACAAAGATACATACTGACCACCTTGTGGTAGGAAGACAATAATCTCTCATCCAACTACAAGACTCCTACTCTAGTTATATTCAAGTTATCATGATTACATATAGGTTGTTGAGTGAATCATAGAAGGCTAACATCTTATGATCTAATGATTACTCAAGGAGCCCACTTTAGTCAAGTTATAACTACAAAAAAATCATTGCATTTTGGCAAACACTCACATGCAAATCCTCTATGTAACCCTAGGAAAACTTTTAAAAAGGTACGTCATATCATTTGGTCATAGAAAAGCATTGTTTATTCTTAATATAACATGTATTAAATTGAAAAACATATTTAATCATTACCAAGTCATTCATTAAGTCTTGTCTCCACTCACATTCATACCCTCATCATCACCCCATCCTCTCTCTTTCTGTCTTACTCATTCCATGTCACTTGAGGACAAGTGACACCTCACATGGGGGGGAGAATGTTATGGGAAATTAATTCCATGCACTCCAAGATAGTCCATACATGTGGATTAAATTCCCATGATGACACCATTTTATCAATAGGAAAAACAATCACTTTTATTATTTTCACTTGCAAGTATAACCCATTCAAGCAAATTTGAAGCATGTCATTACCTATAACCTTCAACTATAAACCAATATTATTGAAAAAACTCTACTTTGCTACAAATATAATTCTAGAATCCAAAATGAGTGTGTTGACCATTATCATTTGAAAGGGTTGTTAGAAATCTAAACCTAGCCAAAATATGAGTGTTAATTGTGAGATAAGAACCCATAGATTATAGGTAACTTCAAGGAGACCTAGCCTATTGGGTTGTCTTCAATAGAGTGGTATGGACCACTTATTTTGACAAATTATAGAATTTATTTAAACCCCTTATTAGGGAATTTGTAGGGTATTTTACAAGAGAGTAAGCTACTATACATGGCATTACATTTCTAATCACTAAAGAACTGGTAAACAGGCAACTAGGTTACCAAGTATAGGAGAAAACTAGTAAGACAAACCCAATGATCAAGAAGTTGGATAATAGTTATATCAAGGAGATGAAAGACTAATACTGAAGAAATGTGGTGTGGATAGATTCAACCTGCCTATAGCCTGGAGGGAAGTAGCCTCATACATCATTAGATATATGACCTATGAAAGAAGGTACTCTCTAATTCATAATCTCCAATTTAAATTTTTTAATCACTTAGGACATGATAGGACCATTAATGTTCCAAATCACCTATGAAAGATTATAAAAAATATATCCAAATAATACTAGAAGGGGGTTGAGATAACCCTATCTCACCATTACTTGATATGGTTGATAACTAAACATGAAATAAACACTGTTAGACCTAACCTCAGCTAGGACCAATTTCTAACCCTAGAGAATGGTGAACCTTAGTAATAAGAGGGAAATGATGATGAGGAATCTCTTGAAGAGTAGGCCTAATATATTTCACAAGAAGCTCCTATGACCACTAGTGTTGAAGGATAACCCATAGCCACTGAAGATTAATCTAAAACTACTATAGGTAGAAGGAGAAGGAAACTATTCCTACCTCCTGATTAATCAAATGAGGAAAATCCACCCATATAAATTGAGCATAATATTCCTTTTCCCAATATTCCAAATTTTTCCTCACTAAGGATTTATTATTTCATAAAGGAACCTTCAAGAGAAGAGGAAGTTATTCCATCAACTGCTACACAGGAAGAATAGGTTCCAATAGCCACCCCTCCTAAAAAGAAGAAATTTGAAGAAAATAAACCCTCTGTATCAAAAATAGGGAGACCTCCTCTTAAGATATCTTAGAGAATTAATAAATAGAAGATAACCCTATCTTCCTCACCTATAGACATCAATGAAGATGAAAAATAAAAGAAAGAGCTCAGGATTCAAATGACCTCTGATGGGTTCAAGATTGCAAAATGGTTTACTATAGAGGAATCTACCAAGGAATAAGAAGTACAATCACTTAAGCCACCCAAATTCACTAAGAAAGACATGGATCTCCTCAAACATAATGGGTACATAGAATAAGAACTAAAAATGATAGATTAACCTATAGAAGAAGAAGACTTGATTGAAGAAAAGATTGTGGAGGAAGCAGAACAAGAGATAGTTCCTCATGACCAGGGGTTCCAAGCCTTAGAATAAGATATCAAATAAATATATAGTATAAGGAATGAGATAATAGATTTGAAAGGTAAGAAAGGCTTGGAAACACTTTTGAGGGTAGTAAAATTTATAAAATCATCTATGGAAAGAGAAAGGTTATTGGAGGAACCTACAACAACTTCCTTGGAAGAACCTATAACAACTTCATATACCTTGACCATAAATAGCATTAATGTACCCTCAAAAGCACCTACAAAAAATAATTCTCTGGCTTTGGTACCTTTCTAAAATATATTTTCTCCTCCATTGCCCACTATAAAAACACCTACAATAGAAGCAATTGATGTGGATCTTTCAGCTGCTATGCTAGTAAAAACTGATGACCTCCTAATTTTTCTTAAAGAAAAATTTGGAGATGATGAAAACTATCACAAGGATTTGGTGTAAATATTTAAGGTATATGTTGAAACAAGAGAGTAGCAAGATGACATAAAATAAATATTAGAAATAGTTGAAACTGGGATCAATTATTTGAAAGAAAAGATTACTAAAATGCATGAAACCATTGAATTGTTAATGGTGTGTAGATCACCTTCTAAGGTGTATGTTGTCTACTTAGAATAAAGATGGCTTAAATTTAGATATGATAGGATATATAATGATTAGTCTTACATGGTTTGTGACCATAAATCTTTCTTTGAAGTCTATAGACATGCTAATCCTAATCTCCAAACATATTTAAGTGAGTTTTACATACACCAGTATGTTTTACCCCATGATACAAATTGGAATCCAAATATATATTTGGGAGATGTCCAACTAAAGGCATTTACTTCATATGTCCTTAATGAAATAGGAAGAAGGAAATAGGTGGCATATCAGGGAAAAGAAAAAGAAGCTACCCTAATGATTAGGGGTGAATAACTAATCTAAAATATATAATAAAAGAATGGATATCCTTCATGAACTTAGGTACTCCACAAGCATGGGTCATAAGGAAACAAGTAGAGGTTCAGAATCACTATTTGAGTCTTATGGAAGGAGATGGAAAGCAAAAATAAAATTCTTGTTCTCATAGATGGGCAGAACTCTCTGATGCTTTGAAAAGAAAGGAACCTTATTCCCTCCCAAAACCTTAGGGAGGCCATACATAGGGTATACATGTATATTGAGCTTATCAGGAGTAGAAGGATAAAATGGTTGGGATTGATGTTTCAACCACCTATGTTTTTGTTCCCAATTCTTGACTGAGAGGGGGAGGTCCCAGATAACAGAGAGATAGAGAATAAAGATGGAAGAACATTGATGGTGTTAAAGGTTTCTATATCATTGAATGGATGGGATACACAAAGCCCTTATATTTTTTTAAAAAAAATTAGTTTCAAAATTTAGTCAAGGCTTGCTTGAGGTCAAACAAGAGGTTAATTATGGGGTGTGATGAGGCCACCAATTACTTTATTTTATAGCCTCATCCATACCTAGTATATATATTTTTATGTGTAAATCCCCATAACCATCCATGAATCATACAAATAATTGAATGAATTTAAGATTTTGTAGGTGTGTGTGTGTGTGTGTGTGTGTGTGTGTGTGTGTGTGTGTGTGTGTGTGTGTGTGTGTGTGTGTGTGTGTGTGTGTGTGTGTGTGTGTGTGTGTGTGTGTGTGTGTGTGTTATGAATTAATGATGTTTTTTCTTCAATTATATTATAATTGTGTAACTTTATTGAAAAAACATTTGAAAGGTAACATAAAGTTGTAGGAATCTTTTTTGGGCACAACACTTATAGAGAAGACCACAACAACTATTGGTTCTACCTATAGGTTACCCTAGTAACTATTGGCTTCCACCTATAGGTTGTTTATAGCCACTATTAATTCCACCTACAGGTTTCCCATAGTACCTGATGGCTTCCACCTATAGGTTGCCCATTGTAATTTTAGGTTGCCTACAACAACTATAGCCTTTCACCTATAGGTAGCTCATAACCACTACACAGAACAAAACTATTATTGTGATCAGATCTTAAGGTCACATCCAACTATATTAGGAACCAAGTAGATGATTAGAGAAGATCCTCCATAGTTGTTATACGGACTCCCCACATGCAAAGAATCTTGGATGTTGTCAAAGATGAAAAAGATAAGTACAATGGAAAGGAGTCAAAAAGAAGTAAAACAAAAAAATAGTATACATTGCCCTTAACCCAATCAGGCCTAAAACAAGTAATTTCAATTACTAACCACCTAAAGGTTGATCAGGGTAGTTCTTATAGTATTTGTACTTTCCCTGGTTTAGTGTTTTTGGTTAAAGCTAATAAACTACCTTCTATATTTTATGATAAAATCTAGATTATATTAGGAGTTGGATAGATGATAACATAATAGAAGAATTGTAGAAGTCATTGTATTATAAATATTATAATCTTCTATATAAATATTTAATTGGTATAGACCTAAGTAATGAGAAGGTTGATTTTATAAGAAGCTTTTTCAAGTCTCTCAGAGAAGGATTGAAACTCAGTTCTGAATGAGGAAGGGCCCCCTTAAAAGGATTTACAGTGAAGATCCTGACTCTCTTAAGTTTAAGTGTGTTATATAAGCTGATTTCATTATTAGTTTAATGATCTAAAGTGTGATTCATAAGTGTAAATTACTTCTATATTTATGTTACAATAGTTTCATAGTATAACTATTTGGTGAATTCAGCATAAGTTCATTGTATTGCAACTAGAGAAGTAAGTTAATCTATGAAATGATAATACATATATAGTGCTAACATCCTTCAAAAATATACACACCCTAGGTTGATAATTAATGTTAATCAAACTCAAGAATCTATAAATTAAATAGGTAATAAGTCTACACAACAATCATCCCCTTTGGGATTCGATTCCCTCAGATATTTAGAAATCTATCTTTGTCAAGTTCAACTCTGGTATTATCTCTCTCCTCTCCATATATTATTTGGGCTATGAATTCCCCAACATTCTCAATGAATTGAATTATTTGTTGGTCATCTTCAAAGACTTGGAAATTCATCACATTATCTTGGATAGAGGGATAATGAACTATCTCAATGAAAAACTCTTGTAATTCAGTGTTGTCAAGGGGGTTAAACTCATAGCTAAGGATGATAATGATTCAATAATCTAATTTTCTTCCCTAAGGATAGGGATGATGTTGAATGCATCAAAAATTTTGATTAAATCCCATGCTCTATGTTTATACTTTTTAAGGTATGGAAATTTGTAATGGATCTTAATCATGATCTAGTTTAGAACAAGCTTAGAATCATTGAAGACTTTTGGTTCTTTATCTTTATGCCTTAATGCAAATTGTAGTCCCAAAATCAATGACTCATTTTTTGCTAATTTTTTCATGCATGGAAATCACCATCTATAATTAGCTAAATATTTCTTATCTTGGGGATCAATAAGCAAGATTCCAGCTTCAAAACCTTATTTAGAGTGAGTTCCATCCACATATAATAACCAAATTATATGAAACTCCATATTTTTGTCAGTCTTACCTTTAAATGATTTGTTTCTAGAATGTAAATCCCTAAATCAAAATCCACTAAGTTTACCTTCTCATTGATTTTGTTATATTACATGATCATGTGCTTCATATTTGGATCTCTATCCAATCCTATTTAGTTTTAAACATCCCTCCAAGGTAACCACATGTAAGAGAAGTTAGTGGCTATGTATCCATTCAAATATTTATAACAATCCAAACTAAGTAAAATTCCATATTCTTTAGGGATGTATATGACTTGTATATCTATGAATTATTAGATTATACACTCTGATTCTAATTACATATGCACATTTAGTAATTCACCCACTACTCTAACCTCATATTTGTCTAATTGGACTATGACCATATTTAGCTTTATGGGGACTAAACCTATTTTTTTCACAAATGTTAGTAACACTACGTTCACTGAATCCCCAAAATATACCAAGTAGTTATGCATGGTGTTACCAAATAAAATAAAATTTAGGAGAAAGGGGGACACTTCAGTCTTATTTTTATGGATAAGCACATTGGTGTGAGCTATTTTATGTTTGGTCTAGACTATTTTTTCAGTAAGTGACTTGAGCAAAAAACCACGTTTCTTAGTGATTTGGGAAAGATCATACAATGTGAAGTTGGATTTGATATTTTTCATATATTCTACTATTTTGTATCCATCTTTGCCATAAGGTGGTTTAATTTCCACATGGGATTTGGATTCATTATATTTTGGAGTGGAGGGTCATTCTGAGCCTTAGGATCAAGGGGAGTTGTGCCATTATTTAGAGTTGAGGTAGTGAGGGTTGTTGTTATTATCAATTCCTTAAGGGTATAATTGCTTATTTGAAATTATTGCAAAGAATGCACTCCACTATCACTCTTTTTTGGTTCATTATCTTCTTGGTTATGAAATTTCATTATTTCTAACACCATGGCTATGATAGGTGGCCTACCTACATTAGATGATTATGGTTGGTTTCGTACTAGCTCATACTCTTCCATTTCCATTTGTAAAATATCAAAGGCACTATATAATTTAATGTAGTCTAGCTCTTCATCATAAGTTATGTTATTCACATGGTACCAATTAATAAGATCTACCTTGAAAATGTTGATCTTGGGTAGCTTATTGGGAAAAGTCTCTAGTTGATTGTAGGGACAATTTTAATTTTGTTTGTCTCTAGTTAGTGAAGTTCTTACTAGAAATATCAACACCAAAGCTACCCATTTATCTTTACAAATTGAGGAAATCTTTGCACCATATGTTAGATGGCATATAACTTAATTTTTTAAACTCTTGGGATATAGTTTGGGTATTGTTAGTATTTTTTTACATCACTTGGATTTGAAAGTGGGGGATTATATCATTGTTTATAGGGTTAATAAAACCTACATGCTAATTTGGAGTATCATGTCTCATTAGGATCACATTAATTGTAGGTCGTGATTGAGGTGCAAACACATTCTAGTTTACATTAGGAAGAAGGTTCAATAAAGGCATATTAGGTAATGTAATAGTTATGGGAGGAATTATTTGGCCTTGCATAGTTATCTACCTATCAACCTTGATATCTTCAGCATATGTTGAAGGTAAGGTCACCACCATAGGGTCTCATCTCAAGAACATAATAGTCCATGGGTCCAATGCATTTGTTTACATCTCTTATGCTAGTTAAGCATCAAGCTTGTAAATATTTATGGTTTGGATATACATTTTTTACAAATGGACATTAAAATTCCCAATGGTTTTATTAGGTTCTTATTTAATGCATGCAAACTATTAGTAAAGGATGCTTGGATATATAAATTTCCCTAAATTAAGCTAGGGTACTACTAAATTGATCCAAACCTATGATGTAATCCTTAAAAAGGTTTAAAAACCAATCATATGATGTGTCAATAATCATGAAATGGAAAATCCTACAAGCCATGTCCTCATGCTCAACATTAAAGTATCATAGACTAGTTTTGTATGATGTTGAATGTTCCTCTATAATCCTTTCTACACTAGGAGTGAATCTTGAAAAGTACCTCTCTAGATTCCTAGGTAAGTCATGGACTACCCCAAGTACATTTATGGTAGACCCAACAATCCAATCTATTAGTAATGCCATGGGTATATGTTGATTATAGGTAGTTTGAGAGGTTGAGCCAATAGGGGCAAATAAGGGGTTAGGTCTACCTCTAGCAGTTTAGGGTCTTCTAAGGATCTTTAGGACAAGATAATCAACGTCTTACAAATATATTAGGATAAAGTAATACACACATTAGGATCCAACTTGGTCCATAATGCACGATTCTACTAGCTTTTATTAGTATTTCATATTTAAGCTCACAACATGATGGGAAAAGAAAAGTAGAAGTAAACAAAGTAATAGTTAGTGAATTCCAAATGCATATAAAAATTATTAGAAAAAATTTCTAAAATTTCAACAATTCAAAACTACTCTAATGCTTAATTGAACAAAAAACTACAACTCATGACCTTCCTTCTAGTGTTAGTTATTCACTGCAAAAGCCTACATTTAAAAGCATTCATGAGGTAGAATGTTCCAGAGAGAAAATCAAGGGACAATACATGGAATAAAGATATCCCCTCATTAATTTTAGGACTGATGTTGGTTCAATACAAGGACTAAGTAGTATAATATTTTAATCAAAGAGAATGAACTATTACCACTAGAGATTCAATGTTTATTTTATAAATGCTTGAAATCCTTTTGGCTGATTGAACTATGTTTTCTTGATTGTTATTAGGCCTGACTTTGCCAATTTTTAAAATGAGGAGAGTGTTTTAATTTCACAGTAAACATAAAAGAGAGAGAAAAGGAGAGCATAAAAGAGGGTTTATAACTAGGAAAATGCTAGTGATTCTAGGGTTGAATTTTTCCAAATCATAGTTATACCACTATGTACCTTATTCATAAGTTAAACAAACTCAAGGATATAATGGGCAAGCTTCTAGGGATAAAATAGGAATGTAGAACTTAAGAATTCTTCACTAAATGTAAACACAAAAAATGGGCATATAGTGAACTACATGAATTTTAAATTACTTTACAGTTGCAAGCATATAAAGTAAAGAGTGTTATAAGGGAAACAAAAATAGTTCATAAGTGAATTAGAATAACTATTATATAATCTATTTACTACATTCTATTTTGTAATAAAGCATAATACCAACTCTTTGACATAAACATAGACTTAAAATAGGAAATAATGGACAACATTCAATGAACATAAGATAAAGTCTAAACAAGTAAAATTTATATTATAGTTTTTATATATTTTCTTTACACAAAGTGTTGAGCTTGGTACAAATAAATTCCAAAAGCAAGAGGCAATAGCAGGTGTAATCTTAGCTTGATTCTGGTAGTAATTTTGGGACTAAATTTTTATAAACCTTTTATATAGGGAAAGATTGTCCCTTATATAGACATATTTTTCCATGAAATTCACTTATACCACTATTGGTATGGTTTAAGAAAATAAATGATGATTGGGGAATGTAGTTAGGATTATGACAAATTCATTGACTTGAGCAGTATTTGTAGTTTAGAGACCATGCCTATTAAAGGTTGAATTTTATCTTTTATACTCATTATCTCTCCTTTCCCTTCTTTCATGTGCATGCCATGTGATGACTCATGCCATACTAAATACTTTTTATTTAATTTAGGGGAATAATAGTGATCAAATTCAAATATTACTAGTAGATTATGATTTGGATTTTCTTAGGACTACCATTCCACCATGCCCTACATAGACTTCTACATTAAATTTAGGGGTTAATTAAGTTAATATGTCAATTCATCCTATATTGAGGACATTATATTTAATTCACCCATTTATTTCCTCGAATTATGTCACTTTTGGTCTTTTTAGTTGGTCAAAAACCAAATGTATTTCAACTATTCTTGATAGACTTGACACATGGTCTTTTTGGTGATTTTAAGGTTCTTGATTGTTAGATGGGCAATCAGATTTAATATAGTGCTTTTATAACATCATTTACATCATGTAATTTTTTTGTAGGGTCATGCCACATGTCTTCTTCTCACTCAATCATTCCTTAGGCCAATACACAACACGTATTGATTGTATCTTGGTCATGACATAGTAGGATGTTTCCATGTAGATGCATCCTATTAATCTAGAGCTCAGATGTGTACTAAAAATTTATAGACCACCTTGGGGTAGAATGATGTTAGGATGATACCACATGGCATAATCCTAATAATCCACTCAACCATAGGGCTTTGTTGAGTATAGAATCAACTAGGGCAATAGGTCATTAGGATCATGCCACGTGGTATCATTTCATTAATCCATTCACCCAGAGGAATTTGTTGAGTTGGAGTTTCCTATGAAAATATTTTTAACTATTGAAGTCCTAAAGAGTGGTTGAAAGATGATACATGGCTATGGGAGAAATTACCAAAAATTGACTATGTCAAAACATTTTTTTGAATGGGTCAGGGCCATCAAGAGTTGAAAAAGAGTGCCACATGGTAAAGGAAAAATAATGATCACTTATGGGAAAAATAAATAAAATCCTAGTCAGCAAATTTGAATTAAAACACAAATGGATAAGTATTTAAAACTCAAAAGGTTAATTTATTAAATGAAAACAATGAATGTGGGAACTTAAAGAAGAAATATCCAATTTCACTAAACTCAAAGCCAAAATATGAAACAAATTTCATTCATTTTTTGTATGATTAACATTGTACTTTATACTTGTTTATATTAATATAGATACACTCTTTAATCAAAAAAATGAACACTTAGCCATTAATTTAAAAATTAAGTATAGATAAATTAAATTATTTAGGAAAATAAGTTAGATAACTCTAAAATAGTTAGACAACTTTCTTAAACTGAAGGTGAGATGGCCTAAGGAATGGAGATTTGATGCATTTCCAAAATAGGATTCAAACCAAGACTTAATAGATCTAAGAAAATTCATATATTTAAGTCCATGTAGTTATAGATGTGAAGTTTAGACCAAGCATTTTTAATGAGTACTTTGATTATTCATAATTGGTTAGTAAATGAAGCATTTATAAAATAGAAATTCACATCTAGAAAACTATAAATTAAGGACCTAAATAAAACTAGGTGTAGATTCAAATAAATAGGGTCCCTATTTTTAGCCTTAAAATGGGGTGTGTTGGTGAAGGAAATAACACCATATTCATTATATTAATGCACTTTATCTAGATAAAAACTCATGGCACCATTTCATTGACTTTGGCCCCTTAGTCACTTTGTTGATTCATATGCTTTTCCATGTCTAGTTTTCATACATCTCGACCTTGTTTTTTTAATTTGTCCTTGAGACCATGATTTATTGAAACACAAACATGTGGCCTAATACTAATGATTTAGGGGTTCATGAACTCCAATAATATTTTGCCAATTCTGTAGGTTGTGATTTAGTAGGATGTTGCCATGTGGATGGTCCTCACATTTTAGGTGCTTGATGAAATTTGAGACTTCATTCTGCTTTTGTTAGCCATAGATGATTTGGATCATGCCATGTGGCACAATACCACTTATTTGAGTGATCATGGACCTCAATACTTTAGAATTTTTTACTATTTACTTTAGAGGAACAAAATACTAACACATGGCTCAATCTTGTTAATTTGGTGGCTCATGGACTTCATGTTGTCTTTTGATACGTTTATAGGCTCTATATGGATGGGATGATGCCACATAGATGACTCTTACTTGTCTAAGGTTATTTAATATAAAGTTGGGGGTTATTCATTAGATTGTCTAACAAGTCATGGGTGAATGAGATTATACCACATGACACTATCTTGTTTATCTAGATGGTCACCTACCTCTAAATGTGTATCTCTATCTTTGGGATCTAATTGAGTGAGATGATAGCACATATATGGCCCTCACATTTTAATATTCTTACCATCCTTTGGATTATGTGTTTGCTTATATTTACCTTGGATGAGTGGGATTTTTACACATGGCATGATCTCATTTATCCAAATGATTAGGGAACCTTAGGATTTAGGCCTCTATCTGTAGGCTCCAAGTGATGGGGATCATGGAACATGTAATAATATTGCTTATATAGAATTTTTTAAATATTTATGACTTGGGAAAGCTCTCATTTTTCTCTAGATGAACAAGATGGAGACATAATGAATGATTTTGGAGATCAGGGCCTCGTAGAGTATTTTTCCTTATCTATTTCAAGTTGAAAGAAGTGAGTAACTAGGATGAATACACATGGCACAATATTTGTTTCTTGGATGCTCAAGAAACATAGAATTGGAAAAAATTTCCTTATAAGTTGTAGAGAAGCAAGATGAATGCATGCATCTTAATCCTATGAATATGGGGGCTTGAAAAAGATAAGATAGTCATTTTCAAAAATCCTTTGTGGGGAAGCTATATTACAACATGTAGAATGATCATGGAACTTGTGGAATTATCCTTTAGAATTTAAACTTGGGGACTTAGCCATTGGTATTTTACTTCATTGTTTATCTTAAATTTGATAGTTACTTCAGGTTCAAGAGAGACATGTGGTGACAATCTATGCAAGGAAATTTCGACAAAATGGCTAAGTTTGAAAGTACTTTATACTAAAGGCAAAAATTTATGAGTTGAACCAACTAATTTTTGGTAAGGTGGCCCTTGGGGTCAGAACACTTCTAAAAAAAAAAAAAAAAAACCTTGGAAATATACTAAGTTAGCTCAATTAGTCCAAAAAACTATAAATTAAATATGAATGTTATAGTACTAAAATCCACATAGATGAATGAAATAAATTTAATATACATTTCCATTTAGTCCCTTTAGACTCAGGCATCAATCAAATTATTATATCAACTATTAGAACACTCAACCAATTTAGGATCAAATCAATATTTCATATTGAATAGGAGACCCAAACCTAAAACAATGAGTTCTAGCTCAGAAATAGATTGATTCATTCCAAAACTAGACTTGAAACATAGATATTTTAACCTAAAATAGGGTCCTCATTTGAAAATATTAAAATTGGGTGTGTTGGTCACAATAAATGGTGTCTATCATGGAAAAAATGTTGCATCAACATTTAGAATATAGATTGTGGAATTTCATTACTAAAATTTGAGATAAATAATTAAATATCCCTTTAGATAAACTTAGAGGAAAGAGAATGCTTAATTATACTTAAAAAACAACATATTGGGCCTTGATTCCTTTAAATGGTAATTTTGTGCAAAGAGTGATTTTTTTAAATTTTGAATCTACTCAACAAGCTCATACATATCTTGGGTACTCAAATCTATTTGAAAGGTAATTTAATTGTAGAATTTGGCTAAGGAGAGGAAGGATTAGGAATTTATATACTTCCATCCAATCATCTATATCCTTATAATATATGCCTTTGGTCACACTCAAGGCCTTGCTCCATTTCCATCGAGGATGGAAAGCATACGATGGAGGTTGACGAAATCACCCTTTTTTAAGATGAAACTTGAATTTTCATGAGATTGAGACTTCCTTTCATTTTTATGTTTCCTTTTTATTAATATAGGAAGGTTGGGGACCAGTATATCTAATGTGTAAGGATGGTTAAATTATCTCTTTGCACCAATAAATTCATGTGCCTACTCAGTTAGTTGGTTGTGATTGAATTTTTTTTAGTGTTGTGATAACCTTTATCATAAATGGGGCCTTTCTCAATTCACTTTCTCAATTATGAATTATTGACCCTTAATCCTTTTAGTGTATAAATATAAGTTCCTTTTTTTCACATTATTCAATAATGAGAGCTTGTCTTCCACTTTCCAATTTTGGGACTATATTTTTAGTGCCTTGTCAACTTTGAAGTGATCAAACTTGGGAGCATGAGGACCAAAATTTGGAGTGGAATGTGCCTTATCATAATTGGATTAGTTGCTTCTCAATATAAATAATGGGAATAAATTAAAACCATTAAAATATTAGCAATGACAAATAAGGGGTAAACCTCAAGGCAAACAAATGTATGCCAAAAATAAAACAAAGCAAGAACAAGAAATTAAAATCATGACAAAACTGAAGTAAACACATGACTAAAGTAAATTAGCTAGCTCTAATTTAATATTTACATCACCAATCCTAATCATCATGAATATTTTTAAATTAAATTATAATGGATACCAAATAAGTATTTATTTAGGAACTATCCATTCATACATAGTGGGAGGTCATCCCCTTCAATATCTTTCAGTCATAATGCATTCTGCCCCACTAACTTAGAGATTTGGTATGGGTCAATATAGGGTGGGTCAAGTTTAGAGTGATAAAATTTATTCTCATGTGATTTTTCCCATAATAGGACTAAGTTTTATATTATAAATGACTTGATATTCTCCCTTTTATCAAACCATATATTGACTATCACTTTTTATCTACTGAATATATGTAGAGCCTCTTCTAATGCATCCTCTAATTAGACAATATCCAGTAGCCTTGATTTTGTATTTTCAGTATCTTTCATGTATTATTTCATAAACATATAGGTTTTAAACTTAAGGTTCATTGTTAAATGGTCTCCAACCCATATACTATCAAAAATGAGGAGCTTTTGAGGGCTTGCTTATATCTAGTGTGGTCAACTAAAGAACATATTTCAATAGTGAATGTCAGTCTCTACGTTTCTTTTCTACAAACTTATTGATGGAATAAATCATATCATTATGGGTAGACTCATCCAAAACATTCCATTGGAGATAATATTTTGATGAAAACCTCAAGTTAATTCCATTTTCATAAGCCCATTCAATGAGCTTGGCTAACTGAAATGTAAGCGCATTGTCATAGACTAGTGAAGCTAGGGTGCCAAATCATGTTGTTATGTTTTCATCAAGGAACTTGATGACTTTATTGGATTTTTTTCTTGGTCATTAATTCCTTTTCCCATCTTATGTATTAATTATTGGCTGAAAGTATTAATGCATGCCCAATTGATGAGCTTGGATTGATGAATCTAATGAATTCAAGTGCTTGTTTAGCAAAAGGATGCTCTTCTATCATAGGTTGAAAAGGCATTACAGTGTGAACTTGCTTATTTTTTAAGGTTTAGAACTAATGGAATTAATTCACATGGGCATATACATATATGAAGATAGTGGGCTAATAGTACCTAGCTTATAGAATTTTAAGCACGGTTGTATTTCCCTGATGGATGTCCACTACCCAACTTCTCATGGAAGCTAGTCATGAATTATTTGGCTTCTTTAGATAGACATCTGAGATAGATGCATTTATAATTATTTCTATAGAGCACTCCTTTATTTATCATGTAGTATGTTTCCTTTAGCTTAAGATAAAAAATTATGTCTAATTGAGTCCTAGAGGAGGATTTCCATAAATGAAGTAGTGGACATTGGATCATAGCACTCTCAATGGACCATTTATGACTAGTTTAATTTCACCACCATCATCATTGGATTGATTTTAGTGATAAAATGATAAATAATTTGGCCTCATACTAGCCTAAAAAAAATTATTTCAAGGTCATACTCTTGTAGCTTGTCCATCCACTGATCTCTACATTCTCCCAGTTCATTTTGCCCCAACATTAGCTTCATGAGGGTATGGGATTATGGCATGCACCTTATTTTTAATAATGTAGTGTCTAAATTTATTCACAACATTGAATAGGGTATAGGAATTCTTATCCAAGGTGGTATAATTGACCTCTACCTCCCTCAATTTTACGCTCATAAAATTGATTGGATGTTCATATTTGTTTAAATTTTGGGTAAGTATTACATCTATGGTGTGCTTTGATGTGAAGTAATAGGTATAATCACATCATGTAGTCTAGACTAATTAAGATTAGTGCATACATGATTTCTTCCTTGAATTCTTAGAATAATTTCCTAGTTGTAGGAATCCACTCCACCTTTGCTTCCTATTTCAACCTTGCATTCAAAGGTTTAAAAATTTTATCAAACCTAGATATGAATTTGCATACAAAGTTAATCCTACCAAATATTGAACTTAATTCCATTTTACTTTTAGGAAAAGATATCTTATAAATCACATTTTCACTTTTAGGGTCAATACAAATAAATTTTTTCGTGATGATGTGACTAATAATATTACCTTTAGTAACACTAAATATTTTATTTGGGTTAAGTGAGATATCATACCTTCTGCACCTTTTGAATATCTTCTGAAGATGGAAAATATGATTAGACCTACATTTTAAAAAAATAGTCAACTCATCCATGTAAATAAAAACATATTTACCTATCAAACCTTCAAAATCAAATTTCTTAGCTCCCACATTATTAAGACCAATTATCATTTATTTGTAAGTAAAGTTTCCCCACTTGGTTATGAATGTAGTCTTGGATTGGTCTTCTGGGTTTACCAAAACTTGATTATATCCTATGAATCTATATAGTAAGGACATCATCTAGGATGCACTTACGATCTATAATAACTCATCTAAAAAATGCAAAAGATAGTTAACTTTATTAAAATCTCAAGTTAGATTTATGAAATCCATACACAGTCAGATTTCTCCATTATTTTTATGGACTAGAACTAAGTTAGAAACCTAGGTAAAGTGATGAATTAGGAAGATGATCCCAGATGAGAGGATTTTGTAGACCTATTTGTGAATAAGGGGTTCTAGGTTTGGGTTCACAGGTCATTGCCTCTATCTAAATGAATTTTGGTTATGCTTGAGTGGGGTAGTGTGGATTATTATCTTCAAGATGATGACCTTAAGGTTTGTATAGGCCCAAGTAATAATGTCTTAGTACTACAACAACAATTTTATAAGTTGTTTAGCTTCAATAGGAGTGAAATTTAAACCAATATGAACATCTTGGGGAGGGTCTTATGATCTTAGAATAATCATTATATACCTTTGGTCTGATTATATTGGCCTTTTAGGCATGTGTGTGGGCTTATCAAGTTCAAACACTCTCTCATGGGAGATCATCCTTTTTAGAACTTTATTTTATTTCAATTCATAATGTCATCCTAGTCACACTTTGCATTTCCAAGGTCATCTCTTTCCACCTCATCTATAAATTAGGTCTCAAATACCCCTAAGTTATTGAGGAATTATAAAATATGGTGGTCATATTCAAACACATGGAAACTCTTCACATTGTTTGGTACTGAGAGACATGGGATGATCTATATTGAATAGTTTTGTACCCTTTAATCATATAAAGGCATCATGTTGGTAGTGGCAGTTTCTAATGAATCAATGACCTAATTTTATTCTCTAGGGATGGGGATGATGTTGAAAGTGTTGAAAATGTCTATTAAATCCCACACCCTATGCTTTTAATTCATTAAATAATAATTTTACATTAAAAATTTCTCCTAACTTGGTTCATTACTATCTCATAATGTCTAAACACTCTCAGCTCTTTGACACTATGCTTCAATGCAAATTATAGTCCTAAGATCAAGGCCTTGTATTTTACCAAGTTATTGGTGCAAGGGAACCAGATCTTATAGTAAGTTAGGTGTCATTTCCCTAATGGATCAATGATAATAAAACCTAGTTCAAAAGCTTCTTTACAATGGGTTCCATCAAAATATAAGGACCATAGACCTTGTATTTAAAAGCTTTATTAGTTTGGTTTTTAGTATATTTTATATACAAAGTATATACACTTTTGTCTAAGGATACTAAGTTCACTCTTTCATTTATTGTGTTGTATTTGATGATCATGTGTTTAATTTTGGGTTATCTACCAACACGAATCTGATTAGATACAACTCTCCAAGGTAGTCACATATAAGATAAGTCTATATCCATATATCCATTCAAGATTTTGGACTAGTCTCTACTAAGAAACATCCCATAAGTCTCTTAGATCTTCACTACCTAATATCCATAATTTTTTGGAACTAAGGTTTACATTCCAGATGCATATGGACATTCAAAAGCTCATCCAACACCTTAACTTTATAATCATCTAACTAGAACATTATTTTGTCTAACATAATAGGTGTTAGTCTTAATTTTTGATAAATTATTGCAAGCATGACATTCATAAAGGCACCTAAGTCAACTAAATAGTTATGAATATTCTTCCCAAATATCCTAACCATAAAAATTAAATGTGGAATGCCATATTTATTCTTATGTATCAACATTTTAGTATGAACAATCTTGTGTTTGGGCTGAACTAGTTTGTCTATCAGGTACTTTAGGAGGAAATCTATTTGCTCTGTGATTTGGGAAAGTTCATGCAAAGTGATGTTTACCTTAATATTCTTCATGTCTTCCACTATTTTTATCCAATATTGTTAGTGGTAGGTTGGGAATATTTATTTGGCATAGGATTTTTTATTTTTAGGGGTGGAGGATCATTCCTTCCTCTTTTATCAGGAAGAGTGACATCATTATTAGGAGGCATTGACATGGTAAGGGGCTATTTTTGTGTCTAGTTATTAAGGGCATAGTTACTCATTTGGACTTGTTGGAAATATTTCACCTCATTCATGATTTGTTTTGGTTCATTATCCTCATGGTTAAATAAGTCTAATGTCTCTAATACCATGGTAGTGCTCAGGGATCTTTGAGCATTAGATGTCTCAATCTAACTGGTAGACTTGGGGTGGTTTGGGAGTACTTCATAATCTTACATCTCTTTATATAAGATGTCTAATGCACTAAAAAATTCAATGCAGTCAAGTTCATCATGCTAGGTTGCATTGTGCACATGACACTAGCTAGGTAAGGCCAACTCACAAATGTTAATCTAAAGGAGCTTATTTGGAGAGGGCTCTGGTTGATTGTTAGAATAATAATGGGTATGATTGCATCTTTGGTAAGTGAAGTTCCTATTGGAACTCTCACCACTATTTTTTTCAACCTACCTTTAGAGGTCCAAAAATTTAGTGATGACCTTATGTGCCATGTATTACATAACATACCATTCATCCATGGTGGATTCTTAGGGTTCACAATAGGGACAAACATTTAATTATGATATTGAGGAACTAATTCATTATTTATAGTACTAAGTAAGCCTAGGGCTTGATTACAAGTATCATATCTAAAAGGAAGTTGGTTTATCACTAGCACAAGTTGTGGTGTGGGTATATTTTGGCTAGTGGCAAAGAAAGGGTTTAAGTCATGCATACTTGACACTAGATTCAAGATGGTTGGTACCAATAAAACTTGAGGATTCAATTTTTTTTTCTAATTTGATGGCCTTAGCATAAGTTAGAGTTATGTCTAGCACTAAAGGATATCTATAAAAGAACATAGCAGTCTAAGGATCTAATATATTCTTGTACATTTTAAGGGCTAGCTGGGCATCTAGTCTATACAACACAGTTATTCACACATACATATTATGAAACCTAGCATTAAAATTCCTTATGGGTTCATTAGGTTCCATTTTCATGCAACTGAATTGTTGGTATAACACACTTAGCTCAATGACTTGCCTAAACTAGGCGAGGAACATCTTATTGAATTAGTCCCAACTTGGGATAGAGCCTTTGGGAAAATCTAAGAACCAATTATATGGCATGTCCATTAAAATGAATATGAAATCCTATAATAAATGTCTTTGTGTTTAACATTCATAATCTTGAGTAATTTTTATGAGGTTACATGTTCCTTAGTGCTACACCCACACCTAGTGTGAATGTTAGGAGATATCTTTCTTGGTTCTTGGGTAAATTTTGGACAACTCCAAGAATGTCAATAGCAAACCCAACCAAACATGCCATATATGAAGCCATAGTTAGAGGTATGTTAGGGAAAAACTAAGAGGATGAGCTATTAGGTGAAACCATAGATCTTGGTCTCCCTCTATTAGTTCTAGTTCTCTTATATAGTTGTAATGGGGATATTATTAGTCATCTAGGACCATTTTGAGATCTAGTGATCTACATAGTAGTCTCTAAGTTACTCATAGGTAGGTTAGTAGCTTACATATTTATTATATAGTGAGAAGGGCCGCCCTCCTTCTATCACCAATTTTTTTTTGAGTCCAAGATCTCAGTCCTAGTTGTACCCATTAGGTTAGATTCTTTAAGCAAGTTTGGGGAATAATTGGGGGACTTTCATCCTCTCATTTTAGGATAATTTCTAAGACAATATAGGGCATGAGATACATGTATGGAACTCCATTAAATATCCTACTTATAGTATATATCCAAGAAATGTAGTGCTACCACCAGAGTTCCAACACTTATTTTCTCACTGACTTACATAACTTTTACACTCTTAGCTAGAACAATTAAATCACAAAAATTTTAAAGCTTTATTTTAAATCACTTCATATATAAAAGAAGATAAATATCCCTTTCTCAATAATAAACATAAAAATAGAGGGAGGGTATGGAAGTAATAAATTTTTGTGATTGAAAGGAAATATAAATGCTTCTAGGACCATAACATGCTTAACTATAGTTGCACCACTATATGCTAAGTTTCATGATGGATCAGGCTTCAGTCACATATGCAGAAAGAATCTAAGGATAAAATAAAAATTATTAATTATAATATTACTTTAATTAATTAACTATAAACATGTTTGTATTTAATGGCACATATATCCTTACATGCTTCAATTAAAGTGAAAGGAGTCGAAGAACCTAACTAAAATAGAAAAAACACATCCTAGTTAACACATGAACTCTTTAGAAAGCCTTAATTATAGTCATATAAAATTAGTAATGATCCATTAAATAAAAATAGAGTGGAATAATTACAAGGCAACTAGACACATTTACATATAAAATAAATTTTGAAATATTCTGATAGTGTTTGTTTAAAAATATAACTGGCCCTTTTAACATACTAAGTAGTAGTATATATAGAAGAGAGAGATGGGTATTTCCTCCAAGATGCACGAGATCCAAATCTTGGACATCATGGCCTTAAATGGTATAAAATAATTATGTTAAATGATTCATCTTATAATAGATAAGATGAAATAGAATTCCATGACACATTAAAGAGCCTTGAAGAGAGGTTTGATGTGGACTATATCTTAATAGGTATGGTGGAATATACTAGGCTACCAATGATTAGTTGATGAGGTCAAAATTATGCAATTTGAAAAAATACTTATGGGAAAGCATATTTATTAGATCTATTATGTATAGGCAATGTGGAGAGCACACACCCTTTTCTACTTTTGTGTCACTATGAATGGTTGAAGGGCTTGTTACATGGTGCTTTGTTGATATCTTTGATAGTGTATTTCTTATAAAAATGAAAATTATCCATCCATAATGATTTGGGTTCCACCTTCTTGTATTTTACTTATGCATCAAATTTGAAACAAACATCCTACTCAAATTCCTTTGGATTTTGACACTTGTCCATTTGTCATTCAATCAGGTTATGTGGACCCTATCTTTGTGTTTATGGACCAAAATTGATCTATATGCCAAGTCATCCTTAAAATGATATATATGTATTTTCAATTATCTTAGTACCATTTTAATTCTTTTAATCTTTTTTGTCCAGATAAAAACATGTGTTACCATTTCACTGACTTTGGCCCCTTAGTTACTTCATTGAATCATATGCTTTGCCATATGTCTAATTTTCATGCATCTTGACCTTGATTTATTTTTCTTTGGACTTTCAACCATGACTTATAAAAATAAATACATGTGTAATGATCATATTTATTTAAGGTATTACGATATTTGTATAATCTTTTAATAAATATGCAAGTTACAAATTAGTAAAACGCTACCACATAGATGGTCCTCACTTGTTTGAACACTCAGGGAACTTTTAGACTTTGGTCTACTTATGTTATCTATAGATGAGTAGGATCACATCCCATGGCATCATCTCATTTATCTAGGTGATTAGGGACCTTAAGACTTCAACCTATTTCACTATATTCTTTGGAGAAATGAGATTTTGACACATGGATCAATCTCATTAATTTGAGTTCCCACAAGCTTCATGTTATCTTCTACCAAGTCTTTAGGATCTAAAAATTTGGGATGTTTCCATTGGATGGATCTCAATTATTTGAAGGGGTCTTTAATATTTGAATATGGGGTTATTTGTTATCATACTTGACAATTGGGTGAACGAGATCATGTCGTGTGGCATGATCACCTTTATCTAGAGGGTCATCTACTTCATAATGTGTATCTTTGTCTACAAACTCAAGGTGAGAGAGATTTTTCTAGATGGATGGCCCCTACTTATCCATATACTTTCTAATCTTTGGATTAAGTGACTATTCTTTTTTCCTTAGATGAGTGGTATCATTCCATGTGGCATAATATCATTTATTTAGATGATCAAGGAACCTTGGGAATTGGGCCTCTACCTATAGGCTCTAGGTGAGGGGGATCCTAACATGTGACACAATCTCACTTATCTAGAGGGTATTAGATCTTAGGGAGTTGAGAATGCTCTAATATTTCTTTGGTTGAAAAAGATGGAGACATGTGGAATGATCTTAGAGTTTAGGGCCTCACAAATTTTTTTCCTTAGTCATTTCAAGTTGAAATAACTAAGTAAATGGAATGAAGGCACATGGAAAAATCATGTTTTCTTGGGTAATAACAGAACATTGACTTATAACATTTTTTATTATAATCCAGAGAGAAGCAGGATGAAGACACACATCTTAATCCTATGAATTCAAGAATTTAGCAAAGAGAATACTTAGTTGTTTTTGTAAATCCTTCACAGGGAAGTTGGGTGCTAATAGGTGGAATGATTCTCAATCCCATGGAATTAACCATTAGAATTTAAATGCAGGGATTTATCCATTTGAATTCAAATTCATTTCTTCTCTTAAACTTGATAGTCACTAAAGGTTCAAGATATTTTTATAGTGATAGTCTATGTAAGGAAACTTTGATAAAATGATTAAGTATGAAAGTCCTTCATGTTTCAAGGGAAAATTTCTAGTTCAGACCAAGTAAGTTTTTTTAATGTGTCCCTTTGGGGTTAGAACACTCCTACAAAGAATAAAATAACCTTGGTAAAATAATTAGTTTGATTAGTCCAAAAAATTAAAATTCTGAATATGAACATCATAGTACTAAAAGCCACATAGATGAATGGAATAAATTCAATAAACATGTCCATTTAGGCCCTTTAGACTCAGGCATAAATTAGATAATTAGATCATCTATGAGAACACTCATCCAACTTAGGATCATATCGAGACCTCATATTAAATAAGAGACTTAGACCTAAAATATTGACTTCCAGCTTAGACTTGGACTAATTTATTTCATAACCAAACCTGAACATGGAAATTTTAATATAAAAAAGGTTCTTCATTTGAAAATATAAAAATGGGGTGTGTTAGTCACAACACCTTATTTAAAGGGTTTTTAGGTCTATGCATTAGGTTTTTATTCTTAGACCTAATTTATGATTTTCCCTTACATTAAAAATCATATATAGATTTAATAAATGGTTTTTTATTGGCTTACCAAAGTCATGATTGTAATAATCTCATCTTGTTCTACTATTATATCTATAATTTGGATTTAATATAAATCTCCTAATAAGGATAAAATTAGTAATGAACTATCCTTAGCCTCCCTTAATACAAACCCCATTGGTGTAATTATTATGGAAATTGAAACCAAAAATATTGAAGGGGACACTAGCCAAATACACCTCACATGGATACATTTGATGATGAGATGAAACATAATTGTCTCAATTTCTTGACCCAAATACACAAATTCATATTTAAATTTTATATGTGGTCCAAGATGAATAATAAAATATATCCCAAACTACTACATCTAGGGAAAACATGACACTTTCTATGATATTAATCTACTACTAATTTTTATATTATTCCTACACCTCCAATTACACCCTTGATAACCACTAAAGGTGTATGGGAAACACAAGGCCTCCTATAAATTTCCATGCATATTCCTACACAAGAGTTATATTCCCATCCTTTGATGACTACAAATATTACATCATCTACCTTACCTACTACATGTTATCTTGAGTAGACTATTGCATCTTTGCAAGATAAGGTGTTGTAGTTAGAATAAGGTATATCTATATTTGTTCATTCTTTGGATTGAAATAATTTTATCCATAATTCATTATCTCCTAAGATAGAAAACTATCCCCTACATTTAGGGTTTGTAGCTCCCAACATATGACAAAAAATGTGACCTAAACAACACCTTCAATATTTCCATAAAACATGATTAAATTATGCAATTAAAAAACATTTATTAACCAAGTTATTTCCTAAAAGTATCAAAGACTATAATTTTAGGTGATTTTATGACCTTCTCCCTTAGTCAGTGTTTTCCTTCCTCTAGCTAATCAGTTTTTAGCACATTTTTTACATCAACATTGATGAGAAGATCTTTTATATGCAAATTTCCAAACTCAAGTAAGGGTGTAATGAGATAATTGGTTAATATGTATTTTTATAGAAGACCATGCTAGATAATATGACCAATCCTATGGTATACAATGAGTTACAATATATCTTTAAGAAAATCTTGTTTGTGCTACTTTATGAGTCTATGTTATTCAATAAATCAAATCTTTGAGGAGTTATTCCATATATTTAGAGATTGTGAAGTCAAATTCCTTGAATTTAATAATCATAAGTACACTCATACTACTACCTCAAATTATAAGTTTCAAAACAAGATAAATTATAATGGTAAATCAAATGAGATCAAGAATGAAGCCAAGATTATAATTAATGCAACATCACAAACTACAAATAGGCATATTTTACCTATTCCATAGAAGAGGAATTTTCATGCATATCTCAACCTCAAAAATTTTAAAAAAATTTAATTGAGTGATATATTTTATCTCTCCTACCACTATTATTTGTTGTTATAATAAATTTTTTACCTAGTGGATATGATCATAATGCTTATTGTGATTATCATTAATGCATTGGAAATTTGACAAATAGATGCTTCAAGTTAAGGTAAGAGATATAATATGTTATCGATGACAACACTATTGAATTGAGTGCAACCATAAAAGACTTTGAACCATAATCAAATGGTAACTATAAGTTGAAAATATTTAATGACCTATTTCCAAAGCATGAGGAAATAGAAACTAAGGATACATAAATGATATTACAAGAGAAATCAAAGGGTTCAATGGACATACACATGACACCCTTTGATGTATTATGTTACCTCTTTAGGTAGGTCCTGTTAGGTTGTGGAGCTAAAAGATTCACTAATGCAGACATGGAGGAGGTCATTGGAGGAGGTTGCTAAGTGTCACAAACACCGGCATCGGTCAGGGCAACTGATGTCAACAAGATTAGATAGGAAGAGCAACTGATGTCAGTCAGGGATCGGCTGACGTCGGTCACCTCTAGGCAGACAGGGACTGACGTCGATCGCCTGTGTGGTTTGAACTGCAAGTTTTACGGGTAGTTAGTTAACGAACCAAGTGTTTGCATGTCAAGAGCCAAATTTAGACTAGAAGCTATGGATCTAATTATTGTAATTAGGTGTCTAATTATTGTTTGCATGAGATCTATATAATAGACTCATGGGTTGTATTGTAAAGTGTGTTAGTTTGAGTAGAGCAAAGTTAGCTCCTTCTGTGTGTGAGGTGAGCAAGGGTGTTCCTCCTAGTTCCACAGCAGTACCAAGTGTGGGTGTTGGTTTGGAGAATCAAGTAGGATTCTTCATGTATGTAGGATCTTGGTCAGCAGGTGTGCAAGGCCACGTTTGGAGATCTACATGGGTAAGTAATATCATTGATCTACAAGTGTATGTGTGTGCATGGTCTAGGTTTGTAGGTGTGCAGAACCAGGTTGATCTGTGGTGGCAGCAGAGTCAAGGTGATAGCAACACAACAGGGAGTAGGATGAGGAGAGATCTACTTGGAGTACAGTGTGTACTTAGAAAGAGAGCAAAGAGGAAGGCAAGGTAGTTCCTTCCATAAGTAAGATCATTTGGGTTGTAGGTTGTCATAGTTCAGGGGAGATCTACTTAGAGTGCGTGGAGCATTGGTGTACTGGCAGTAGTGGATACTGACTGGTTGGAGGTGAACACCAACTCTGTGTTTGAGTTGTGTGTTGGGACCGTAAGAGAGAGAGAGAGAGCTTTGAGGGAAGATTTACTATTTATGCCCTAGAGGTGTGGGAGCCCTAGAGGTGTGTAAGGAAGAAGAACTATGGCAATCTTCTTTGTTGTATTTCCTTCTAAAAGAGTTTTAATACAAGTTGTGCATTGTCTCTCATCTTCTATGTTATTTTTGAATTCTAGTTACTTGTGTATTCTAGTTAATTTTTGCATGTTAAGTTGCTTGGTAATCAATTGTGTGCTTCTGTATTTCCCAACAAGTGGTATCAGAGCTAAGGTTGTAGGAAGCAGGTTTTGTGTTTGGTTACAGGTCACTCTCAGGGGTTTTTGATTGAGTGGGAGTATAGCAACAGTAGAAGAAAGTAAGCTAAGAATGGAGGAATTGAAAAGCACAGATGATCACTTACAGTGTTATGAAAATAAAGAGCAAGTAAAGAAAAATTGTTGGTTTATAGAAGATCAGCATGAAGGAACTGAAGAAGCAGATGTTGCAGGTGATGTGGCACAGGATGCTCTGGTATGTTTCTTGGATAAAGTAGAATCTTGTTTTATAGATTTTGTTGCCTCTTTCCATGCAGTCTGAAATAGAGTATCTTTTCATGGTAAGGTCTTTGGAGACTTTGGAAAGATTTATTTAGGGGCTGGTGTGCCTTGCCAAAGAATTGGCAAAGGGGAAGTGAAGCTGAAATTGCAAGCAGCCAACACATGGGTGTTGAAGGAGGTCATGCAGGTCTTGGTCTTGAAGATAAGGCTAATTTCTTTAGGGAAGTTGGGTGATGAGAGATGCACAAGAACTCTCATAGTGGATGCACTTGAATTAGTTGGTGGTAAGAAAGCAAGTACCCTTTATCTACTTGCTTATATTACTAATTCTTCTTCTATTGCAGAGACGTGGATTTGTAGGCTTGGTCACATGAGCAAGAAGGAGATGCATGTTCTTAAGAGGAAGACTAATATATTTGATAGGCTTAAGAACTAGAAAGCCTTGGTGTTTATGGAGAAGATGGCAGATAGAGATTTGATTCAAAGAAAGCTCACAGGTAAAAAGTCATCACTCACAAGGAAACACAGGTACTGACATTGGTCAAGAGGAACCGGTGTCAAATAGACAGGTGTCGATGTCGGTCATGTGCAGACCGAAGCCAGTGATGTTAGGTAGCATAAGACTAATGTCGGTCAGGAGGACCAATGTCAGCAATTGGTAAGACCGACATCAGTTAGGAGGACCAATGTCAGCAATAGGGACACTGACATCGGCAGAGTTGGTAGTTAGGACAGGCGCATGGAAATTAACGTTAGTTAGATGTAGATTGTGTAGTGACTGAGGTTGGTCACTGTAACGAATTTTGGGCAGACAACAAGCTGTCAAGGAGTCTCAAATGCCCATATGGAGGACTAAAGGGGTAAGTAAGCCTCAAATTCGTTGTTCCTCTTCTTTATACTCATTGCTCAATGCAAAGTAGGAAGGATCTAGGAAATAGTGGGAGCATGGCATGAAGAGAATGCAGAACCAAGGGGATATTTGGTAGGGTTGCCAGCTGAATGAAAGCACAGACACGAATGGATAGCTTAGTTAAAGAATAGAGAGAATGGACATGTGAGATGGAAGGCTAGGTCATATGGTCTTGAGGAAGCTGCAGGATAGTGGTACAGGTTTGACAGGTGGAGGACAAAGCATGGCTTTAGTCAATGTCAGGGTAACTACTGTGGGTTACTTTACCAGGTGGATGATGAGTTGCAACATCATCCTGTTACTATATGTTGTGTGTTTGCATGTAGGGTTACACATATAGAGTTTTGCTAAACTAAAGGTAAAGTTAGTTCAGAGGTATGTCATGAAGAATTTGGAGCAATGAAATTTTTGAGCATGAGTGTGTTCTAGAGACATGGAGATCATAGATTGATTTTGTCTCAAGAGGATTGTGTGAAGCCAGTGAGCACGCTAATGGGTTGGACAGTTTTACAAGTAGTGTCCTGATTCACATGATGAGGTTAAGTACATGAGTACTGGACCTAGGTTTCCCATGCAGTGGGAGCTATCAGAAAGTTTGGAGCTGATTCAGGGAAGAAGCACTGGAGGGCAGTTCAGTGGATTCTTAGGTATTTGAGAGGGACCAGTAGCAGGTGCACATGCTATGCAAGGTCAAGTTATTTTCTACATGTGTTTGTAGATGTGGATGTGGTAGGTTACTTGGATTATAGGAGGTGCACCACAAGATGTGTGGTGGGTGGTCTTCAAGATTGATCTTGAAGAGGGATACAAGCCAAGAAATAGATTAGACAGAGTACAGGTATAGGTATAGTGCATCTATTTATCTCCAAGTGGAAGATTGTTAGGTTGTAGAGCTAAAAGCTTCACTAATGCATACATGGAGGAGGTCATTGGAGGAGGTTTCTGAGTGTCATAGACACTGACGTCGATCAGGCCAATTGACAATGGCAAGATTAGACAGGAAGAGCAACTGACATCGGTCAGGGATCGGTTAGCGTCAGTCACCTCCAAGTAGATAGGGATCGATGTCGATTGCTTGTGTAGTTTGAACTACAAGTTTTATGGGTAGTTAGTTAACAAACCAAGTGTTTGCATGTCAAGAGCCAAATTTAGACTAGAAGTTATAGATCTGATTATTGTAATTAGGTGTCTAATTATTTTTTGCATGAGATCTATATAATAGACTCATGGTTTGTAATGTAAAGTGTGCTAGTTTGAGTAGAGAAAAGTTAGCTCCTTTTGTGTGTGAGGTGAGCAAGGGTGTTCTTCCTAGTTCCATAGCAGTACCAAGTATGGGTGCTGGTTTGGAGAATCAAGTAGGATTCTTCATGTATGTAGGATCTTGGTCAGCAGGTGTGCAAGGCCACATTTGGAAATCTACATGGGTAAGTAAGATCATTGATCTGCAGGTGTATGTGTGTGCATGGTCTAGGTTTGTAGGTGTGTAGAACCAGGTTGATCTGTGGTGGCAGCAAAGTCAAGGTGATAGCAACACAATAGGGAGCAGGATGAGGAGAGATCTACTTGGAGTACAGTGTGTACTCAAAAAGAGAGCAAAGAGGAAGGCAAGGTAGTTCCTTCCATAAGTTAGATCATTTGGGTTGCAAGTTATTGCAATTCAGGGGAGACCTACTTGGAGTGCGTGGAGCACTTGTGGAGTGCATGGAGCACTGGTGTACTGGCAGTAGTGGATACTGACTGGTTGGAGGTGAACACCAACTCTGTGTTTGAGTTGTGTGTTGGGACCGTAAGAGAGAGAGCCTTGAGGGAAGATTTATTGTTTATGCCCTAGAGGTGTGGGATCCCTAGAGGTGTGTAAGGAAGAAGAACTATGGCAATCTTCTTTGTTGTATTTCCTTCTGAAAGAATTTTATTACAAGTTGTGTATTGTCTCTCATATTCTGTGTTATTTCTGAATTCTAGTTACTTATGTATTCTGGTTAATTTCTGCATGTTAAGTTGCTTGGTAATCAATTGTGTGCTTCCGTATTTCCCAACAAGTGGTGGTTCCACCATAGTCGCTAATTTATTCTTGATTATACCAAGTAATGGGGTCTTTAACATGTTGTTAGCATGCCCTTAGATTCACAAGTTATGAGCATGACCATCTATATTAAATTGATGTGTCAATTATATACATTGAAATATGGTAGTTATAATTTCAAACATTAAATATGAGTATCCTCTTTAGCTAGTTATATCTCTTCTTCCCTTACCACTACCACTACCATTGTAGTTGTTTGTTACCACTATTTAGGACTATTATCTAGAGGTAGTTATTGGACCCACTCAAAATCTAATCACCACTATAGTTATTTGATACCCATATTCAGTGCTATTATCTAGAGGTAGTTATTGGACCCACCCAAGATATATATATATATATATATATATATATATATATATATATATATGCATTTGATGAAAAAGAGAGGAGTTGATTCTCCTATGAATCGAACTACACAATAATTATCAAAAAAGGGAGCTATTTGAGATTCTACGATGCCATTATCTACTATATCACATAACAAGTTAGTATCATAGATAATTAAATATGTTCTATAGTGAACATATATATCTATTCATTATCCTAATTTACAACAGAATCCAAAAAAAATTAGATCTTTTAGAGCTATTTATCATACAAATGATTCTATGAGAAGTGATAATGATGGTTAAAATAAAACACCTAATTCATGTTCAGATTTTGGTATAATTACATGTGTCACCTTTCACTCACAAAATATAACCCTTAAACCATATGATATATGCACCTCCCATGACTATCCCATTAACAAGATAGTTGGATATCACCCTTTCACATATTCAAATAAAATAAAAAATACAATAAATCATTAAATCAATAAAATACAAATCATTCAAATATTCAAAAAATGAAAATTATGACTTGACCATAACACAAATTTATAGATTAAATTGTTTACATATGTTATTTATCATGTATTTGGTAAATGAGTGTGATGCAAGACATATAGATTATACTTGAACATGTAGATGTTGGATCTTTCTTATACCTAGGATCCATGCCAATGTTAGGGGAATATAATTACATAGGTTACATTATCATAGGTTATATATTTATATGATATCTTTACCATGTTTAGCTACATACATTTCTTACACATGCCTTTCTAGTTACTCATTTACAACACAATGTTATATGGATATGTTATTTTACTACTGCAATGATATTGACATTTATGGATAGTGTAGACTAATTTTCACTTTTTCTATACTTCATCAATGTTACTTTTACATTATATGCTACTTATTTTTGTCTATTGTGTGTGGCCTTTATACCTTATTTATAGTTCCTTAGTCTTTTTTTATCATTTGTACCCCTTATTTTCGGCTCCTTAGCTTGATTATTGTGGCATTCATGCCCATTGCTTTTGTATCCATAGCATTCATTATTAGTGTCAGCTCTATGTCCCTTATATGTGTCCCCTAGGCCTCATGTGTGACATTCCATGTTATTGTGTGACATTGCATGTTCAACTTATTGATTTTATGTGATTTTTATGTTTATAGGTGTCATGATCCAAATTATGCACCTCTCCTTTATGTGTTGTGCCATGATTCACGTCATGCACTTCCTTAATGTGTAGTGTTATTTAGTGATAATCACTAGTATGTGTTTCATAGATATATTTATCTTGAAATACCACTTATATGCCTTTGCATTCCATATGATACATACATGCCTTGATGTTATATACATCACTATAGTGGCATACTCTCCACATGTTGGCATGATACATGAAATTATCTTTATACATGACATGATACATTTTAATTCTATTTTGATATAAGTGACTTACAAGATTCATCCATCATGTCAAAAGGTAGGCATATTAATGGGATTTTTCATAGAAACTAAAGCCTCCATGATCCTATTTGAACATAAAAAATAGATTTTAGAGTTCATATGTGATGTAGATGTCATATTTTAATAGTTAACAGTATTTAGATAGATTAATGGGGCATATGCAAGGTATATGTACTCCATTTTTACACTCCATGAGTGACAAATTTCAAATTGAAACAAATTCAGAAACATTTTAGAATATGTGAAAGACACATGAATTGAATTATATAGAATAGATTCCATTGTGCATGATGTTGGTTCCTTCACACATATACACTATTTCATATTTAGTGAAGCATGATTCTAAATCATGCACATTATGATAGATTATAGTTGGTACCAATTTAGTGAGGTGTGATGTTAGTTCATGCACATTTACACCTTTGCAGTATTTTCAAGTAATTTCAAGGGTTTTTAAGAGTTAATTAAACTTGAATCATATAAGTCCATATGTAATTGTTAATACATAATTTTGGGGTAATGTAGTTTTTATCACCAAATATTTCACCCTAGATGAGGGTGTTTAAGCCTCCTCTATATTTGGTCAATAGTTTTGGCATGCCTGATGAGACCAAGGTCCAAGAGAGTGGAAATATTATTGGAGTGTCTTTCCTCTAATCATATTTTTGAAGCAAGTAAGATAACACCAATGGTGTCTCTGAATGAAAACTTTTGGTTATAATCAGCCTAGGTATCTTTAATTAAATATTTTGATTATTACTTTCATCTCATTTGACATATGATGTTAATATGAATAGCTATGGTGAATACCCCTATCATAAACCTCCCTATCAGCCTTGTTATAACCCATGTTATACCCCTCAATAGTCCTATCACAATTTCTACCAATCCTATGATCCATGGCAGCACTATGGTCCTCTATTTCCCTCTCCATATAGACTATATGTTTTTAAACAACCCAATGATGAATACTACCAAGAATATTACAAATAAATGCCCCCTTATCATCCCCAAAATGACCCTTACCAACCATATCATGATACCTATCAACCTCAAAAGGACCCTTATGAGTCTCATCATGAAGAATTAGATAATCTCCTTCATTGTACATAAAGATACTACAAGATAAAGTATGAATTATTAGAAATTTAAATCAAAAAATATAGAGCTAGCCTCAATCCCCATCATTACCCTCCTCCTCCTCCATTAGCCTCATCTCATGTCAAATACCTCTTGGCACTCCTACCAGAGCTACTAGTTAATGAAGATAATATGGGGACATGGGATAATGAATTTTATGTGCTTCTTTATCATCACATGGATTAAGAGACATTGCCCAAAGTTGTATTCATGTGTTAGAGGTAGTTAAAGGAAAAGAAGGAAAGAAATGGGGTATTAAAGGACATCCAAACTTGGAAAAGAAGTGCCTTAAATGCTCAATAAATAGGCTTAAAATGTGGGAAGATAAATATCTTAAGAATGAACATGTTGTTATTGATGAGCCTTAAGGAGGATATTGGCAAAGTGAAGTTTCTTTTGAAGTAGTTATTTTCCCTTATAACTAGCCCAAATTATCACTCCCCCATGAGCTTATTAGTGAAGTTCTCTTTACTAAATATATTTACAAAGCCTCTACTACATCTCGCACTCCATATCTAATCCATAAACCCTCAATCACACCTCATTTCTCACCTCTAACTCATGAGCCTATCCATCAAACCTCCACCCCACCCCTTCTTGAAAAGAAGCCCATTTTGAGAGAAATAAATGAAGAGGAAAAAGTTCAAGTCATAACTAATCAATAATATGTCATGAGTGACTATGAATAATAAATCACCATAGGGGTTCCCATTGGTGAACAAAGGGAAATTATACCTTCTTAAATGAAGAGAAACAAATTGAAGGTTATTTTGCAATTGTCTATGAGAAATGTGACAAAGACTTGAAGAGAGAAGTATTTGAATAAAACTCCATATCTAATCATGAGATTGTTGATGATCCTAACAAACTTGAGGTTAAGTGTGTTATCAAGGGTAAAGGTAAACTTCAAGTCATTCCTCAAAAAGTTGCATTCCTAGAAGAATCTCATGAGACCAAGGTAGAAGATGTAGTCCTTGAGGAACACCCAATACCTCAGCCTAATTCTGAGCCACTCTCAGATGCTTCAGAGCATAAATAAGATTAACTTGATGATATAATACATCAAGAAGAGAAAGTTGAAGAGGTAGTTGTTTTAAATGACAAAGAGGATAAAGATTATCGGCAACTACAAATGAATCTCTTTCAAGAGATTAAATATCTTTACCAAGTTGAGGGTCAAGTACTTGAGAAGGTGGAGAAAGAGTTTTCCATGGAGGATAATGACCAAGATTGGGTAGACTATGTAAATCTCCTTAATGATCTTGAATAACTTGCAACTGAAAAGAAACCTAATTTTATTGATAGTACCATGGAAACCAAGAATGAATGTATTGTTGAATCACCATTAGAGGTTATAGATGAGTAATCCTATTAGAAATATGTGGTTGTTTGGATGTAAGAAGATTTCATTTCCATAGCTAACCTAGTTGGAGTTGCTTTGTTTTCATTGAAAATCATGTTAATGAAGTTGGAAAACACCATTAAGAAGATGGAGGCATCAATTCCAAGGGCCAAAAGGTTACATTCCTTATTAATTATTCCATGTCATGAAGAAAGAAAGATTTCAAAACTCCCATTTGATTTAAAAGGAAGTGTTTCTTTTAGGTTAGTTTGTGTTTGAGTTAGTTTGGTTTTTGTGTATGTGTTCCATAAGTGTTCATAAAGCACATGTGTGTGTTGGCTTAGTTTCTTATTTTTTGTTCCTTTCCTTTGTGATTTTTGTGGTGTCAAAGGAAATTTGTGTGTCAAAATAGTTCATAGGTGACTCCATTGCCTAATGGATAGGAGAAGGCTACTGGTCTCAGACATAACAATAATACCACACCATGTATGGTGAATCCCTATTAGTTTTGAAATTGTACTTTAACTTATAATAATAGATACAATTTGGATTGATTTAATATATCATCTTATCAAGGTGTGTGAAGAGATGCATAGTGAATATTTAAGAGATATCTATATATCCTTCCATATTTGATGCAAGTGATTCTAGTCTAGCAGTTCATATGAAGTGTTGTTAAGTGTATGGATATGTTCTTAAAGTGTATAATGAACCTTTGTATATGCAACTAATCTATGGTCTCACTTACTTTAGATAATCTTCATACATATCACCTTCATATTTAAACACTAATACTAGTGCATTCTAGGACTCTTATACTAGTGTTGTAGGCCTTATCTCTTTGTGAAATAAGTATGATAGTCTTATGGAAGACCTTTCAGTATATCACCCCCTTATAATAGTTTTATTTCATGCAAACTTCTATCCCTTTTCCCAAAAATAATCAACTAGTTTATGTGATAAGCACTTCAAGGTATATTCAGGGAGCTAGACTTTAAACCTAGAGGTCTAGTTCTACTATAGGTACACCCACATACCTAGAAGTATTATCATGTTACCCAAATCTAGAGAAGGCTTGAACACCCTCCTCTAGGTTGAAATATTTGGTGACAATATTAGTTGAGGTTAAACGATGTTCAATGACCATGGCATTACCCATAACTATCTCATTATGTGGTTCTCACCTTATCATCTCAAGGTTACAAGGTCAATGCTAGATTAGTTACATATGGGTTGGGTGAATTTATCTTCTAATTTATGGCCTTTGATTTATCCAAATTTAAAATTGGGGATTTCATAACCCTCAATTATTTTCATTTTTTTCATGTGCTTCAGTAAGGAAACATAATTCTCTAATACTTCAACAAGAAATCATCATCTCTAATAAAGCTATAAGGAAACATAGTTTATTCACGCATATGTGTACTCCTTCCTTACTCTTTAAAGTTTTAATTTTCAAGTATAATTCAAATTTCATGTTTATTATATGAACATTAGTTAAAACATTTTAATTAAAGGTTTAATTGAATTAGCTTAGACATTTGGAGCCTTATATTAAATATAAAGTGTGTTGCATACATTTAGGTATAAATTTATCCTCTTACTCTAGTATTTTCATTGAATTATAATACTATAATAGAAGGGAGCATTTATGGACACTAAAATCTAGTATTTGACACTTTGAAATGTCAACCTTAACCTACACTTATTTTACAAGACTTATGCATCTCAAAAAAAATCTCACTCACCATTATTGCACTCTTGCATGTTAGTTATGAGTCCAATCCATTTTGAATTGTTATTATTTTCCTATATGAACATTCTAGTCTATGATAATTTATTGAAATGTCTTACCCTAACATTATTAAAATATGACCTTGAGATTAATGGGGAAGATATGATGTTTTCCATACATTAATAGGAAAGGTGAAGCCTTTAGATCATGATTATGTCTGGTCCTATCTACCCATAATGTATAATTCAACAATAGGTACACTCTCTTGGTTTACTTTCTTCTTGTTTATTTATGGAGACAATAAAATTATTATTAGTAGATTCAACAACTCCATTCCCTTGTGGATAATAATTTGAATAAAACTTAATATTAATGTAATTGTATCTCCCAATTAGTAACATTAGACTCAAATAGTAATGTTGAAATTATTGTCTTAAGGCTAACCTTATCATCCTTTGCTTAATAATGGATATTTTAAAAAAATCAAACCCTTCCAATAGTTGGCCCATTCACATATAATGTTAATGGTGTTGAAATTTGCATAATTAAGTGTGTCTAAATACAAATCAATGTAAAGCTTATTTAACATATGAAATTCTCAAGTACCTATCAAATACACTATTGCACATTGAGAAAACCTGCCCTATTCTTCCCAAATTACACAAAATCACTATGATCAGTCATCACCCAAGTTTTATTGGGCAATGGTTAGCAAGACACATTGCAGTCATGTACTATTTGAAGGTGTTCACAAGTGAAAAATTATATTAATAAAATATGGTGGCATAGTTTGTGTATTTTATTTTTCTTAGTGATTACAACACTTTCTTGATTATAGTTTTATATATACATTTATCTACTTACAAAAATTTCCTTAATGTGTGTGGGTGCATCAAATATTTAAAATTTTAACACAAAAGCATGGATGCTCATTCTAGGAACCATAGTGGAAATCAATATGATCATGTAGATAGAGAAGATAAATGGATTATTTTTATTTTTCAAGTCAAAAGATCTCGGCTCTGTGATAATGTAGACTCTTTTCTCATTTTGAATTTTAGTTCATTACCTTATCTAGCATTAACTTTGAGAAATATTTATTGGTTTTGGTAGTAAATTATTTAATCCTTATAGAAACACTTTTTTTATATGTATGCATGCACACACAATGAAGTGAGGATTTATGTAGACACCTAATTTTGGTACATGACTAGTTATTAGTTATGGTATTAGTGTGTTTATGTACATATGGATTATTTGTTCAAATTATGTTGTTATTTGCAAATTTTCCCTTGTATTGGGCCTCATGTTACTTGTAGACACATAAATATAGTCATAGATAGTTGACAAAGTTAATTCTTGAGATATCTTTAACCACTCAGCTTGCACCCAAATACATGATTCTTATTTTCCATTCCTCTAATCTAGTTATTTATATGCAAACTGGACCCTCTATTCACTGTCACTATTACATAGTATTTTCCAAGTCAAATTCCCAAACTAATCTATATTACCCTTAGAATACCTTTAAATCAATACAATCATCCCTAATTATTTAGTACATATTCACCCTAGGTAGACATGTCCATTTCCACAAACCTATCCACATAGAGTTGCCTTGTCCCTACACCAATTAACATCTATAAGTTCCAAATTTGAAATATTTGTTTTGATTTTCTCCCATGTTTTTCAAGGTTGGTTAAAGTAATTTATCAAAAATAATAGATACAAATACAAATCAAAGTTCAATCATTAAATCTATCTTGGCATAATCATTTAAGCACTTATACACTATTGCCCATTAAAAAAATATGCCCTATTCTTGCCAAATTTAATATCATTAACTTGGATCAACCATAATTCAAGTCTAAATTTTTGGATGGTGGAGCCTAATCTTATTATATTAGCCAATCCTCAATAAGGGAGGTGTGGAGTGGAAACACCCCCCCCACACACTAGGGTCACCATTGGGTTCTAGGGGGGTGGTGATTAGGTCACTATTAGGTTATAGATCTAAGTAAAAATTATGTTGGTATATGTTTTCCCTAATATGTAACCCTCCTTTGATATGAGGGCATTGTAATAATGACATCACACTATGTGTGAGTGAAGAGGATATTATAAGGATGTATTATAGGTTTTTCCCTTCATTTTTTGGACTGAATAAGAAAAGAACTAACTATTTTTATGTGGACATAGCCCATTTTTGATTAACTATGTTAAATATGTGTCTCTCTTGTATTGTGTTTTATCTATTTCAATTTTATCTTTATTTCATTAATATTACTCTACATTCTATATTCCTAACAACTAGTATTAGATTCAAAGGTCTATTTGGTAGATAAACTCACAGGAAAAGAGGGTTCCTAGTTTGAGTGGGAGCAATGGAAGAAGAAGACAAGTTTAAGGTTGAGAAGTTCAATAGCCAAAATTACCAACTATAAAAGATGCAAATGGAGGACTATCTATATCAAAAGTATATTTTCCTACCATTGGGTGGAATAGTAAATAATTCGGTGACTATGAATGATGAATATTGGGAGGTTTTTGATAAAAAGGCACTATGAACAATATGGTTGTGCTTGGCAGTGTCAATGACCTTCAATTTTTCAAAATAAAATACAACATTGGATGTGATAAAGGCATTGAATAGAGTGTATGAAAAACCCTCAGTCTCTAACAAGGTATTTATTATGAAGCATTTATTTAATATGGAGATGTCAAAAGGTGGTTATATTGCTAATCATTTAAATTATTTTAACAGTCACAAATTAGTTAAGCTCTATAGGAGTAAACTTTGATGATGAGGTTAGGGATCTTTTGATTCTCTACTCATTGATAGAAAGTTGGAATGGCTTGTTCATGGCTATGAGTATTTTTGTCTCTGATTTAAACACTTTAAAGTTTGATGATGTTATTGGTGTTATTCTTAGTGAGGAAATGTGATGGAAAAACACAGTGATATATCAAGTAATGCTTTGACTATAGAGAAATGGGAATACAAAAGGAGAGAGGAAAGGGCCCATGGAATTATGGGAAATATAATAAGAGTAGATCTAATCCATAGGTATGTTGGTGTCTTGGATTTGTGGGAAGAATGGACACCTAAAGAAAGATTGTTGGTTTCAACAAGGAAAATAAGAAAAAGGAAAACAAGATAAAAATTAGGAAGCAAATATAGTAGGTGATGTGTTGCAATATGCTTTAAACCTTTCATTAAATAATATTAATGACTCTTCGTTGTTAGATTCTAGGGTTTCATTTCATGTTATACCCTATATGAAATATTTTCAAGACTCTATTCAAGGTGATTTTGGACAGGTTTATTTGGATGATGGTGAAATTTATAAAAAATTTGGAAGGTGTAAGATACAAATAAAATTATAGAATGGAAACAAATGGTTTCTAAAAGAGGTGATTCATCTTCCTAAGTTAATAAAAAATCTAATTTCAATAGGGAAGTTGGGAAGTGAGGACTACACAGCTACATTTATATAAAATTAATAGAAGGTCACTAAAAGATCACTAGTAATATAAAAAGGAGAGAAGGTAAGTACATTATATTTATATAATGATAATGTTGACTATTCTATTGATTTAGTTTCTATAGAAGTGAAAACAAAATTATGGCACCATAGACTTGGGCGCATGAGTGAGAAGGGGATACAAGTTCTCCACTCCAAGAATTTGTTGCTAGATTTGAAGAAGGTGAATTTGGATTTTTGTGAGCACTGTGTGTAAGGAAAATAGAAAAGAGTCAGATTTATTAGAGTTGGAAGACAAATAAGGATGAAAATTTAGAGCTTGTGCATATAGATGAATGGGGACTGACTTAGGTATCATCCCTTGGTGGATCTTCTTATTATGTTACTTTTATTAATGGTGTAACTAGAAAAACTTGGGTTTATTACATACAAAATAAATATGACATTTTTATAGTTTTAAGAAAGTGAAAGCTTTGGTTGAGAATGAGACATGAAATAAGTTAAAGTGTGTCAGATCAGACAATGGAGGTGAATATTGTAGCAAGGAGTTTGATAATTATTTTGCATCCCATGGGATTTGTAGAGAGAAGATGTTTCCAAGAACACCACAACAAAATGGTGTGTCAAAAAGAATGAATAGGACAATCATGGAGCGTGCAAGGATCATGAAATTACATGTAAGGTTTCCCTTACAATTTTGGGTAGATGTTTTGGATACTTTTATTTACTTAATAAATAGAGGGCCTTCAAGTCCTTTAGATGGTGGTATTCTAGAGGAAGCATGAATAGGTAAAAAGGTAGATTATTCCTTTTTAAATATTTTTGGTTATGAAGCATTTGTTCATATTGATAAAGAACATAGAACCAAGCTTGAAGCAAAATCTAAGAAATGTACTTGTATTGGATATGGAGTTAATTATTTTGGCTGTTATTTATGGGATTTTGAAAATCACAAAATCATGAGGAGTAGAGATGTTATCTTTAATGATAAGTTCATGTATAGATATCAGTTGTAGGGAAAAAAACAAGAAAAGCCAAATACTAAATATGTAGTACTTAATGAAATCACTGGAAATGAAATTTTAAAAGTACCAAAAAATCAAAGTGTGTAACAAATACAACAACAATTTCCTCAAACTCCTAGAAGTATAGTAAGAAGATCTACCAAAGTAAGTAGACTCCCTAAACGATACTCTCTTTTAGTTTATTATTTATTATTGGTTGATGGTGGTGATCTAGAAAGCTTTGAATAAGTAATACAAGTAGAAACTAGAAAGAAGTGGGAACAACGCATGAAAGAGGAGATGGACTCCTTGGTACATAACCAAACTTGGGATTTGGTTCAGTTTCCTGTAGGAAAAAGAGCATTGTAGAATAAATGGGTTTATAGGTTAAAGGAAGAAGATGGAGGCAAAAAGAGGTACAAGTCTAGACTTGCTATAAAGGGGTTTGTATAAAAAAAAGGTATAGATTTTGATGAAATATTTTCTCCAATTGTTAAAATGACTTTCATAATAACTATTTTAAGTTTGGTAGAAGTAGAATACGTGTACTTTGAATAGTTAGATGTGAAGACCATTTTCCTTCATGGTGACTTAGAGAAGGAACTATATATGGAGCAGCCACAGGGATACGAAGTCAAAGATAAGGATAAAATGGTGTGTAAGTTGAAGAAGAGTTTGTATGGCCTAAAGCAAGCTCCAAGGTAGTGGTATTTGAAATTTTACATGTTTATGATATAACAAGGTTATAGTAGATGTCATTCTAACCACTATGTTTATTTTAAGAGATTAGATAATGGTAACTATATTATATTGTTATTGTATGTAAATGACATGATTATTTTAGGGTCTAACATGCATGATATAAATGAGTTCAAAATAAAACTGGCAAATTCATTTGTAATGAAGGATTTAGGTGCTACAAAGCAATTCTTGGTATAAGACTAATAAGAGACATGAAAAATATAAAATTGATAGTCTCAAGAAGAGTACATCAAGAAAGTGTTATTTAGGTTCAATATGCAAAATGTAAAACTAGTGAGTACACCTTTGGGAGGGCACTTCAAATTAAGCAAGGAATAGTGTCCTAAAACACATGAAGAAATCAATTACATGTCTAAAGTGCCCTATAGTTTAGAAATTGGAATTTTAATGTATGATATGATGTGCATAAGACTAAAAATTGCTCATGCACTAGGAGTTGTTAGCAGATTTATGAATAATCCAAGAAAGGAGCATTGGGATGTAGTCAAGTATATTCTTAGTTACTTGAGAAGGACCACTAGTAAACAGTTGTGCTATGAAGTGTCAGATGTTATTTTAAAAGGATATGTTGATATAGACATGGATGTAGATTTAAATAGTAGGAGGATCACTACAATTTATGTATTCATTGTCAGTGACATAACAATTAGTTAGATTTCAAATATTTAGAATATGGTTGCTTTATCAACTACAGAGGCAAAATATGATGTAGCTATAGAAGCAAGAAAGGAGATGATATGGGTGCAACAGTTCATGAAAGAATTGAGGTAGAAGCAAAAAGATTGTAGGTTATATAGTGATAGCTAAAGTGCAATCCATTTATCAAAGAACTCAAAATTATACTCAAGAACCAAACATATATAACTTAGGTATCACTTAATTTGTTCAATTTTGGAGAATTTTCAACTGAAGTTGAAAAAGATCCATACAAGTCAGAATCTTATAGATATGCTAACAAAGGTAGTCACAAAGGAGAATTTGGAGAGTCATTCAACTTCAATAGGTCTTCAGGGATAATAAGGAAGATGATAAACATGTTAGGATCAAAGTTCAAAGAAAATTTTAAGCAAGAGTTGTAGCGGTCAAGTTACAACAATTAGTCACCAAGTGGGAGATTGTTAGATGGTGGAACCCTATCTTATTATATTACCTAGTCCTTGATAGGGGGGTGTGGGGTGATAATTCCCCCCACTAGGGTCACTATAGGGGTCTAGGGGGTGACCATACTTGGAGACCCCCTAGTGGGGGTTTGTGGGTAGCACCCCCAAACAAAATTGTTGTTAAAAATGTATTGTAAACTATTGTAATTTCATAGTAAATCTGAACCATTCACTATTAGGTCATAGATCTAATGGTATAAATTATGTTGGTGCATTTTTACCCTAATATGTAACCCACCTTTGATATGAGGGCATTGTAATCATGATGGCACACTATGTGTGAGTGAAGAGGATATTGTGGTGGATGTATTGTAGGTGTTTTCCTTTATTTGTTAGACTAAATAAGAAAAGAACTAGTTGTTTTTTTGTGGGCGTAACCCATTTTGGGTGAACCACATTAAATCTATGTCTCTCTTGTATTGTGTTTTCTGAATTTTAATTCTATCTTTATTTCATTAATATTATTCCACATTCTATATTCCTAACATAAATCATCTCAAATCAAGTCAAGTGTTATCATTTTCAAATATCAAATATAATTTTATGAATGGATGCCTAAAAATTTATATTAAATCCCGGTGAATTCTAGAGTTTAGACATAATTTCATTGGCTAAACTCTAGAAAAATAGCCACATATGTGTAAATCGATTGGCTATTCTATTGGATTTTTAAAAAAACTTATAATTGTCTAGATAACTAAATGTAATACTCAAAAAACTACATAAAATAAAATAATGAAATGAATAAAATTAGCCAAAACTCTAACTTTTTCATTAGAGTCTATTCACTGTTAAGGATTATAATTTTTCATTTAAGGAGCTTAAGGATTCTAATTTGTTATGTAGGGCATAGAGCTAGATCTTGAAGAGAAAATAAAACACAATCCAAGCAATTAGTTATATTTAGATTTAGTGGATTATATGTTTTCATTATAAAATATCTAATTAGGTGACCCTATTATCGATAAGTATATGGATATGAGATTTGAGTACACTACTATGGATTTTTTTTAGGGCCTAGATATCTTTTTGGATACGAACATACAATATATATATATATATATATATATATATACATACATATATGATTTGTATATCTATATATATATACATATATATATGTATATATATATACATATATAAATATATGTATGTATATATATATGTATATATATATATATATATATATGTATATATATATATATGTATGTATATATATATATATATACATATATATATAGATATACAAATATATATATGTATATATATACATACATATATGTATATATACATATATGTATGTATCTATATATATATATATGTATATATATATATGTCTATATATATGTCTATATATATATGTATATATATATATATGTATGTATATATATATATATATACATATATATATGTATATATATACATATATATGTGTGTATATATATGTATATATGTATATGTATATATATGTATAACTCTCTTTATGTCATGTTTGTGGACCTCACCACGACTAAAGGTGGTATTATGTCGGCCGTGTCGATAGACTTTAGTTTTGGCAGTGCGTAGTGGGCCCATAACCCACATGCTTCTCGCATCTTTTCTTTCTTTTGTTATGTGTCGTTGATCTTGTCGGCTTGTGATAACCATTGATCTTCCCTTCTTAATGCTATAAATAAGGGAGTTCTTCGAGTTATTGGCAGATCAACTTGGAGTCGAAGTCTATGTCTGTAAGTTTTGCTTCAAGTTTTATCTTGCTTTAAGTCTGTATGTTTGCAAGAAAGATTAATAAGAAAGTGCGAAAGTGTTTATGAAAGTGTTTATGATGATCCTTTTGAAATGATATCAGAGCCATGTGTGAAATCATAAGCCAACTTGAAATAATTCTGTTTGCCTTCATTTCTTTGTATTAGTTAACTGTTTTGTTATATCTTGCTTGAGTTCTGTATTAGCTGTTCTCTGGTTCCTTCAACTACTGTGATTCGATATCATGTTCAATTCAGCGTTGATGATAGGGAAGTGGCGTGGTCCCTCCTAAGCCGAAGGATAGGCATTTTTTGGATCCGATTAAGTACCAAAAATAAACGTCATAATGGAAGCTCTGAATCATCCAGTTGAAGTTGTTCCAGGTATGTCTGATACATGTACTCTTGATGAGTTATCTGTACAAACTGTCAATTCTGGTACAATAGAAATAGATGAAGATACTCCAAGTCATGCTTGGCAATTACCCTCTTTAAAGCCTTCTGATGTTTATGCACAACTTCCTTCTTTTAATCTTCTTGCTCAAACTAATATTAAAGTTGTTGAAAACGTCCTGCAAATCCAATCTACAGACCAAGATAAATACTATTTGCAAATCCTAGAGGATAAGGAAATTCATGCTTTAAAATCTCAAAAGAAATATCAATTTATGCATATAGGTGCTATTACTATAGGTTTTCATCCTTTGTTCCGTAAAGGCCTTAATGCTAGTATGTTAGCTTGCCTATTAGATAATCATCATTTGTACTTCTCTGACTGCTTACAAGCTGCCATCCAAATTGGTTTACATGATGGATCAATTTATACCACTATTTATCCCAACTATCTTGTAGCTATCCACCAAGATAAAAATTTAAACCAAATCTTTAAGCTTTATATTCAGACTGCTGGCCTACATATGCTTGCTGGATCTTATCCGCTTGCATTACAATATCAAGTCATGTATCGGCTTACAAATACCTTGTACCCTGCTGTTAAACATTCCCCCACACCTGGCAAAAGTGTGGTGACAAAAGGCACATCGTAGAGTCATATTATGTCATCTGAAGCCATCACCTAGTCGGATTTAAAGTTTCCAAGAAAATGGATAGTAGACACTGAATTTATGCAGCCTGCTCACAAGTCTCTAGCCAAAGCCACCTCTGTTAAAGATCTCCCAAATAAATCCATTATTAGATTTGATACTTCTAAAAAACCTTCCTCAAGTTCATCTCTGTCATTCCCTTCTCAATGTCTTCACCATCAAAAGATTCATGATCCACAGATAGACTCATTCTATTGCCCTGACTGTAAAAATATCCTCAAAAAGCCTAGCTATGTTGTCATCAACATGGTCAGTTCTAGAAGTCAGAGTGACATAGAATTGCAGAAACTATTTGAGAAAAATAGACAGTTGTTATCTTATAAGAAGAATCTTCATATGGAAAGTACGTCTTAGAATCCCTCTAGTTCTGATGATGGTCATGTCTGGAAGACACCTCAAGGAGATGAATCCTACAATGAAAAGGTTTTCCCAAAAGCCTCTGATTTTATGCAATACTCCCCAGATGGAAAGAATAGATCTCAAATGTATTATTTGAGAAATGCAGATAGATCCATAGAACAACCTACTGAAGTTAGGTTAATGAACTGGAACAATCTAGCTACTAAATGCATCAATAATAGAGTTTCCAGTATTCAAGATAGTTTGGATCAGATTTCAAAGATGTTGAAAAGTATTGAATTATATCAGAAAGGTGACATAGCAAAGGCATTAAAAACCATGGATATTAATACTGGGGTACACTCTGCTCATATTCAACAAAAGATAGAGAAAGAAGTATAGCATATAGTTAAGAAAGAAGAAGAAATAGTTACTAAAATAGATACTGTGATTATTGGTCATCAGGATTTAGCACACAGTCAAGAAGAATTTAAATTTGAAGTGTCTGATGTTGAAACTAAGGTTGATACTATAATTTTTGGTATAGATTCTTTAAACAGAGAGGTTTCTTCCCAACAACAACACCTTACTCTACTGCCTACAAGTCAACCAACAGAGATTCAACCTCTGAGTCTGAATCTAACTGAAGCTGATATTCTCCGCTGGGATGCAGTAGAAAAGATAGAAAAGGAAGAAATATTTAAGCCCATAGTTACTCCTCTCAGCATGAAAGCTCCTCAGCTTGACATAGATAAAGCCTTCAAAATAGGCATGGTCAAGATAGGAGAACCAGAAAAATATAGTTACTTCTCTGATGGAGAAACTTCAAAACAACCTTTAGATGGACAAATAAGAACTCTGAGCCTTCAGCCTTTCTTTTGGCAGTTTAACTGTGAACCTCCTGTTAAAAGAAAAGAGATGTGTCATGCTATGCTCTCATGGGCAAGCATACAAATGTTTGGCTTAAAAAGAGAAGCAAAAACTATGGCCCAACAGATTATTAATGGTTTTATTAGCAATATCAAGGAATGGTGGGATGCTGGCAATAGCCAATATAAGGATGCTATAGTTAATCATGCAGAACCAGTTCCGTGCTTATGTCAAGCCATATATTTTGAGTTTTTAGGGGTCATAGAAGATGAAAAAGAAGCCAATAGATCTAAGTTTCTTAGAGCACAATGTTGTGATATGTCCAGATTAGAAGAATACATGTGTGAAATGGAAAATTTATTATATGCTTCAGGAGAAATGTTCAATCCTGCATATATAGTTAGATATGTTGAATCTTTTCCTAAGTATTTTGTAGAAAATTATAAAGCTGCTATGGGTGTATAGTTTTCTAATATGTCATTTGGTAGTATCAATCAATATATAATAAAAACAAATCAAAAGTTGTGTGAAGAACGCAAGGCTCATAAAGAAACTATGCAGTTTCATAAACAGCTTGGTATCAAGTTTTGTGATTCTATTGAAAATGGTTATGGTTGTTCTAGCAGTCCCCAGAAATATAGAAAGCAAAGATATAAGTAGAAGTATAAATAGAAATTTGCTTGTCAGTGTTCTATGAAGCCTACTGCTAAATGGTCTTGAAAGCCTAAATATAAAAGGAAATTTTATCAGAAAAAGATCTTTAGGAAAAAGAAACATGGGTTTTAGAAAGCCCCCATTAAGTGTTTCCTTTGCCAAGGGAATCACTATGCCAATAAGTGTCCACAGAAAAAGGACAATTAAAAGAAAGTTAATTTTTTCCAGAGTCATGAAATTATAGAAGATAATTATGTCTTAATTCCTGCTGATGAAGCTCAGTATGAATCTGATCTTGAATATACAAATGAAGAATCAGATGAAGAAAATGTTATTAATATGAATGATGAAGAATATGATTCTGAGTCAGAATTGTCATCAGATTATGAATCAGAAATTGGTTTTCAGATTCACATGAATAGCATGCAATACTCTACAAATCAGTTTTCTGATAGTCTAAGTTTATCTCAGCAGTTACAATAGTTGAAACATAGATATGATAGTCTCCCTCCATATATGATGTCTGAGAAAATGTTTCTCCAGAGTCAAATTTAAGAAACTGAAAAAAGATATTTAAATCAATTAGATTATATGCAGAATCAGAAAAAATTTGTCTTCTCAGTTTTCACAACAAAGTCTTAATAAGGGCAAAGAAGTTGTTAGTTCTTCTTTTACAGATCTCTACAGGAAAGAATGGAGAACAAAGCGTATTAAGACGCTTCAAATCTTTCTCAAGAAAGCACAAGTAGAATTGGAAACTCTGCTTAGAGAAGAAGCTGATGAGGAAGACGAAGAACAAAAATTTGAAGAAGAATTAATCAGAGTTGTCGATGCTGCCAAAGCAGAATTTTTTGCTACTCATATGATAGTCGATAATAACATTCATCAAGTTTCTGTTCATGAAACTAGTAATCTTGTCTGTGAGATAAGTATTAAATGGAAAGGGTTTAAACCATATGCTTTAGATGTCATGCTAGAAACTGGTGCAGATGCTTCTTTAGCTAGATTTCATGCTATTCCTACAGACAAATGGGTTCCTAATTTTGTTCATCTTACCTTCAATACTAAGACGGTCATCTCTGAATATTCAGCTAGTGTTCCTGTCCTTCTAGGGAATACAGTATTTAATTTCAAAGTTATTCATCATGAGATCCCATTATTTGATATGATTTTTGGGTATGACAGTTTAGCTTGCTTTTATCCAATTACCATCAGTAAGCATGAAGTTCTGCTAGCTCTATACAAAAAGCATAGGTATGAATGCAGAATTCCATTAAAATCCAAGGTTCAGAAACCTGTAAATAATGAATGGATTTTTCAGAAAATTAGTTGTTGTAAACCTGATATAGATCTTGTGCTTACAAAGATTGTAAGAGATTGTTGTTCAGAAAATCTGCTTGCTTTTCAGCACAGAAAAACTCATGTGTGTAATATAGAATTAAAGTTAGTCACTGATAAGAATGGGAAGCATGTTGAACCAAAGTTTAAAGCTCATCATTCTGGAATGTCACCTTCACTAAGAGAAGAATGTCTTACAGAGATTAAGCAATTAAAAGAGCAAGGCTTAATCAGAGATTCTCATAGCCCATGGGGTTGTGAAGCATTCTATGTTAATAAGAGAAGTGAGCAAGTCAGGGGAAAGAAAAGGCTGGTAATAAATTACATCTCTCTGAATAAATATGTTGTTCCTGTTCAACATCCAATTCCATCGAAAGATGAAATCTTGTAAAGACTAACTGGTAGTAAAGTATATAGTAAGTTTGATTTGAAGTCTGGTTTTTGGCAAATTCAAGTAGCAGAGAAAGATAAGTATAAAACAACATTCATCACCCCATTTGGATAGTATGAATGGAATGTCCTTCCATTTGGTCTTAAAACTGCTCCTAGTATTTTTCAGAAGATGATGAATGATATTTTTGCTGCCTATAGTCAGTTTATTATAGTTTATATTGATGATATACTTGTTTTCAGCAAATCACCTAAGGATCACCTTAAGCACTTACAACAGTTTTATTAGATTATATTTGACAATGGATTAGTATTATCAGAAAAGAAAATGGTAGTCTTCAAAGATGAGATTGATTTTCTTGGGATTACTATTAGATTAGGACAAGTCAGTGTTCAGCCTCATGTGTTACAGAGTATACAGAACTTTCCTGATGAGATCACTGATAAAACAATGTTACAAAGATTCTTGGGTTGTGTTAATTATATAGCTAGCCATTATTTCAATATTGCTCAGGATAGAATTTTTCTTAATAAAAGATTGTCTAAAAATCCTCCTGCCTAGACTGATGAAATGAGTTCTGCTGTCAAAAGAATTAAACAAAGATGTGCTAATTTGCCTCTTTTGTAGTTGTCTGGCAATGGTCAAAAAATTATAGAAACTGATGCTTCAGCTCAGTATTGGGGTGCTGTGTTAAAGGAAAGGTTAGCTGACGGAACTAAAAACCCTTGCAGGTATGCTTCTGGCAATTTCAAGAAAGCTGAGTTGAACTATCATTCAACTCATAAGGAAATATTAGCTGTGATAAAAGCTATTCAAGCTTTTATGTTCTTCATCAGGTCAAAACATTTCATTGTTCATTCTGATTTGAAAAATTTTATGAGTATTTTAAATTCAGCAAATAATTTGAAAAAAGGATCAGTTAGCAGATTGATCAGGTGGGCAACCTATTTATCAGATTTTGATTTTACAATTGAGCATATTGCTGGTTCTAAAAATTCTTTAGCAGATTATCTAACCAGAGAATATCACTCTAAGGTCATAATGACTGTCACTGAAATTCGTGATGAATTTCATGAGCATTTATGGCGCTCAAGGCCTCTGGTTCAAACTCAGCTGCAAAATGAAATCAGAAGATTAAAGGTTTTGTCTTATGAAGTAGCAGATACTTTAAATTGTCATAATATTGCCTGGAGTACTCATTATGCAAAAATTGAAGGAGAGAACAGTGTGCATACTACTCTCTTGAACAGACCTGGTAATAATCTAGATCTAATGGGTACTAACAATTTGTTGAAACAAATGTTATACAGGATGGGTACTACATTTACTTTCAGGTGGTTGACTTTCTGGCCAAAGTTTAATCCCAGTCGTGAAAATTATTGGGAATCTCAAGATATGCCGGATTACATGTTTGAATTCTTGGACTATGTCATGCCAAGAACAGCTGCCACAAATTACTTTGTGAACATCGCTCCAAGCATGCTCCGCAATATTTTTATTGCTTTAAGAATTCCTTTCAGGGTTCAGTTTGAACTATTCTTGGTACAGAATCATCAGTACAATGCCCATGCTCGTATACAACCAGCTTTACCAGTTGCTTCACTATGGAGAAAGATAACTGTCAGTCATGAATTAATCTTTCCAGAAACTCCTGATGGAAGACTGTGTCAGATTCCATCTACTTTATTCATGGACCATACAACTAGTGATACAAATGATGACACTGGTGATACTGACAACTCACCATATTCACCAGCTAGTTCGCATGAATTTATAGATGATAATTAAAGACTAATCATGGAGTCTGTCCGTGATAGTGAGTGGAGAGCACTATAACTCTCTTTATGTCATGTTTGTGGACCTCACCATGACTAAAGGCAGTATTCTGTCGGCCGTGTCGATAGACTTTAGTTTTTGGCGGTGTGTAGTGGGCCCATAACCCACATGCTTATCACATCTTTTCTTTCTTTTGTTGTGTGCCGTTGATCTTGTCGGCTTGTGATAACCATTGATCTTCCCTTCTTAATGCTATAAATAAGGGAGTTCTCCGAGTTATTGGCAGATCAACTTGGAGTCGAAGTCTATGTCTGTAAGTTTTGCTTTAAGTTTTATCTTGCTTTAAGTCTGTATGTTTGCAAGAAAGATTAATAAGAAAGTGTGAAAGTGTTTATGAAAGTGTTTATGACGATCCTTTTGAAATGGTCATATAAATATATCAGACATGACCATCATCAAATCTAATAATATATGGATATTGATCAACGACACACAACAAAAGAAAGAAAAGATGCGATAAGCATCTTTTCTTTATGACGATCATGGGCTCTGATACCGGCATCCAAATTTAGAAAAGAAAAATTTGGACATATATATATGAGGCTTTACCCTTTAGTTGATTTTTTGCAGAGTCATGAAATTACAGAAGATAATTATGTCTTAATTCCTGCTGATGAAGCTCAGTATGAATCTGATCTTGAATATACAGATGAAGAATTAGATGAAGAAAATGTTATTAATATGAATAATGAAGAATATGATTCTGAGTCAGAATTGTCATCAGATTATGAATCAAAAATTGGTTTTTAGATTCACATGAATAACATGCAATACTCTACAAATCAGTTTTCTGATAGTCTAAGTTTATCTCAGCAGTTACAATAGTTAAAACATAGATATGATAGTCTCCCTCCATATATGATGTCTGAGAAAATGTTTCTCCAGAGTCAAATTTAAGAAACTGAAAAAAGATATTTAAATCAGTTAGATTATATGCAGAATCAGAAAAAATCTATCTTCTCAGTTTTCACAACAAAGTCTTAATAAGGGCAAAGAAGTTTTTAGTTCTTCTTTTACAGATCTCCACAGGAAAGAATGGAGAACAAAGCATATTAAGACGCTTCAAATCTTTCTCAAGAAAGCACAAGCAAAATTGGAAACTCTGCTTAGAGAAGAAGCTGATGAGGAAGACAAAGAACAAAAATTTGAAGAAGAATTAATCAGAGTTGATGATGCTGCCGAAGCAAAATATGCTGCTACTCATATGACAGTCGATAATAACATTCATCAAGTTTCTGTTCATGAAACCAGTAATCCTGTCTGTGAGATAAGTATTAAATGGAAAGGGTTTAAACCATATGCTTTAGATGTCATGCTAGATACTGGTGCAGACACTTCTTTAGCTAGATTTCATGTTATTCCTACAGACAAATGGGTTCTTGATTTTGTTCATCTTACCTTCAATACTAAGACGGTCATCTCTGAATATTCAGCTAGTGTTCCTGTCCTTCTAGGGAATACAGTATTTAATTTCAAAGTTATTCATCATGAGATCCCATTGTTTGATATGATTTTTGGGTCTAATTATTTAGCTTGCTTTTATCCAATTACCATCAATAAGCATGAAGTTCTGCTAGCTCAGAAGTATTCCTTATACAAAAAGCATAGGTATGAATGCAGAATTCCATTAAAATCCAAGGTTCAAAAACCTGTAAATAATGAATGGATTTTTCAGAAAATTAGTTGTTGTAATGCTGATATAGAACCTGTGCTTGCAAAGATTGTAAGAGATTGCTGTTTAGAAAATCCTCTTGCTTTTCAGCACAGAAAAACTCATGTGTGTAATATAGAATTAAAGTTAGTCACTGATAAGAATGGAAAGCATGTTGAACCAAAGTTTAAAGCTCATCATTCTGGAATGTCACCTTCACTAAGAGAAGAATGTCTTACAGAGATTAAACAATTAAAAGAGCAAGGCTTAATCAGAGATTCTCATAGCCCATGGGGTTGTGAAGCATTCTATGTTAATAAGAGAAGTGAGCAAGTCAGGGGAAAGAAAAGGCTGGTAATAAATTACATCCCTCTGAATAAATATGTTATTCCCGTTCAACATCCAATTCCATCGAAAGATGAAATCTTGCAAAGACTAACTGGTAGTAAAGTATATAGTAAGTTTGATTTGAAGTTTGGTTTTTGGCAGATTCAGGTAGCAGAGAAAGATAAGTATAAAACAGCATTCATCACCCCATTTGGATAGTATGAATGGAATGTCCTTCCATTTGGTCTTAAAACTGCTCCTAGTATTTTTCAGAAGATGATGAATGATATTTTTGCTGCCTATAGTCAGTTTATTATAGTTTATATTGATGATATACTTGTTTTCAACAAATCACCTAAGGATCACCTTAAGCACTTACAGCAGTTTTATCAGATTATATTTGACAATGGATTAGTATTATCAGAAAAGAAAATGGTAGTCTTCAAAGATGAGATTGATTTTCTTGGGATTACTATTAGATCAGGGCAAGTCAGTGTTCAGCCTCATGTGTTACAGAGTATACAAAACTTTCCTGATGAGATCACTGATAAAACAATGTTACAAAGATTCTTGGGTTGTGTTAATTATATAGCTGGCCATTATTTCAATGTTGCTCAGGATAAAATTTTGCTTAATAAAAGATTGTCTAAAAATCCTCCTGCCTGGACTGATGAAATGAGTTCTGCTATCAAAAGAATTAAACAAAGATGTGCTAATTTGCCTCCTTTGCAGTTGCCTGGCAATGGTTAAAAAATTATAGAAACTGATGCTTCAGCTCAGTATTGGGGTGTTGTGTTAAAGGAAAGGTTAGCTGATGGAACTGAAAAACCTTGCAAGTATGCTTCTGGCAATTTCAAGAAAGCTCAGTTGAACTATCATTCAACTCATAAGGAAATATTAGCTGTGATAAAAGCTATTCAAGCTTTTATGTTCTTCATCAGGTCAGAACATTTCATTGTTCGTTCTGATTTGAAAAATTTTATGAGTATTTTAAATTCAGCTGATAATTTGAAAAAAGGATCAATTAGCAGATTGATCAGGTGGGCAACCTATTTATCAGATTTTGATTTTACAGTTGAGCATATTGTTGGTTCTAAAAATTCTTTAGCAGATTATCTAACTAGGGAATATCACTCTAAGGTCATAATGATTGTCACTAAAATTCGTGATGAATTTCATGAGCATTTATGGCACTCAAGGCCTCTGGTTCAAACTAAGCTGCAAAATGAAATCAGAGATTAAAGGTTTTGTCTTATGAAGCAGCAGATACTTTAAATTGTCATAATATTGCCTATGCAAAAATTGAAGGAGAGAATAGTGTGCATACTACTCTCTTGAACAGGCCTGGTAATAATCCAGATTTAATGGGTACTAACAATTTGTTGAAACAAATGTTATACAGGATGCGCACTACATTTACTTTCAGGTGGTCGACTTTCTAGCCAAAGTTTAATCCCAATCGTGAAAATTATTGGGAATCTCAAGATATGCCAGATTACATGTTTGAATTCTTGGACTATGTCATGCCAAGAACAGCTGCCACAAATTACTTTGTGAACATCACTCCAAACATGCTCCGCAATATTTTTATTGCTTTAAGAATTCCTTTCAGGGTTCAGTTTGAACTATTCTTGGTATAGAATCATCAGTACAATGCCCATGCTCATATACAACCGGCTTTACCAGTTGCTTCACTATGGAGAAAGATAATTGTCAGTCATGAAGCAATCTTTTCAAAAACTCCCGATGGAAGACTGTATCGGATTCCATCTGCTTTATTCATGGACCATATAGCTAGTGATACAAATGATGACGCTGGTGATACTGACAACTCACCATATTCGCTAGCTGGTTCGCATGAATTTATAGATGATGATTAAAGACTAATCACAGGGTCTATCCGTGATAGTGAGTGGAGAGCACTATAACTCTCTTTATGTCATGTTTGTGGACCTCACCACGACTAAAGGCGGTATTCTGTCGACCGTGTCGATAGACTTTAGTTTTTGGCAGTGCGTAGTGGGCCCATAACCCAAATGCTTATTGCATTTTTTCTTTCTTTTGTTCTGTGCCATTGATCTTGTCGGATTGTGATAACCATTGATCTTCCCTTCTTAATGCTATAAATAAGGGAGTTCTCTGAGTTATTGGCAGATCAACTTGGAGTCGAAGTCTATGTCTGTAAGTTTTGCTTTAAAGTTTTATTTTGCTTTAAGTCTGTATGTTTGCAAGAAAGATTAATAAGAAAGTGCGAAAGTGTTTATGAAAGTGTTTATGATGATCCTTTAGAAATGGTATCAGAGCCATGTGTGAAATCATAAGCCAACTTGCAATATTTTTGTTTGCCTTCATTTCTTTGTATTAGTTGACTGTTTTGTTATATCTCGCTTGAGTTCTGTATTAGCTGTTCTCTGGTTCCTTCAACTACTGTGATTCGATATCCCGTTCAATTCAGCGTTGACGATAGGGAAGTGGCGTGGTCCCTCCTAATCCGAAGGATAGGCATTTTGTGGATCTGATTAAGTACCAAAAATAAACATCATAATGGAAGCTCTGAATCATCCAGTTAAAGTTGTTCCAGGTATATCTGATACATGTACTCTTGATGAGTTATCTGTACAAACTGTCAATTCTGGTACAGTAGAAATAGATGAAGATACTCCAAGTCTTGCTTTAAAATTACCCTCTTTAAAGCCTTCTGATGTTTATGCACAACTTCCTTCTTTTAATCTTCTTGCTCGAACTAATATTAAAGTTGTTGCAAATGTCCTGCAAATCCAGTCTACAGACCAAGATAAATACTATTTACAAATCCTAGAGGATAAGGAAATTCGTGCTTTAAAATCTCAAAAGAAATATCAATTTATGCATATAGGTGCTATTACTATAGGTTTTCATCCTTTGTTCCATAAAGGCCTTAATGCTAGTATGTTAGCTTGCCTATTAGATAATCATCATTTGTACTTCTCTGACTGCTTACAAGCTGCCATCCAAACTGGTTTACATGATGGATCAGTTTATACCACTGTCTATCCCAACTATCTTGTAGCTATCCACCAAGAGAAAAATTTAAACCAAATCTTTAAGTTTTATATTCAGACTGCTGGCCTACATATGCTTGATGGATCTTGTCCGCTTGCATTACAATATCAAGTCATGTATCAGCTTACAAATACCTTGTACCCTGCTGTTAAACATTCCCCCATGCCTGGCAAAAGTGTGGTGACAAAAGGTACATCGTAGAGTCATATTATGTCATCTGAAGCAATCACCTGGTTGGATTTAAAGTTTCCAAGAAAATGGATAGTAGACACTGAATTTATGCAGCCTGCTCACAAGTCTCTAGCCAGAGCCACCTCTGTTAAAGATCTCCCAGATAAATCCATTATTAGATTTGATACTTCTAAAAAACCTTCCTCAAGTTCATCTCTGTCATTCACTTCTCAATGTCTTCACCCTCAAAAGAATCATGATCCACAGATAGACTCATTCTATTGTCCTGACTGTAAAAATATCCTCAAAAAGCCTAGCCATGCTGTCATCAAAATGGTCAGTTCTAGAAGTCAGAGAGACATAGAATTGCAGAAACTGTTTGAGAAAAATAGACAGTTGTTATCTTACAAGAAGAATCTTCATATGGAAAGTACGTCTCAGAATCCCTCTAGTTCTGATGATGGTCATGTCTGGAAGACACCTCAAGGAGATGAATCCTACAATGAAAAGGTTTTCCCAAAAGCCTTTGATTTTAATCAATACTCCCCAGATGGAAAGAATAGATCTCAAATGTATTATTTGAGAACTGCAAATAGATCCATAGAACAACCTACTGAAGTTAGGTTAATGAACTGGAACAATCTAGCTACTAAATGCATCAATAATAGAGTTTCCAGTATTCAAGATAGTTTGGATCAGATTTCAAAGATGTTGAAAAGTATTGAATTATATCAGAAAGGTGACATAGCAAAGGCATTAAAAACCATGGATATTAATACTGGGGTACACTCTACTCATATTCAGCAAAAGATAGAGAAAGAAGTACAGCATATAGTTAAGAAAGAAGAAGAAATAGTTACTAAAATAGATACTGTGATTACTGGTCATCAGGATTTAGCCCACAGTTAAGAAGAATTAAAATCTGAAGTGTCTGATGTTGAAACTAAGGTTGATACTATAATTTTTGGTATATATTCTTTAAACAGAGAGGTTTCTTCCCAACAACAACACCTTGCTCTACTGCCTACAAGACAACCAACGGAGATTCATCCTCTAAGTCTGAATCTAACTGAAGCTGATATTCTCAGCTGGGATGCAGTAGAAAAGATAGAAAAGGAAGAAATATTTAAGCCCATAGTTATTCCTCTCAACATGAAAGCTCCTCAGCTTGACATAGATAAAGCCTTCAAAATAGGCATGGTCAAGATAGGAGAACCAGAAAAATATAGTTACTTCTCTGATGGAGAAACTTCAAAACAGCCTTTAGATGGACAAATAAGAACTCTGAGCCTTCAGCCTTTCTTTTGACAGTTTAACTGTGAACCTCCTGCTAAAAGAAAAGAGATGTGTCATGCTATGCTCTCATGGGCAAGCGTACAAATGTTTGGCTTAAAAAGAGAAGCAAAAACTGTGGCCCAACAGATTATTAATGGTTTTATTGGCAATATTAAGGAATGGTGGGATGCTAGCAATAGCCAGTATAAGGATGTTATAGTTAATCATGCAGAACCAGTTCTGTGCTTATGTCAAGACATATATTCTAAGTTTGTAGGGGTCATAGAAGATGAAAAAGAAGCCAATAGATCTAAGTTTCTCAGAGCACAATGTTGTGATATGTCCAGATTAGAAGAATACATGTGTGAAATGGAAAATTTATTATATGCTTCAGGAGAAATGTTCAATCCTGCATATAAAGTTAGATATGTTGAATCTTTTCCTAAGTATTTTGTAGAAAAGTATAAAGCTGTTATGGGTGTACAGTTTTCTAATATGTCATTTGGTAGAATCAATCAATATATAAGAAAAACAAATCAAAAGCTGTGTGAAGAGCGCAAGGCTCATAAAGAAACTATGCAAATTCATAAACAGCTTGGTATCAAGTTTCGTGATTCTATTGAAAATGGTTATGGTTGTTCTAGCAGTCCCCAAAAATATAGAAAGCAAAGATATAAGCAGAAGTATAAACAGAAATCTACTTGTCAATGTTCTATGAAGCCTACTGCTAAATGGTCTCGAAAGCCTAAATATAAAAGGAAATTTTATCAGAAAAATATCTTTAGGAAAAAGAAACATGGGTTTCAGAAAGCCCCCATTAAGTGTTTCCTTTGCCAAGGGAATCACTATGCCAATAAGTGTCCACAAAAAAAGGACAATTCAAAGAAAGTTAAGTTTTTACAGAGTCATGAAATTATAGAAGATAATTATGTCTTAATTCCTGTTGATGAAGCTCAGTATGAATCTGATCTTGAATATACAAATGAAGAATCAAATGAAGAAAATGTTATTAATATGAATAATGAAGAATATGATTCTGAGTCAGAATTGTCATCGAATTATGAATCAGAAATTGGTTTTCAAATTCACATGAATAGCATGCAATACTCTACAAATCAGTTTTCTGATAGTCTAAGTTTATCTCAGCAGTTACAACAGTTGAAACATAGATATGATAGTCTCCCTCCATATATGATGTCTGAGAAAATGTTTCTCCAGAGTCAAATTCAAGAAACTGAAAAAAGATATTTAAATCAGTTAGATTATATACGGAATCAAAAAAATTCTTTGTCTTCTCATTTTTCACAACAAAGTCTTAATAAGGGCAAAGAAGTTGTTAGTTCTTCTTTTACAGATCTCCACAGGAAAGAATGGAGAACAAAGCATACTAAGACGCTTCAAATATTTCTCAAGAAAGCACAAGTAGAATTAGAAACTCTACTTAGAGAAGAAGCTGATGAGGAAGACGAAGAACAAAAATTTGAAGAAGAATTAATCAGAGTTGCTGATGCTGCCGAAGCAGAATATGTTGCTACTCATATGACAGTCGATAATAACATTCATCAAGTTTTTGTTCATGAAACCAGTAATCCTGTCTGTGAGATAAGTATTAAATGGAAAGGGTTTAAACCATATGCTTTAGATGTCATGCTTGATACTGGTGCAGACGCTTCTTTAGCTAGATTTCATGTTATTCCTACAGACAAATGGGTTCCTGATTTTGTTCGTCTAACCTTCAATACTAAGACGGTCATCTCTGAATATTCAGCTAGTGTTCCTGTCCTTCTAGGGAATACAGTATTTAATTTCAAAGTTATTCATCATGAGATCCCATTGTTTGATATGATTTTTGGGTCTGACAATTTAGCTTGCTTTTAGCCAATTACCATCAGTAAGCATGAAGTTTTGCTAGCTCAGAAGTATTCCTTATACAAAAAGCATAGGTATGAATGCAGAATTCCATTAAAATCCAAGGTTCAGAAACCTGTAAATAATGAATGGATTTTTTAGAAAATTATTTGTTGTAAAGCTGATATAGATCCTGTGCTTACAAAGATTGTAAGAGAGTGTTGTTCAAAAAATCCTCTTGCTTTTCAGCACAGAAAAACTCATGTGTGTAATATAGAATTAAAGTTAGTCACTGATAAGAATGGGAAGCATGTTGAACCAAAGTTTAAAGCTCATCATTCTGGAATGTCACCTTCACTAAGAGAAGAATGTCTTACAGAGATTAAGCAATTAAAAGAGCAAGGCTTAATCAGAGATTCTCATAACCCATGGGGTTGTGAAGCATTCTATGTTAATAAGAGAAGTGAGCAAGTCAGGGGAAAGAAAAGGCTGGTAATAAATTACATCCCTCTGAATAAATATGTTGTTCCTGTTCAACATCCAATTCCATCGAAAGATGAAATCTTGCAAAGACTAACTGGTAGTAAAGTATATAGTAAGTTTGATTTGAAGTCTGGTTTTTGGCAGATTCAGGTAGTAGAGAAAGATAAGTATAAAAGAGCATTCATCACCCCATTTGGATAGTATGAATGGAATGTCCTTCCATTTGGTCTTAAAACTGCTCCTAGTATTTTTCAGAAGATGATGAATGATATTTTTGCTGCCTATAGACAGTTTATTATAGTTTATATTGAAGATATACTTGTTTTCATCAAATCACCTAAGGATCACTTTAAGCACTTACAGCAATTTTATCAGATTATATTTGACAATGGTTTAGTATTATCAAAAAGGAAAATGGTAGTCTTCAAAGATGAGATTGATTTTCTTGGGATTACTATTAGATCAGGACAAGTCAGTGTT
>JARHVA010008373.1:0-340000 GCA_037957365.1 Torreya grandis | reverse complement strand
TCACTAGATTATTTGAAACACACTCTAAATCTATAATTTGAGTCCAAATAACACCTTGTTTCCCTAGAAATTTGTTCCATTCCTAAGCTATAGCTAATTTGACTCCATCATTCCCTTCTAAAACACTTTCACCTTTCATGTTGTATTCTCTATCTTTCTTACCTTTGATCTGCTTGAAGTTCCCCCTATCATCAAGTAAACTACCACTATGTGATTGGTCACCCCCCTCACTAACTCTCTAACCACCTTACCAGAACAAGTTTTGGATGAGTTATAATCCCTAACATCAGAAGTAGTGGAATCCATTTGTAATGTGTGTGTGTCTATGTTTTTATTTTTTAATCTAGTTTTCACAATACTAAATATATTTTAAGTTCTTAGATAATAATCCATTATTATTACTCCCTATTTGTCTAATCTTCATGCATGACCATAGCTTCTAAAACTTGTTATTGTAACTCCTTTTTGGGATTCTCCTAATGTTATATAAACATAACAACGACATCCTTTATTTTTATTACACTCTTTTTCAATTCTTCTACCAAGACTACATCTAGGTCATTTGATTAAAATATTTCATTTTCTTATTATTTACTCCACAAATTGCCTTTTATTCAACCATTGTTTGACTTTTGATAATATCAAACAAAAATTTCTAATTATATGCATTTCTATCCATATTTACCTTGAAATCCTTAGCTTCATTAAGTTGATATTGGTGCATATTTTTTGTCTTTTGATTAGCTATGCATAATGCCAAACCTTTATTCTTGGCTTCATGCTCCTTCATTTGGGAACCTATATTGGTTTTTATGTCCTCAAACCTCTTAAAATATTGACATACCATATTGACCTTATCCTTGATTTAGTTTGTCAATATTTTAAACTCCCCACCCTTGTCCTCAAAGGTGATCTTAGTAGTTTCTATGCACTTATTTGCATGGATTTAATCTTCACTCAACCCATTTAACTTACTAGATGTTTATAAAAATTCTAACATATTCCTAACTTCCACTCTTAACTTATATGTCATTAACATTTGATTCACCATAGATATCAAGTCTTTCATTCTCAATTAGCTCTATATATATATATATATATATATATATATATATATATATATATATATATATATATATATATATATATATATATATATATATATATATTTATATTTGCATGAGTTTATAATTCCAAGACTTTGTTTAGTGTGTGTGATAAAATTTGATTAACGAGCAATGGTTTTTTAATTATTCTTCAAACTATTATTCTATGTGAATGGTTCATCTTGACACAGTTTCAATCATTTTCATTAATGTTTAAGAAGTTTTATTGGTGGTACACTTATGCAAGTTGCATACATGAATTGCTTCTTTGAAAAATTTCTAGTGTTTAATTTATGCATCTTTGGATCCATTATTTTCTCTACCGAGACCTCTAATTTAATATGACTAAAGTAATATTAAAAGATATAATTTAATTTATTGTTCCTTTATTTTTAAATTAGATAAATATGTTTTACTTTCCATCAAGTTTTAGTGTTAATTGGTGATTAGATTACATCAATTTGGTTTCCTTGTGATCCACCCAATTGATTTTTTTGAGATGTATTATGAGCTTATCCACCATTTTTGTCTCCATATTCATTATTTTATTATTCACCTTCACCCTCATCTTATTCATAATTAGTTTTTCCTATTAGGATATCATGACTTGGATTAAGACTCTTTTATTTCTCCTTTTTTATGATGTAACTCTGAATGATTAAAGAGAAAAATATTATAACAAAGTGCACAAGAACAACAAGCAGTTAAATTAAATGTAAGCTATATGTTATTAATGTAATCTTTCCACACAAATAAAGTACATAATAATACATGATGTATAAAATTGTATACGGATTCAAATGAGATCAACTCATAATACACGTAAAGTAAAATTATGAAAGTGCAAATAAATATTCATAAAATTCCCATAATAAAATGCTAAGAATAAAGTTGTGGGTAATGCCATGCTCTTCAAAGGTGTGATGTGTGTAGAATCCATGTATGCCAAAATAGGTTACATATAAAATGTACAAGTTAAATTTAACTCTTTGGGTCACCACCTAGCTAGACACCAATTTGGTGTATGAAAGCCCCCTTGTGGAAACCCACATTGGTATTTTTTCCACAATTTACCTTATTTATTATTTATATTAGGTGTACATACCCTAACCCCCTGCTAGATTCAAAATTGTACCTCCTCTATAATTTACATAAGCCTTCACCATATTTGAAGTTGTGCTACCAAGATGTGTACCAACATATTTGGTTGGTGGGTTGGGGCATAAGATGAATGTATGATTCATTATTTTCTATAAAATCAAAGCTTAAAATGTTTGTGAGTCTCTATAACCAACACCAAACATCCTATACACCAACCCATAGCTTGCCTGAGATCTTTATAATTCTAATTTTCTTGGAAATGAAACTTGCATAGGTTCATAGAATTACCAAATGTGATTCAAAGTGGAGGCCAAATGAAATAAAAATTCACCTACAAGCAAGTTTAAAGTTTTTTATAAGTTTCATATTTATATAATAATACAAATATTATTTTCAAATAAAAGAAAACAAACACACACACACACACACACACGCACACACACACACACACACACACACACACACACACACACACACACACACACACACACACACACACACACACACACACACACACACACACACACACACACACACACACACACACACACACACACACACACACACAACACACACACACACAAATAAACTTATAACCAATCACTATTTCCAATTCTCATTAACTTGATGATGAATTTCATACAAACTATATATATACATACCAACCCATCCTTGAAATAAATTCATAATTAAACAGTGTTTCCAATCCTCATTAACTTGATAAGGAATTTTATAAAAATTATTAAACAATGGTAGATGTTTATTATTCATCTTTTTAGGAGTTTATTTTTCTTATGTAGTGCCAATGACAAACTAATTTGGTTATGAACTGCTCATTCATTCATTCATGTATGTATGTATGTATGTATGTATGTATGTATGTATGTATAACAATCTAATTATTTATTTGTATGTTATCACCCAAAAATCATGGATGTAGTTTTCACTTCCAGCATAGTCAACAAAACATAGAAAGACAACTTTCCAAATATCAATTATAGAAAAGAGCATAAGCATATATGAGAACTAGTTTAGTGACCATCACATAATGTGGTCTAATTTTCCTATGTTATGATTAGTTATAAGACATTTGGATTCCTTACGAGCTATGTTACCAAAAATGAGAAACAAAGAAATGTGATGGCAATGAAAATGAGATGAAAAATGACTTTGATGGTGGTTGCATACCAAAAAACAAATATTCTATATAACATATATTTTTAATTGTTTATTTTTTAAATCTATACATTTAAGCAAAATTTAAATTTTAATCTTTATCTTAACTTTTTTAATGTAAATATTTTCATTTTATTATTTTTGTTTAATATTTATATTTTTTAAAATTTTAAAATTAAAACATTGGAAGATTGAAAATTGGTAATCAAAAAGAAACACATAAATGGTCGTTTTCATCCTGTGGTCATTTTTTCTCGTTTAAACGTATAATAATTATAATCAATTCACTACTTACAGACATCTTGTATTTAAAAAGGTTATAAATTACCCCAACAAAATAAATAAATAAATAAAGGTTTATAATTCCCCAACCCAATCTCAAAATAAGATCTAAGCACCCAATCTATGTATTAAATAGGAAAATCTTGCAAAAGAAACAACAAAGAAGAGGTGCCTTGAAACCTCATTTCCTACATAGATGGGGAGAACAAACTTAGTTTACCACTGCCTTCTTGATATATATAAAATAAGTAACCAAATTTTGAAGCATGATACATACTATAGATCCCAGTGTAATTATAATAAAATGTGTATTAAGGTTTCTATTTACTAGTTAAACATTGAACAAGATTGGAATAAGTGTTGAGAATAAAATGATCATTGGGACTAGGGCCTATAGGAATGGGAGAATTATCAACCCTAGTGTACCTAGCTTTAGTGTAGTTATTATTACGATTATTTATGAGGAAGGAAATTTTCTTGAGCCCTCTGCTTGGTGATATGCCCTTATCTATTAGAGGTGACATAATTTATTAACACAAGTCTCAGTTGGGGACGGGGTTTATAGGAGCCAAAAATCATGTCAAATGGCATAATATTTTGGCCTTTTTATGCTTTTTTGATACATTATTAAACATGAGTTTTTTCTTTTTAATGTTGGGGGTGGATGTGTGAGTAGGATCATAACATGAGAAAGGAGTTGCCATCACCAATGGGTGCGCGACATTGTCATAAAAATAGCTGTCCACTACCATTATTTTTATGTCATCACTTTAATCTCCTCTTCTTTCAAAAACTTTCAAGTGAATGAAATGAAAGTACCAACCCCTTTTGAAACAAGGGAAAATTAGGGTTATATGACTTTGAGTACAGTATAGAAAATATCAGGTCCAAAATCTCACACTTGCATAGATCATGAAAGTGATCCATCAAATGAAATCATCATGATGTAGCTTTCTCAAGTTGGTATCATAGAGGGTAACTTTCCAAACCTAATTATTACTTTTACAAACCTATTTTACTCCACTTCGATCCTTGTAGAAGAATAGGACAATGCATGAGCTTGACAATGTAAGCCATGAGGTCTAGTTGGAAATGTTGATGTGGATTAGACCCACTAGTAGAAATTATGGGTTTATACCCTCTTGTTTTAAAATTTTTGAAACAATTTAAAGCATGAGTTGCAGGTATGTGGTTTTGAGTTTAATTAAATTTGTGGAATAACAGTTGAATAAATGTTGGCTATTCTCTCTATAAGCTTCCTTACAAAATCCATAATCTAACAAACCTACCTATACAAGGCCTACTTATACAAAGTGGTTATTTACAATGAAAATACTAAGGTGGTTCATATCAACAAAAATATAAAATAGAGGGAAATGCAGGGCAAAAAAAAATGTTTCTAGAAAACACTATGAAACTCATCGTGTGACTGAAATGCAATTCCAATTGAATAGTATAAATTTGATTCTAGGAATAGCTTAGATTCAAATGAATGCAGTACATATATTCTAAGGGAGTATTGATTGTAAACATAGACTTATAACTAAACTACGAGGTGATACTTTGAGGCTTACATGATAACTATATTTTATATCCATTTAGCAAGCCTAGGTACCCACAAGAGATCAATCACAAGACATTTAAACTAAAAAATTCTCAATTCAACTGATCTACAACCTAAGCATATATATTTAATTCAATCAACTAATCCAATTTAAGATCTCTAATTAACTCTATAAATGGAACATGAAAGTACAGAAAAAAATATAACTCACATAACATTCATAAAATATCAGAGCTTCTATTTACTTCAAAATTTCATCCCCATTTTGAAAGGGTAAATAAAAGAGTATAAATATATTCCAAAGTGACCAAAGCCATGCCAATAAGTAGTCCATTCAATTTTTTATATAAAATTACATATAGTGTACATCAATTAAATTCTTAGATGCAATATTACAAATACATATAACTAACAGTCCTTAATCAATTATAATTTTAGCAGTCACTTCAACTGGATCTCTACTAACATATGGCCCAGGTTGTTTCTTGCTAAACTTTGTGGGACCTGAGTCTACATGCATTTAAGTCAACATTTATCTTGTCAAGTGACATAATGGAACTCTAAGCAAGGTCCTTGTCCTTTTTATCAACTTTGCATGCATTTTAAACTGATCTCCTAATATATCCTTCACCAAATATACTCTTTCTATTTTATTCTTTACGTTTAGATACTAGTTATATTACCTTGTAACACCATCACTGGCTTTCACATCTCTATCCTTGAAATATATCATGACTTCATCTAATTGTGCATCAAATATTTTGTGCCTAAAAATATGTCCATCTTACAAAAATATGTTTTCAACTTTAGTTTCATCGAACAATTATAAAATCTTATTTTATGTTATTTTAGTATGCCCTCCTTTTAATGCTAGTTTATTTATATTGATGTAAATTAGACCCACCCAAAATAAATTATAGTTCTACACCCTATTGTTTTAGAGTTGTAAAAACAACTTAGAACATGAGTTGCAGGTATGTGATTTTGAGTTAACCAATTCAATATAATAACAATTGAGAAAATATTGACCAACATTTGCTCAATTGTTATTCCACCAAATTGATTAACTCAAAACCACATACCTACAACTTTTACTCTGAGTTAGTTTTGCAACTCTAAAATGAGAAGGTATAGACCCTTCATTTATACCAAATGGGTCTAATCCACATCAACGTGAATTAAAAAATGATCTCATTTTTTTGGTTTCAAACCTAGCAGATAAAATATGAATGTCATTTGAAATATAAAGAACATTCTATCAAGAAAGTTATAAAAGGAGATTATGTCAAGAAAGTTTTTTGTGAGAATATATGGCCATGGTGCTAAGCTTATATTTAACAGAGAGACATAGGGTACCTTTTTGGGCTATTTTCAATAGTATTCCTTAAAAATAATTCCTTTCGTATTCTCAAAGCAATTGTATTATTATTATTATTTACATGGAAAAAATCCTTCACCTAGCTAAGATATACCAAAAAAAACATTAGATAGGATTTATTGCATAAACATGATGCCCCAATTAAGGTTTAAATGTTAACCAAAAAATCCAAGTTAGGGTTAAAAATATATAAAATATCCTTGTTTGTGTTTTCACCTAAGTAGGGGTTTTAAAATATATATATTAATAGCTATCCCAAAGGTGCAAGATATGTCAGAAGGGATGTAATTTTCTATTTTGGTAAAGTAGGATTTTTTTAAGTAAAAATAAATAAATTGTCATTAGTACATCACTTGAAACACGTGACCACTAACCTTGTATCATATTTTATGCTCAAAGCATCAAGAAAAAATAATCTAATGTTTATAGTGGAGGTGATGGTGGAAAATGGAGTTGTGTGTTCCTTTAATTAATAATGAGTTATGTGGTGAGGAGACATTTTGTTTCACATTAAAATTAATAAATGATTAAGTGATAGGGAAAGGCAAGGCTAATAGAGTGTGAAAGTGATGAAATATTTCAAGGTGAGGTGGCGATGATGGTAAGGAGTAATGGAAAGGTATTTTATGTGATGTACTTGAAGAAGTCAAGTCTAATATATACATGTAAAGTCCAGTGACATGTTGTATTTCAATGCAATCTATAGCTTCCATGGAACTATTTCAATTACCCAAAACATGATTCAAACAAGTGCCATCTCAATGAAAAATAGGTATCAAGTATTCAATGACTCCTCTAAAAATGTATAGAAGGTACCATGTGTTAATTTAGATGAGTCTAAAACTAATTAATGAAAATTATGTTTGCTTTAACTATTTAAATCCTAATTAGATAAATCTAAAATGAATTAGATTAAAAATGGAAAAGGATTATTGAATTAAATATGCCTCTTATATAATATAATCACACCATGTAGGATTTCATATTCAAATAGATATGTATAAAAATATTTCTAATATTTTTCCATTCTCAATCTCTATAACACTAAAAACAACTATTATATCTACAATAAGAGTGCTCACTTCTCTTTATTTGGTGAATATATGAAAGGTAAAAATACTAAAAAAAACTACAAGCACTACAAATTTTGGATAGTCTACTAAACCTAGGTTTAAATCCCGACTGGTCTTTGCATATTCTCTTCAAGAGTTATGGTCATCTAATATATATCAAATTAGGCACCACCATCAATGTTATAGCTTCTTTTATGGAGGTTTCAACTACTATACTTAAGAGTTTAAGTTACATGACTACCATACTAAATAATGAAACCCATAATTTTCAACGTGAAACATGTCAAGGAAAAAACAATCAAAAAGTCTTTCACACACACATACACATATGTCTATGTATATTTATTTATATATGTATATGTATGCATGTGTGTGTGTGTAAATATATGTATGTATGTATGTATGTATGTATGCATGTATGTATGTATGCAAGCATGTATGTATGTATATATACACACATATATACATATGTATGTATGTATGTATGTACATACCACTACAGCTAGAGATTATAATTTACTAATACAAGTCTCTTATAATTCTAGGTAGAATCAAACCCATGAGTAGTAATTATGGCAAAATTATGTCTCAAAATAGGTTAGAATATATTAAATCACAAATATAGGATTTTATATAAAATTTGGGTTACTCAACCAACGTATACTTTAACAAAATTAGCATTTTTAAAAATGGACAAAACCTACTTATATCCAAATGGACATAAATAACCACTAAAATTACCCCTATCAAGTATCAAAGCTAAATTTATAGATGCATACATATAGTCAAGGAACATAATTACACAATCACCCTAGGTTGGAGAGTTATGTGTGGCTTGAATCCATTAGCAAAGTATCTAGATATGTAGGCATCGATCAATCATCAAGAGAGTGATCAGGGTAAGCTCAACCCACACACCCCTCTATTTTTGTAAGTTTTTATCTCTCAAAAAATACCCCTAGGGTTTCCAAAGAAAAAAAATTAAAATAATTATCTATATGCATCACAAACAAAATAAAAACATTTGAGCCTACTCAATAGACACAGGCATAGCAGATTAGTCATTGTTTTATCACAATCAATGCAGATAAGTTTGTAATTAAAGGATATAGTTGGCTTGTGTTGTTGTTTAGGGATCACAATCCTCTTGAAGAACATATTAATACCCCACATCTGATCTTGAAGAGTCACAGTACTATCTTTTTCTAATTTTCACTATCAAACATTAGTTATAGTCAACTAGAGATTATAAAAGTTAAGTATTTGTATTTTGTTTTATTTACTATTTTTAGCACATGCCACTTGTCAATTTCCATTTCAGTGAAATTCTATTTTACATTAAAATTTATGCTTAAATCTCATATATTAAATTATGGATACATTTCTCAATTTTTACTCCTATTAAACAACATTAATTTGTTAAACTAAAAATAGTGTAAATCATATTTGTTTTTTTTACTTGAACATTGTTTTACTTTTTCATTTTTGTTCTATGGTTTCAATGAAATTCATGATTATCATACACTCAAAATAAATTTGATCATCCTTTACTATATTTCATTAAACACTACTTTAGGATTTCTATTTGACCTAGGGGTTTCTAATTGAATTCCTAATATCCATACATTAAAAAACAAAAAAAACAAAAAAAATCTTTGTTGGCTTTGATTTTATTTTTATTTCTTTGCCTTGATTTCTATAATTATGTTCTTACAGTTATAAAACTCATAAGAGCTGTCATTTTTTTAAATGCTGTCATCAACAAGCTATTAGACAACACTGCAAATAGATTTTACTTTTCATGTATCTCACAGTATATCAAAAATAGCAGTGATTTTTATTTTTCAACCATAAGAATCCTTTTGGATGTTTGGTTTTGTAGTGTACTAGTAAGCGGTTAGCCCTAAGAAGTTAATCTCAACATACCTCATACATGGGATAGTGCAACTATGGTATGGTGAAATAATCCATATTTAGAGCCCATTTAGGATTTTTTTCATTATTTACACCTTGGATTAGTATAAGAGTCTAAAAATGAAACACACCTTGCTTAGTCATAGTTATTGATCTGATCGATTATCTATTAGTAGTAGGTTTAGTGTTTGTTGTATTTGCTTTATTTTGGGTCAAAATTTTCAAAATGGATACTTAAAAGACTAAAATTAATAATTTAAAATCCCAAGCCTTTCTTAAGCTATACTTTTGCATATTATATCATGCCATGCTTCTCTTAGAATACAAGCATCATTAAGTTAAAAATAATTAAAATAAAGTATCACTTGGGAACAAGAACAATTGTACATTTTGAATCTTACAAGGAATATTACACACCATTTTGATGAATTTTTCATGATTGTTGAGACTAATAAATCTAATATAGAGCAATTGGATGAATTTAATGATAAACAATGCATGAAATATCTTATTTCCAATCCATTGAAGATTGAAACATTACTATGCATTGCAAGAGATAAACAAAATAAATCATCTCAAGATTCTACTTCCACTTTAGGTGTTTCAACTTTTACTATTGCTTCTTTTCATACATCAACACCTCTAGTTACTTATGTGACATCATCCCTATGTATAGGGGTATCAAAAGGTTTATGACATATTAATATGCCTATTTCTGCATAGGTATTATACACACCTCCTTTGATAGTTACACATGGTCCATCACCAACCTCGAATAATGCATAAGTATATTATTACATAATTACATGCTAAAGTTTTCAAATATATCATGGTGTCTCTAGAGTTATTCATTCAATGTATTCTCAAACTTTACTTCATAATCCTTTGACACCTAAGATAGAATCTTTCATATTATTTAATATGATTTTTAGCTCCTAATAGACCATTATATGAAGGTAAATGTGATTTTTAAAAAAACATATTAGATAATTTAATACAACATGGATGGATTATGGACAATGCTTTATGATGTTTCTATGATATTCCTCTTCAATTGATTAAATATTTTAACCATTGGGAAGATCTATTTTTGGCACACTTTTCTATCAACACTGGTGAAAAAGTATCTTATGAACAAATTTTTAAACTCAAACAAGGGTCTAATGAGCCAATTAGTGAATATGTTCTTCAATACAAAATTATGTTATGTAAGATTATTAGTTATATGGCAAACAATGAGTTACAATATATCTTCATGTAAAGTTTGCTAGCACCACTCCATAAGTCTATCATGTTTGAAAAAATAAAATATTTTGATGAGTTATGCCATGTAGTCAAATAAGATGAATTCAAGATCATAACATTGAATAAACTTAATTATGCACCAAATGCTCCATCTACTTCAACTACTAAGTTCCAAATCAAAATAATCTACAAGGTCAAATTAAATAAAAATAATAATGAAGCAAAATAAATATTCAATGAAGTGTTGTAACCAATGAGTAAACTTTAGTTGCCAACTCTCCCAAGGACACAATTTTTAAGGTTAATATCACCTCATCATGTCTTGTTACAAAAAATACTTTATCACAATCTCATATCTCTACCTCCACCATTAGAGATTGATATGACCAAACCTCAACACAAATTATTCAATAATAATGCATATTATGACTATCGTGTATGTATTCGAAATTATACAAATAAGTGTTATAGGCTAAGACATATGATACAATATCTTATTGATGAAAATATTATTAATATAAATACATCCATAAAATAGGGTAAACCACAATAGAAATACAATGCAAAGTCGAAAATATTCAATAATCCATTTTCAAACAATGGCATAATAGAAAATATAAATAATTCAAAATTGCATCATATGTATAATGTACATCCTCCTCATTTAACATATGTACATGTAATAGATGATATTATTGGTATATTTACAATAATATTACCATGTATTATGTTCATAGGTATCAAAATTTTGATGATGATTTAGATAGACATACACTAGTTATTCAAGCTTATATCAATAAACTATCTATATGCAATGTCATGATTGACAATGGGTCAAGTGAAAATGCATGTATAATGACACTTCTTCATGCTCTTGGGTACACAAAGTAATATTTACAAGATACATCAAAATATTCAAAGAATTTATAGTTATACCTATTCAGGTTGGTTAAATGATAATGGATACTCCATTCTTAGTATTATAAAAAATAAGATGTATATGACATGTTATTAGGACACCGTTAGATATAGAAGATCTGTGTAGTGCCATCCATAGTACATCAATGCCTCAAATATATACATTGTAATCATGTGGTCAAATGTTTAGGCATTTGATATGATTACCCTCTCTAGTCAATGGTATCTCATCTTCATCCCCCACCACCACCTTAGTTGGTTAGTGCACCTATATAGAATCTTTTTATATAATTAGTTCAAAGGAGAGTAGTATACCCCTATATAAAAATGATATTCACATGATAAATTTACTTAGAGTTAAAATATATCTTCATGTACCTTAGATAGTTTAGTGTGTCCCACAATGAACAAAGGCACTAAGACCTTCTCCTACCATATATCAAACTCCACCAAGTCATGTACCTTATTGATTTACAAATCTTGAAAAATATTTTATGATTAGTGATCAAGTTAAATAAATTAAAACACTTAATTTATTTTAATATTTTGATATATCTACATGAAATACTTTTAATTCACATTAAGTCACCCTCCGATTATATGATACATGCATGAACTATGGTCCTCCCATTAATGGGATCCTAGAGTAGTTTCTTTCAAATATTTTAAAAAAATATAAAACATTCAAAAATTTCATAAATACAAAAAATATATTTTCCAAAAGTACAAAAACATTTAGAATATTTTCTAAATAAAATCATAAGTTAAGACTTGAACATGTCATGAGTTACTAGTTTAGTTATTTACATATGTTATTTATCACATGTTTGGAAGATAACATATTATTTTCCATAAACACATGAATTTCATGAAGTATATGAATGTGATTAAATACATGCATATGTACATGGATTCTTATATTCTAGAATCCATTCTACCCAATGATGATGTCTATGTTGGGGGTATTTTATTCTATAGGTTACACTATCACTAGGTTATATCTATCTATGACCTCTCTACCATGTTGAGCTACATATCTTATAAGTGTTTTACTAATTAATCATATCTTACATTTTACCTCATGGATATGATACTTTCCTATGATATGACATTGATACATATGGATGGTGTATCTTAGTTTTCACTTCTTTTATGTTACATTGATATTGTTACTCTCTTTCATGATATACTAGACATTGTTTACTTATTTTATGTATCCACTTGTAATTATGTGTGTGGAATATTTATGTCCCTTAATTATGTAATTATTTATGTCCTTTATGTGTGGCTCTTAGTGTTTTTTGTTGTGATATTTTCATGTCCATTCTATGCGGCCTATGGCCTTTATGTGTGACACTATGTGGTGTGCTTGTTGAGTTTGATTAGTGGTACCACAATACATAACAAGAACTTTTATTTCATATTCTAAATTTAAATATGGTCAATTTACTACATGTCTCATTACTAAATCTATCTATACATTACACTTATATGCCTCACGTTTAATATGCTATATAAATTTTTCAATTGAAATTACATTATTATGATGACATAATGTTATATGATTATATCTTTATCAAATGATATAGTTAACTATGATTTTGAGATGAGTGACTTGTATACTACATCCATCATATCAAAAAGGGGGCAATATATTGTGTTTATCTTAGAGATACAAGCCTTCATGAATAGACAAAATCAAATTTGGAATAGAGTACAGGTTTCAAAGATTTAATATACAAATTTTAAAGAATCGAAATAATGCAAAATCAGATTCTATGATAGAGTACATGTTTCAAAGATTTAAATTACAGGCTTTAAAAATTCAAAGTAACTCACAAATCAAACACAAAAAATATTAGAACATTGATATAGATTAAAGGGGCATATGGCATACATATGCACTCACTTTTCAAAGGCTTAAGTATAGATTCATATATGTTTTAATGTATATGCAAAATAGTAACAAGAACAAAAGTTTCAAGTTTCACATATAGTTACAATTAATAATATAGATTCATGTCAATATATAACATTTGGCATACATTCCAACAGCATGATATTGGTTCATGCACATATACATTTTCAAAGTTTAAAAGGCATGAAACTAGTTTATTCCTATAAATAATACAATATAGTTTAAAAATTCAAATACAAATGGTTGTTACTTCACTTCAAATATATTGACATTGAGGTCATGATGAAGACATGAATATTTTTCATTCCCTTTTGATCATGAAAATAGAATCTATATTTTTTTAGTGGGGTGATTATTTCTAATATTGGTAATACATGTTTGAGACTAGTGACACTCAACATCCTTGGCATTACCTCTAACAAACCTATTTAATGGTCCCATATTTTGTTACAAGTGATGTACATTTGAGTAGTGACACATAATGACCTTGGCATCATTTTTAGTGAACCCATCATAATTCTACCTTATTTTGGATTAGTACATTGGGTATTTCTCCCCTTTCATGAGAGTTGAATTATGAATCTTTCCAACTCAATATCTTAATTATAAAATTTGGACTTGATCACTCTAAATTCACCATTGGCTCAATATAAGGAACCATATATCCAAGTGATCCAATAAAGGGGCACATTTATCTAATGTTTTATCATATTTTATAGGTGATAAGATGTTGTAGTGAAATTTAGCCATCCAAATTTCACTACCCTATTTTTACCATTTTCCCATCATTTTTCCTTTTGTCATGTTTTTCGTAATATTTCACATAAACCCAAAGCCCAATGGACAAGGCAAACTTTTCGACTAGCCCACATGGAGTAAGTTTCAAATTGGATGTGGTGGGCTTGACAAAAAATTAATAGATTTAATTACATTATTAATTTTTTAATAATTAATTAAATTCATTAAATGACCAAAATAATTAATTAATGTTAATTAAATTTAGTAAATGACTATAAATTTGGTCATTTGATAAATTAATTATTTTTAAAATTAATATTGTTGTAAAATTTAAATTGAAAAGTTTATTTGAATATTTTAAACTTGCCTAAATGAAAATTAAAAAAAGAGGCAAATAAAAGGCTTTTCATCTTTATTGGTGGAGGAAATATTGTACAAAAGGAAAAAATCTTGATTTTGTACATATTATTTTTATCAAGCTTGTGAAGAAATCTAGCTGCAAATTTGTGTGGAGTCATGTAATTTTTAGTATAGAGCAATGAAAATACAAATAAGCAGGTGAGACTATTCTTGGGTTTATGTAGATTTTAATATTCTTCATTTATGAATTTTGATTTTATATTTGTGAATGAAGACTCCATTAAAATTATGGATTTATTTTATTATGTGTAACTTGTGGTGTTTTCAAACTTTGTGTTGAAAACTCTCATATGAACTGTCTTGATGTCCATGAGTTTATGCATCTTTGATCTCAAGGAAACTTTGTACCAAGTGTATTTAATCTAATTTTTAAGGAGACTTTGTGCTTCTAGGCATGGCTTATATTCCCAAAACTCCTACTTCTTCTATGTTAATTCTTATGTGAGAGGAAGGATTTCCCATTTCTTTTATTCATTCTCAAGTTATCTTGGTGGTTATCTGTGTTTATCCCACTATGGGTTTTGCCCACTTTTATCTTTTTATTTTCTATTTTATTTCCTTTCATTATTTTAGATAAAAATTACATGAAACCCCCAAAATTGTTCATATCCTATGAGGGAACATACCCTCTCAAATCAAACTAGATTCACCATTTCTATAGCGACTTCTCCAACTATTTTTGAATTGGTGTTGTATCTCATTGGGCTAGTCATAAAACCAAGAATACAAAAAGTGCCCAAATTTCCACCAACAATTTTTGGCAACTCTATTAGGGATAAAAAAATGTGCCTTTTTATTCCTGAAATTTGAAGTAAATCTTCCACTGAAAAGAGAATATTGGAGAATCTGTTGAAAAGAGGCCTAGAAATGAGGGAACGTAGCCCATGCTTCTAATTTTATGATTTTTCTAATATTTTGCATGGTCTGATTTTTGTTGTAGAAATGAAAATATTTAAAATAAAAAAAAATGCATACTTGGGAAACATTGGGTGGTAAAAATAATAAAAAACAAAAGAGATAAATGTTTTAAATGAGTCTGACTTATGGGATGATTGGATTTATGCAAGTGATGATACAAGAAACAATGTATTTCTCTTCATACAAAATTTCAAAGACAATCCAATCCTCAAATTTGTTGATGATGATAAAAGAATTCATTTTTTAAAAAACTTCTATGGATCCATGAAAGTAAAAAGGAAAGAAATTTTCCTAGTCCAAGGCTCAACCCAAGTATAAGAATGTATGGAAAATGAAAATTCAGCCACCTTTCAAGAGCATGAGATAAATCACGAAGGTAGTGGGATTCATACCTATGAAGAGAAAGTGTGCATTGATGTTTAATATGAGCACTTAATAGGTTTTGAAGATAAAATAAGAATTAATTTTCAATAAATTTATATCCATTTAGAGTGCCAAGAAGTTTGAGTTCCAAGCTCACATTTGGAGGCACCTATGGGAAATTTGGTTCAGCCACTCATGGTTGAAGAATCACTAGAGTAGACAAGAGGTGAATATGTTAGATGTATGTCTCATGTTGTTCATGTTTCATATTTCAAGTTAAATTAAATACATTTCATTCATGAGAAAAATGCAATCAATATTTACTTGTAGGTTGTGTATGATCAAGTGTTAGAATCCATGTTTTTTTTCTCCCATGCCTCATGTCTTCCCCATTGATGCAATAAAAAACATGTTGTCATCCTTACTTTTTTATTTACATGTAATGTATTCTTTTTTCCAAATTTTATCCTAAAAAGGCTCATACTTTTCCCAACTAGTAAATGGCTTTGTTTAGTTGTGTTTTATTTTTCATTCCTTTGTATATAGTTTCCCTTTCTACACAATTTTGGCTTGTGTTGATCTACCCTTACTTTTTTATGTTTTGTGTGTGTGTGTGTTAAATAAAACCCAACTTGTTCTCTACAATGTTTTCCCCTTATCCTTGTACTGGTATCTTGAGCCCACAAAGCAATTGAGTAGTTTTGTTCTTTACCAAAGATATTGCTATTTTGGTGAAGTTGTGGTAGAAATTGACATACATTATTGATTTGGATATGTTCATTTAGTGTTTGTGTTCTATAAAAATCATGATTTAGTGGCATATTATTTTGTTGGCCATAATTTTTCCAACCGATTTTGTATTTTGGAACTCAATGGAAAAGTGAGCAAAAATTTAAAAATGTAAAAAACACTAAAATGAAATTAAGTGAAAGACCAAGAAATGGTTTTTCAAAAGGAAGATGGATTCATACATGTCCAAATTTAAATGGGATCAAATAAAGGTTTCAATTCAATATCCATCCAAAAAGGTAGAAATTAAAATGATAAATTAAGTGATGAGAAATTCATGTGTTTCTTGTACGATTGTATCATTCCTCTTCATAAGGTATTGCTTAGCAATGTCATGAAAATAATCATGGGATTTTTTTATTAAATAAAATGACAACCCTACATTTTTATGGAAATTTTATCATTCTTTGGCTTTCATAAGGAATTTTTATCTGAATATATAGGAAGATTACAAGCCCTTTTAGGAGACAATGAGCCTAAAGATAATACTCTAAATTTTAAATAAATGGCTCAGGTAAAGGTAATCATGTTTGTATTGAAGTAAAAAATTTCAAAAATAATTAAAAAATAATTAAAGAGTAGAAAAAATGGGGAGAAAAATTATAGTCAGTAAGTGAAAGGACCAATTCCATAATGTTGCCAAGCATCCCCCTAGCCTGATGACAAGAAAATTGAGTGACTCTTCTTCGAAGCATTTTTTAAAATGGTTCATGTGCCAATTATATGGGTCAATGGTAGTAGTGAATTAGGGAAAAAAATTCATTGAAACATTTTGTCAAATAGTTTGTAGTGGATTATAGGCCACATATGGGAAAATAAAAGAGGTAAATGCATTTGGCAAGTTTAATCTAAGCCCACAACATTTTCTATCACCCTCTCAACTCATCCCAAGTTAATGACCAAGTGTAAAATTACAAATATCTATGAGGAATGTTATCAAGTGGTTTGTAGACCCCAAATGCTTTAATTTATCTGGTACATTCGATCAAACCGTTCATGTGTCCTAAAATGATCTCTCTCCTTCACATGTTGAAAGGTAAAATAATGAATTATTGAAAGATATAGTGTCTCTACAAATAATTTAGATAAAAAAAATACTTTAGGAACTAGAACAAGGAATTTGAATAAATATACATAAAGTGAAAATGATTCTTTAGGTATGGGATGTGGACAAGAGGTACATTATAACGGAGATAAATAAATATTATCAACATAAGTGGCACCAAGTCCAATAAAAATCTAAGTATCTAGAATTGTGTAAGAGAACTAATAGTAAAGTTCATGGCTTGGAATAAAAAGAGGTGGACCAGAGGAGGAAAAGGATTTAGATACTAAATATAGAAAGGAGGACCACTTACTTGAGGCTAAGGAGCTACCATAACTATATCATTTATTAAACTGGATAATGATTTTTATAGACAAAGTTTTTTCAAATGTAAAAAGTTGGAGCATTTCCTATTATGATGGGTGTTCTATTTAATTTAATGACAACTGTATGCAATCATATGTATATACTACATCAAGGGAAAGTGTCTTTTGATCTGTCCATCCTTACAAAAATCACTTGAATCTAAAGAGAGGTTTATTGCAATCATGGATATTAAGAATATCCAAGGTAATGGGTAAAAGTCACAAGATAGATGATGACCATGATCTATCTTCAGACAGAGATGATATCTCAACTAAAAATCCAATATCTATTTCCTCCCAATCAACATGGTTTATGCTCAATTACACTAAGCATCAAATTCCTAAATCCAAAAATCATTATGAATATGAAAAAAAGTGCCAGATATTTTAGGCAAAGAGATTTAGGCTGCTCAAAAGTGTGAAGAATGCCCAAAGGTAAATTTACTCTAGATAAAATTCCCCTCATCGTGATAGATATGTATGTGAAATTTTGAGTCAAGATGATGAATAAGCAGGTCAATGAGATAAATAAAGTAAGACAAGGACGTTCTTCCAAAAATAAATTGAGTAATAAATAATTTTGACACTTTTTGGTAAAATATGCAATAGTATGCACATATCATTTATGTAAATTCATAGAAATTATCTTAGGATATGAAGATAATAGGGTGTTCAATAGGTAAAGGTAGAAAATTCAAGCTTGGATTTGGATTGGTAGCTCATGTTCATTCCCATAAGATTGGGATAGATGAATGGGGTTCCCATTGCATGAATCATGGCATGAGAGCAGTGGAAGTTGGAGCAGGTTATATGAGGCACAGGTCACAAGCATTATTTTGAGTTCTCATACATTCCTCTAGGGAATGCAATCCCACAATCAAAGCTAGTTGTTGTAGTGAAATTTGGCCATCCAAATTTCACTACCTAATTTTTACCATTTTCTTATTATTTTGCCTTTTGTCATGTTTTCTATAATATTTCACATGATCCCATAGCCTAATGGATAAGGAAAACTTTTTGACTAACCCACATGGATTAAGTTATAAATTTGATGTGGTGAGCTCGATGATAAATTAATTGACTTAATCATGTTATTAATTATTTTATAATTAATTAAATTCATTAAATAACTATAATTTTTGTTCATTTGATAAATTAATTCTCTTTAGAATTAATATTGTTGTTAAATCTCAATTAAAAAGTTCATTTGAATATTGTAAATTTGCCTAAATAAAAATAAAAGCAAAAAAGAGAGGAAAATAAATGGCTTTTCATATTCCTTGGTGGAGGAAATATTGTACAAAAGGAAAAAATCATGATTCTATATGGGTTCTTCTTTTTCTCAAGCTTGTGGATAAAGCTAGTTGTAACTTTATATGGAGCCATGTAATTTTCAGTTTGGAGCAATGAAAATTAAGTGGGTGAGATTGATCTTGGGTTTATGTAGATTTTAATATTCTTCATTCATGAATTCTAATTTTCTATTTTTGAATGAGGAATCCATTAAAATTTTACATTTATTTGATTATGTGCAACCTGTGGTGTTTCCAAAATTTGTGTTTAAAACTCTGATATGAATTTTCTTGATGTCCATGAGTTTATACATGTGTGATCTCAAGGAAACTTCATAACAAGTGTCTATAATCTAGTTTGTAAGGATACTTTGTGCTTCCATGCATGTCATTGTTAGAAAATCCCTTATTATTTTCATGTTCATTCTTGTGTGAGAGGAAGGATTTCCCATTTCTATTAAACATTATTGAGTTATCACAGTGGTTCTCTGTGTCTATGCTATTGTGGGTTTCTCCCAATTTTCTCTTTTTTTCTCTTTTTATTTAATTTCATGCTTTTAGGTAAAACTTATATAAAAACCCTCAAATTTTTCATATTATACAATGTAACTTCCCCTCTCAAAAGTGGAAGATATTCACTATTTCTACGATGAGTTCTCCAAATGTTGGTGAATTGGTGTTGCTTCTCATTGGGCGAGTCATAAAACCAATATATTAAAAAATCACCTAAATTTCCATTGACACAAGACAAATATGGTTTCATCCCCCTACAGATGTACTCTTAACTTTCTCTCTTTTCAATTTTCAAATTTCAAAGTTCATAATTTTCAAGGTTTTAAATATGAACAAATAAATACTTCATGTATTTTTGCAAGGTTTTCTAAAATGAGTGCACTACATAATTAGAGTTTCCTAAAAAATACAAAGTGTATTTAAACACTCATGTTTAATTATTTATTCTTTACTCTAGAAATTTCATTATTAGAATAAGGGTAGGGAATTGGGGGTAATGTTGACACCTAAATCTAGTCACATGTACTTGATAATGTTTTTTATTGGCATATCTTAAACCACTTAACTTGTGCCCAAATACATGACTCTTATTATCTATTATTTAATATATTTATGTATATGTGTTCTAACCCTCTATTCATGGTAATTAGTACACAAAAATTTCCAATTAAAAATCTCAAAAACTTTATACTACCCTCAGACTACCTCCAACTCATGATAATTATCCCTAATTCTTTGTGATAGGTTTGCCCTAGGTAGATGGGTTTGCTACCACAGACCTATCCACCTATATTAGCCTTGTCCCCATACCAATTAATAACTAATTTTCTAATTCAAAATAATTATTTGGGATTTTTCATACATTTGAAACATCAGCTAAAGGAAGTTGTCAAAAGGTTTCACTATAATTAAAATCAAATGTCATTCATTATAGCTAGTTTGGCACTATATATCAAATATACTATCACATTGGGTAAATCTTCCCTATTATTATAAAATTCAAAATAATTCACTAATATTAGTAACAATACACATTTAAATCATCTCAAAATAAATCAAAAGTTATTATTTACAAGTATTAAAGCCAAATTTATAGCTACATACATATAGTTAAGAAGCACAATTGCACAATCACTCTAGGTGTGATAACTACATATGGCTTATTTCCCTCCTTGAAGTATTTGAATACATAGGAAATAACTAATCATCAAGGGGGTGATTAGGTTTAGCTCAACCCATACACCCCCCACCCCTCCTTTTTCAAGTTACTAACTCTCACAAAGACCGCTAGGGTTTTCAAAGCAAAGATAAGGAAAACAAAAATATTTTTGATCATAAAAAAAATAAAAAATATCTTAGATCACTCAGTAGACATAGGTGTATAAGGAATAAAAGTCACTATTTCATTGAAATCAACATGAATAAGTCTATATTCAAAAGACACGATCAACCTGTGTATTTATCCAAAGAGAATGGTCTTATCGAAGAACATCTTCAAACCCTACTTATGATCATGAATAGTCACAATATTGTTTTATTTTGATTTTCACTATCAAACAATAGTTACAATTAGCCATAGATGATAAATGCTAAGTATATTGTATTTTTCTATATTTATTATTTTTATCACATGCCACTTGTCAATTTTAATTTTAGTCAATTCTAATTTACATTTAGATTTATGTTTAAATGTCATAAATTATAAACTGAATATATTTCTCCAAATTTACACCTAATAAACAACATTCATTTGTTAAATAAAAAAGGGTAAAACATTGCCTTCCCTTGCCTTATGTTTCCCTCATTTATTTTCTATCCATATTTGGGTCAATGACAATACCACCAATTTAATTTATAACACTTCAAAAGCTATAGACTGACTATTTGTTTACCTTGGTATGACCCTGAATCCTTCCAAAATATCCAAAGCACTATTTTAGGTTTGCAAGGTTAGCCTACTAGGATCGACCTAATAATCTCGGTCATTTTATTTTATGGGTATTTTGATTCATGTTCCTAATTTTGTGGTTTCTTGTGCCTTTTTTTACTTTCTCCACTCTTATATTGTTAGTTTTCACGTCAATACAAGGTAAATTTTAAGAGCCCATATCAGGGACCTCTTTGGATTTAATTGACAAATCTATAGATAAATGATTCATAGGCATGGTGAATGTTAAAGGTGTGGTGGTTAATACATTGGGAAGAGGGTTGAAAAAGGTAGGATAAATTGTTTTTTTAATTTTTTCATACAACCGTTTAGTTGCATAGCGTGATCGAATGCCAGCCATCACCAGTCAGTTGCATTATGCAACTGAATGACAAAAGAAACCAAATGGTAACAAAATGTAACTGATAGACAAAACATGTTATTAGTTTGTATAATTCAATTGATCAACAAATATTTTCATTTGGTTATAAATACAACTGAATGGAAAATGATACCAATTGGTTGCATTATGCAACCAAATGGAAGGGGTTGTTATTTGGTTGCGTGGATGGTGCAACCACTCATTTGATTAGATGGGGAAATCAAATGGTTAAAAATTCATTTAGTTACATTTATAATTGGTTTCCTTAGTTTTATTTTGATGCCTTCTCCATCGCTTATAAATAGCCCCTTTTCCCTCATTTTTACACTCTTGCACAATCATTTTCTCATTCTCTCTCATTTTCTCCAAAAAAAAACACCTAAAACTTTGACAGGATACAATGACATGAATTCCACATGTAAATACATTTTCAAGAATTTATTATGCCTAGATATTTTGAAACTATTAAAGCAGGTAGACACATATAAGGTTGTATTCCTAAGTGTAATTTTGATGGCCTTGTTTATATGCCATAGTATGAAACTGACACAAGCTTGCTGAAATATCTAATGTCTTGATATGACAATCACAAGATTATATTCAATGTCAATGTGAACTCAAAATTAATCTCATTTGGTACCTTGTCTACCAATATCTATAATTTGGCAAGGCTTTTATACTACAATGTCAACCCTGTGACCATAAAAGTGATGTTGATTGACAATGAAAAAAATATTTGGAGTATGCCTATAACCTAAAAATTAGTCCAAACAGTATGTATATCATTGTTTTTCAAATTTAAAATTCAACATTTTGTAATTTATCAATAGTTTTCACTAATTGCATATTTTTTCACTTTCATTGAAGATAGTCGGATTAAAAATAACATCCAAGTTGACAAAATATCAAACCCATTTCTAAAAGCCATGGTTCAATTTTTCCTTAAAAGAATAGTCTTACAGGGAAGACTTGGATGCATTCCCTTTTAGGCTATTTTTTACATTATTCATACTCTTTCAAGTTTAAAATATGACTTGTATATATTTATTTCAACTAGGATTATATTAGAATTAAATTATACTTGTTGCAATCAAAGTTCTACAATTTCATATACCAATTTTATTGTGGCTTTGTACTATGAGGCCTTATATGACCTTCATAAAATATCAATCCTAATTGTGCTTAATCCAAAAATGAGCACAATTTTTTATCTATTGATATAAGGAGGTTAGTTAAGCATTCAAATGAATCATCTAAATGGTTTACTTTATAAATTATTACAATTTTAAATCTTAATATTTCTTTATTTGTTACATTAAAGACTTCATGCATAAGACATGAAGATAAGTTGTTTCAAAAGGGCATCATGCCCCTAAAGGTTCTAGAGATTTTGAGTCTTTAGAATCATTATTTCATTTGTTTCTAATTTTAAAACATCTGAGGCTTTCTTTCAAATCATCTCCACATGTAGGTTTTTATACTTTCAAATTTCAATGATAAATGATGCATCATAAAAATTTAATTTTTATATTATTATATTTATTTTTTTGATTTTTGCAATTGACTCTGAATCCATTAAGCGTGAAGTTGAAGGCACTGAACAAACCCTAAAATTTCATGTGCCATAGTCTTCTCAACCACTTGTTCAAAGTTTTTTACATTCTAAATTTTGGTTTTTAAATTGAAGTTTCTCAAACTAGATATTTTATTTATTGAGTGATTGCCTCTTGCATTTAAAACTACCACCGTGACTCTGAATATGACATGTAGATTGGAAATACTCTCTCCAAATACAAATACTAAATGTTAAGTTTAAAATTAGTATTATGTTTTTTTTTTTAATTTTAACTTTTTTAAATATAATTTCTTTTTGCAGGGCACCTTCAATCTGTGAGGATAATTATTCTACCAACCACCACCACCAAACCCAATTTGTACAAGGGTAAAAATATTTCATTTCCAGCACAAAACAAAGGAAAACTACAATTTTCAGGTTCTAACTTCCCTAATTTATTTCTCAGAGGTGTGTCTAGCGTGTGGGGATTAATATGTTTACAACATATTGAGCTTGATGAGGAATATTTGGGGATTGAAAGTGGAGACCTCATTGTTGGTGTTTTTAATCCTTATGATTTTATTGAGGTTCCAAGTGTACCTTATTCAGATGCATCTTGTACCTCTTCACCCCCTAGCCCACCAACTACAGGCCAGATTGAGTTATCAAAGAATGACATGACTAATTTTTCATTCAATAATTTATTGTTAAAAAGTATAATTTCAAATCTTAAAGAGGATGTTCTATATGAGCTGCATAATTTAAGAGTTTTGGAGTTTCAGGTGAAAGAATTGATAAAAGAAATAAATAATCATTATCAGAACTAATCCCAGAGAGTCAATTTATTTTCATTAGCTCAACATGAACCCACCAAGATTGACACTTTATTCAATCAAGTGAAATATGGATCAATTTAAATTTATAATGATTACAATGACAATATTTTGATTATTATGTTAAATAGGTTAGAAAATTTAAATGTAGAAGCCCAAAAATACTTTAATAAATGGGAAAGAGACATAAGCCTTGTCGTGATTACAAATACAAAAAAGAAAAAAAATTGGTAAGCTACCATCATTTTTAATAAATGTATTATAGTTATTGTAGTTTTTATCTAATTATATTTTATTTTTAGTTGCAGACAAAATATGAAAACTTAAAAAATGAAGCTCGTGTCCTCAATGTGTATTTGAAAAATGCATGAAATTTTTTAAATTAATCCATTACATTCAAATAAAAGCTTGTTCTGCTAAATAAGGAGAATAACACACTCAAAAAAAATAATCAAAGAGCACAGAATGGACCCTGATATTTTATTGAATTAAAAAATAAATGCAGATCCAAGTCTTCTTTCATAAAGAGATGCAATGAATGAAGAAAGACAAAATCTTGCTAATATTAATTCTACTACAGAGGATCTTAAAATGACATGTATATTGAAGGATAATATAGAGGAAGGGAAGGCAGAGATTTCAAAAGATGCCATTGAGAAAGTGGATGATAGTTTTTCTTTTTTTTTAATTATATTTTATGATGTTTTAGAATGCTCAATATGTTTTAAAAGACAGTGTTATGTTTTAAACGACAATTTTAAATGATAATGTTAAGTTTCAATTTTTAAAAAATAGTTTATTATGTTTCAAATACTCTTTTTTTAATGATTTAAGTTTCATTCTACATCTTACATGCATTGAATTGATTATACTAGTGTTGTATATTCTAAGTTGATATAGTTCAAACAACATGGTGATGTGAACTGTAATTATTTTTTATATGGATTTGGACTGAGCATTAATTTTAATCTAATGTGATTTCATATTGTTCAATTACTATCATGGTTGTAGATAATTTAAAAGCTTTTGTTCTACATTTTATCATTCAATTTAGTTATGAGTCTATTTTTTTGGGAAGTGAACATGTTTTGCTTGTATGAAATTATTAAGGATGTGGAGTCCAGACAATAATTATAGTTTGGTTCTTTGGTTAATGAAAATTTTATTGATCTCTTTAGCATTAGCTAAGTAAAATATTTGATTTTGAGTTGAACTCAGTTTTGATTAATTTTTTTACATGATTATTTCATTGAATTAAATGATGAAAGTATTTTTTGGGTTATTATTCTACACTTAAATATTGATGAATTTAAATTATTGATTGTAGCTATAATGATGTAGGGGTTCAATAAGATATTTTTTCTTCTCAATTAGGTCATGTTATTCAATAGACTTGTATACTTCTTTTGTCTTGGTATTTGACTTCATTATTCATAATTTTAAGCTATAGTTTAAGGTACAAACTATTAATATTGTATTAAAATATCAAATTTATGTTTTTTCAAAAGTAATAAACATATATATTTAACAATACCATCTTAAAAAATACAAAAAAAATTGTATGGTCAATGGATTAATCACTAAGGTCTAGAAAACATCTATTAAGCAAATGACAATGTTATCAACAATATTTATGATTTAAATATTTCAAATGGTTAACAATAGCAAAATTGATATGAAATTAGATTTAAAAAAATGATAATTTTAATAAATATAAAACTAAAACTCAGATAGCTGAAATAATTCTTGACAAACTTGTTCATCTCAAGTAACATTGCATCTATCATGTTAGTGCCATATTTAGTGTCAATATTTACATCCTATCTATTGTTCATTATATTATTGAAGCTTCTTATTTCAGTTAGAGAACTCCATGTTTCCAGATCTCTTTCATAAGGAAACATGTCCATAACATAACATGAAACATACAGTCTCAAATAAGTCTCTAAAATTTTATCCAATTTATTTCAAAGTTTTGACTTAATGAAAGATGATTCACTAAATACTCTTTCATCTTCCACTAATCCCAAAATCGTTGTTTAAAAAATTTCATAAAATCATAAATATTCACTAATAATTTCTTGCAAGATGCTACTAGGATAAAGCTTTTTTCATAGTTGTGTAATTGTATCATTTTTTGTTGGTTTGCTTAGACACTGATATTGATCAACCATTGTAATTCCAAAATGTGTTGACTGAGACGTCAATAAATCTTTTTTCAAAATACCTTTAATTTCAACTCTATTAACCTCTATAGATTTACTATAATTCTTGATAAGATAACCCATGTATTTTTGAAATCAATTACTCATCAGTTGTTGACCATTATCACTATTCCAAAATATAGGATTCATAACTTCCATGGCCACTAAAAAATCATCCCTCTGAAAATGATATATAGTCTCAACATATAAGTTTTATGAAATTATACTCAATTTCATCTTCATTTTAGATATAATAGTATCATATAGAAGATGTCTTACATGCAATTCTTCAGTTTTAGCTCCCACAAAATCAAGTCTTCTGTAGAAAGTGTCAGTGGTATCTCCTTTCTATTAACAATGACATAAATTTGATCATTGATATTGAATTTCAAATAGATTTTAGGATTATTAAAATATGTCAAAATTTACTAAATCCTAAAAACAAGTCCCTAAAACTTTTCTTTCGACGTATATAATATATCTAGAGATTGACATACTCATTTTCTCAACCAAATGAAGTCAACAATATATATAGATCTCTCTTGAGCATATTTCATTAAACAATTGATTTCCTTCAACATTGGGAGAACTCTGCATAATGTCAGTAATATTTTCAAATCTATCAATTAGTACATCAAAACTTTTAGTCTTGTTAATTTTCTTATGGTATTTATACATAAAACTTAATAATGATGGATATTCTTCAAAATTATGCATGCAACTTCATACATATAAATTCATCTTGTATCAACATATTTCAGTAGTTTTTCACCATCGATCAGTCCTATTGCGAATTTTTGAAACTTCAAAAACCTTTTCAGACTACTTGACATATAAGCATGTAAGTCACAAATGAGCTCTTCCACTTTTATGACATTAGCAAATATGCTAATAATTTTGTATGTAAGATTAATCTTATGAGCCATGCAATGAATCATAATCATATATGAGGCAAGGGTTGTTTGAAATCAAACATAAAGACCATTTATATGCTCTTGCATTACTGATGCACCATCAGCCCTAACACACACCATCTTGGTAGCTATTGCATAATTATCCATCCCATTTTTATCTCTCAAATTAGATATAACTAATTTGTGAAGGTTTTCAATATTATAAGTTTATACCATTTCATGAACAACTAATAGATGAGGCTATCTTAAATAGTTCTCAAAAGTATAAATATGTATGCAAACCCATGATGTGTTGTCAACTGTTGTGACCTCATCAAAGGACATTGAAATTAACTATGAAATTTAAACTTTTTCTTTCAAATCCTCCTCAACCATTGCTAGACATTTTCCCACTTCCTAAGCACTACTATCTGACCAATGTGATTATGTAATATCAAGAAATTCATTATGTTAAAATAAAATCTCATAATCTAAAAAAACAAAAATAGGTCTACCCTTTTTTAAAATGTGGTATACAATATAAAAATGTATATATTTGGCCTTTAGATTGGACTACATAACTTTTCCAAACTGAACGTTGATTGTTCCTCCTTTCTCAACAAGATGTGTTTGACATTTTTTATCATTTTTATATTCACGTGCATATTTTACATGCATGTGTTCTTCTACATTTTTCTATATATGTGTTCTTATTGTCTATCCAACTGTGTGTTTTACTGACACATATTTTTGCACAATTTTTCTCAATTATGTCCAACTTAAGTTACATTCTATGTTCCATTCCTATTTTCCAACTACATATTATATATTTTTATTTTGTTGGAGTATCATAACTATTTTCATACTCTACAATTTCAATGAAGGAAAATTTTGATGCCCAATCAACTTTAAAAGACCTTCCAATTATCCATCTACTTCTCTTCCTTCACAAAGATTTCTTAGTAAAATTTTCAACTGAACTTGGTGTTTGATGAGAACCTAAAATATCGTCAGGCAATAAAAATTTTATCATCATTGTCATCGAGAGTTAGAGGAGCATCTTCGAGTGGTGGAATGTCATCATCAATAAAATATTCAAGAGGTGACATGTTATTATGATTAATTATTTCTTGTGAAATACAATCATTATTAAGAGGGATTTATGCATGTAAAAGGGTTTTGATATTATTTTTTATAGTTAAAATCAAATTTTTAAAAAAATCTTAATAAGTAACTGTATTTTGAGTGCATGGCAGTTATGTGGAATTTTATATTAGGTCTCTAAAATAAGATAATATGCTCAATTTTCTTGATAATTGACCTATCCTTTTAGAATTACCACCATATGCCATGATGAGCGATGCAGATGGAAAATTTCAATAAGAGCAATTGAATGGTTGTCTGATGGATGTCATCGACTAGACATAGCTAGAACACAACCATTCAGTTTCAGTAAAGATTTTACCATTCAGTTGCATCAAGGATGCTATTATTCGGTTGGTGTACGGATCTTACCATGGAGATGGAATCGACTGTTAAAATGTGAATGCAATCATTCGATCACTCTCGATTGGTGCATAGTAGTTACAACTAGTTGGTGCATTCATGGTGCAATCGTTCAATCTCACTGATTTATGATGTTTCATCATTTGATTGTGTATTTGATATCGTCAGGCAGTTTTCTTTGTTGAAAGTAGAATTTGATGGTTACCCATGGCATCATATTTACTATATATATAAGGTGAATTGGTTGGTCAACCATGAAATTATTGTAAACATTTGGCAATCCAACCCAAAAAATAACTTACATTTCAATTTTTTAGATGATCTAAACCTATATAGTGGACCTCAAAAATCACCAAAATGAAATTTTAAAAAAATGAATATTCATGAATTAACAAATATTCACCATAAAATTTACCCTGTGTCAATAAAGTCTTAATTTGATTTCAAGAAGTATATAAATACACAAGCCTGTTACACTACTTTTACACTAAGTTATTACATTACTTTGAAAAGGGAAGCTTTCATAAACTATTACACTGTTTTTTCGAAAAATAGTACAAATTATTTTGTTTCATTTGTGTCTCTTTTTTTTAAATGCTTGTTCGCTTACTTATATAACCATCTTTATGTTTCTATTTATTCTATTTTTTTTTTCAAAGATAACTTGATAAACATAATAATTATCTATTAAAAAAATATTTATTTTTGTTAATAAAATTTTAGGGGAAAAAAATAAAAACGTTATCATTTTATATTTACTTTGTGATTAAATATTTTTTATTTCTTTCAATCTATCTTCGATTTAGATATACCATACTTCACACCCATAAAACACTAAAGATATGTTTAGTTATGTAGTTTTCCAAATGATGTTAGAAAAAAAGAGAATAGAATTAGAGTATGTACGGGCAGGATTAAAAAATCCTTTAAAATTTCAACTTGAGATGTAACAAAAGGTATTTCTGTCATCTAACGTACTTTTGTTGAAGTCAAATATATGTTCCAATCATGTACCATGCATGTTCCTCAAAAGGTGACCACATGATAGGTATGATCTTTGTTAATTTTGATAATATAATAAAAGTGTGGAATTAGTGACTGGTTTTATCATATTTTTAAAAAAACTGTTATTAATATTGTGTTAATATAGTTTTTTTTAGAGTCATTGATTCCTTTATTTTTTAAAATGAGGGATTATAAGTAGTGATTTTAAATATGAAGTATTTAATGGAAATATGATTATTTTTTAAAATTATAATATTAATTTATATGGATTGAAAAAATATAAAAATTTTAATTTTGTCTTTATCATTTGTTTAATTAGATTATATTTGCAATTTAATTAAAATAGATTTTAATTAATTGTAGATTAGAAAATTGTATTTTGCGTTATTTTATTTTTTATTGATGTGAATTTTAGTTAATTTGATTGTGGTTGTCGATTAAATTGTAATCAGTGATTTTGAACTTTGGTTTCTTTCGAATTATTTTAGTTTCATTTGGTATTTTAGATATGACTTTTCCATTTTTTTTTTATATGACTAATATTATATTATTAATTTTTTATTTAATAGAAATATTATTCAATCAAAAAATTATACATAACAAAAAACATAAAAAAATATCTAAATAATAAAGTGAAAATATAAAAACTAAAACCCTTATTTATGTTTCAAATTAAGTATAGTCCAACTAACCCCATATTAACATCTATAATTTTTTTTAGGACTAAAGCATCTATTTTTAGTATAATCTTTAACTTGTTTTTATTTTGTTAATCAACAATTTTGCATGATTTTTTAAAAGAATTCAAAAAAATAGATAGTATTAAATTTTTTGTTATAAGATCTAGGAGATCAATATCACCTAAACTATGAGATGTATTTTTTGTTAAGGAAGGCGCGATGGCAGCGTATGGAGGGAAGGAGAAGAACGGCATGGGAGTGGGCATGGGCGTGGGCGAGGGCTCAGAGGCAGCACGGCAGGGCGTAGAGGGAGCTTCCCAGGCTGGAGAGGCGTGTTTGTTGAGGGAGAAACTTAAAATTTCAAAGGTCAATGGCTGTTTCCCACGCAGCCAAGACAGACCGGTTCTGGGGATTGCCCAGGATTCTGTCAAGGAGGACCTGGAATATCTGGGGGCTCACACCCTGATTTGCAAATTCATGGGGATTTGGGTATCCCAATCGGCGCTGGAAGCATGGATGAGGCATACCTGGCAGGTTGAAGGGGATATTGACATAATGCTGGCAGCCAACAGCTATTTTCTGGTAAACTTCTCTTCTGTAGCTGACAGAAACCGCATATTTGAGGGTGGACCATATTTTTATGACCGTTTTGGTCTGTTTGTCAAACCCTGGCATCCTGGGTTTAATTCTGCTAAGGAGTTGCCTGCCAATGTCCCTGTTTGGGTCTGTCTCCCGCGACTGCCATTAGAATTTTGGCGGGAAGATATCTTATGCCAGATTGCCAATCTTCTGGGGAAGCCAATTGCAGTGGCTCATCAGTCTCTAGATAAAAAGCTTATTTCCTTTACTAGAATATGTGTTGAAATTAATCTTAATAATCCCTTACCTGAATCAATGGAAATCTGCTTGGGAGCGACATCTTGGGTCCAGCAAATCGACTATGAAGCGATCCCCTTTCGTTGTAGAATTTGTCATGTCTATGGACATCTGCACCGTCAATGCCCTCAGGCTGGAAGGTTCAGAGGGATGGAGCCTAAGGGAGGTCAAGAGGCAGGACAAACATCTCATCAGGGAGCCCCAACCTCTGAGCGGGGAAAGGCTACGAATGTTGATGCCCATTCAAATGGGACAGGTGCGAATGGGGGAGCCTCGGGGAATGTTGACCTTGACAGGGACGGTTTTACCCAAGTTCCCCGACGAGGGAGAGGACGCAATCAGAAGCGTAAAGACAGGTCTTTAGAAGTGAGCTTTAACCGATTTGAAGCCTTGGACAGCATGACCATTGAGGATGATATTCCACCCTTGGAGGAGGGAGGGCCATCAAAGAAGGCTGAGAATTGCGCCCTTCTCATTGGTTCCCAGGATATGGAGGTGCAGCAGTGTCAGGGTAATGAGAATGCCTTGGATGAAGGGACCTTGGGAGGTCCTTCAGCGCAGCTGAACAGGGAGGGCCGCTGGGTAGACATGGTTAAAGATAAGGAAGGATATAAGAAAGATAAAGGAGCTTCGAAAGCTTTGGGTTTAATGCAGAGACCTTTCAAAAAAGGCTCTTTTTCCACATCTTCTAGACCAGGCCGTAGAAAGGACCAAGAGAAGCTCAGGCTCACAAGGGACTTATTGGTTGAAGCAGGAGTGGTTAAAACCTTGGATGAGCATTTCACCCAACCCACCCAATGATTGTGCTCTCATGGAATGTAAGGGGGCTGCATAGTACCCCTAGACAAAAAACTATGCATAAGTTGATCTTGGAACACTCTTCGGATATATTATGTATTCAGGAGACTAAGCTATCAGTGGATGCTATGTTTGGGTGCTTTCCCAAATTGTGGACTTATGGTAAATGTGATTGTGTAGGGGCGTTAGGGAGTGCTGGGGGATTAGCAATTTGTTGGGATCCAGTGAAGGTCACTCCAATCCATTGGATGGCTAATCCCTCGGCGCTGACCATGATTATGTCTTCACCTGAATCCAGAGAGCTGATTTTGGTTTCTAATATTTATGCTCCTGGGGATATCCATGGACAACGTAAGTTGTGGGAACATCTATGTTATGTTCGAAGCTGCTGCCCTCACCTGCCTTGGTTAATGAGTGGAGATTTCAATGCTGTCCTCAGCCTGGAGGAGAAAAGAGGAGGTCTGAATCGTCTTGAACCGTCATCGGAGCTTCTTAGACGCAACCTGGATCAGTTGCGCCTATCCGATGTCAAACCTATCAATGGCCGGTTTACTTGGAGTAATAGAAGATTAGGTAATGAGGCTATCTCAGAGCGTTTAGATAGATTTCTTGTTTCTTGCTATTGGTTATCTAGTTCTTTCTCTATTGCCTTAGAAATACTGGATTGGAGAGGGTCAGACCATTGGCCAATCAAGCTCACAACCAATTTCATTGCTGGCCCAAAGAAACCTCCCTTTAAGTTTCAGCTTATGTGGCTTCGGGATCCCTCTCTTCATGATCTCATGACACACTGGTGGAGGCAAGGAGGCCCAGAGTATGGTACAGCAATGTATATTTTCACCAAGAAGCTGCAGTATGTCAAGAGAAAGTTACAGGTGTGGAACAGGGGAAATTTTGGTAACATCTATACTATGAAGAAGAAAGCCCAAGACAGGTTGGACAGCATCACCAGACAGATCCTTGAATTTGGCTTGTCGGATGAGCTCAGCAGGGATGAATTTGAGGCCCTGAATGACCTTAATGAGTGGGAACTCCGGGAAGAATTTTTTTGGAAGCAAAAAGCCCAGGTGGATTGGCTCCAGGAAGGTGATATAAACACGGCCTTTTTCAACAAGTCGGTCCAGGCCAGGCGCAACCGAAATTATATTGCCTCTCTTGCTACCTCGGAAGGGACTCGTATCTCTTCAGCCCCAGCCATTGCGGAGGAAGCTGTCCATTTGTATTCCGAAATTCTTGCTGAAGAGGCACGTAATGTTGATTTTGAGGAAAATATGGTTTTGTCTTGCATACCTTCTCTGATCACACAAGAAATGAATGACGCTCTCCTGAAACCAATTGACATTGCTGAAGTGGAGAAAGTGGTTTTTGCTATGAGTAAAGGGAAAGCACCTGGACCGGATGGCTTCCCGGCTGAATTTTTTCAAGCTTTCTGGGATATTATCAGCCATGATTTAGTTGAGGTGGTGTGGGAGTCCTTCCACAGCAAAGAGATGCTCAGAGCGATTAATGCGACCTTCTTGGTGCTTATACCGAAGAATGAATAGGCAAACCAATTCGATCATTTTCGGCCCATTGCACTTTGCAACATGGTGTACAAAATTATCACCAAGCTTATTGCTGAGAGACTCAAGGGATGGCTACCTAAGATCATTTTCGAGGAACAGGGGGGCTTTGTGGCTGGCAGGCAGATTTTGGATGGAGTGGTGATAGCTTCGGAAGCTATCCACTCAATGAGTATGTCCCAAGAGAGAGCAATGTTCATTAAGCTGGACCTGGCTAAGGCGTATGACAGGGTTGATTGGAATTTTATGCAAAAAAAATTTCTCGCTTTTGGCTTTAGCCAGGATTGGATCAATTGGGTAATGAGTTGTGTCACCACGCCGTCTTACTCTGTCCTCATTAATGGGGTGCCTTCTAGATTGTTTGGGGCATCTAGAGGTCTCTGCCAAGGGGACCCTCTATCTCCCTACCTGTTTATTATTTTGGCTGAGGGGCTGGGTCGGCTCATTAAGACTCGGGCAGCACAGAACCAGATTCAGGGATGGCAGTGGGGTAATGGGGCTGCCAAATTGACTCACCTCCAATTTGTGGATGACACCATCGTAGTAGGAAAAGCCAGGACTCAGGAGGCACATGATTTTCAGAATGCTTTGGATACTTATCTTGTGGCTTCAAGACAGAAACTAAATGAACATAAATCCTCCATTTATTTCTTTAATACTCCTGATGCTATTCAGCGCAGGATTGGAGCTATTCTTAGATTCCAATCACAACCTCTCCCGGTGACTTATCTGGGGGTTCCCATTGTGATTGGTAGGCAGCCCAGGCTCTTTTGGCAGAACATTCTGGATAAATTAAGGCAGCGAATCAACCATTGGACCCATAGGTGGCTCACTACAGCGGGGTGGGTGACTCTTCTCCAGGCGGTTATTCAAGCTCTGCCCATTTACCGGAGCATGGTCCAAGCTACTCCGATGTATTTTCTTCGTGAATATGATGCCCTCTCCCGACAATTTCTTTGGAGCGGCAATCTTCGGAATTCAAAATGGAGCTTGATTAATTGGGCCACTATTTGTAGGCCTAAAAGGGAGGGAGGGCTTGGGCTCAGATCGGCTATCTTGGCTAGCCAAGCTCTTGCGGCTAAGCTCTACTGGCGGTGGTGCACCAACCAATCCCACCTTTGGGCCTGTATCTTGGCTTTGAAGTACTTTTCGGGTGCTAATCTGGTGGAGATCCCCAGGTTCGCAGTTGAGGGAAGAGGCTCCATGGTGTGGAACACCCTCAAGCTTGGTGCTCCCTTAGTGCAGTCCAGCTTTTTTTGGATTTGCAACAATGGAGCTGATACGCTTTTTTGGGATGATTCTTGGAATGGCGCTCCCCCTATCCTTGTCTCCCATCCTCACTTACAGGACCTTTTTGATGTGTTTAGAAATGCGGGATGGAGTACAGTTGAGCATTATAAGGAAGCGTACTAGGTGGGGACTGCCATTTCTTATAAATGGAAAAAGGAGGATGCCTGGCCTGCTGGAGGGACCCTGGAGGATAGACAGTTTTTAGCCCACATTCTTAATAACAGGGGATGTAGTTCTTTGAGAGAGAGGGACATTTTGGCTTGGGGAGGTGATTCCAGCGGTCAATATTTGGTCTCTTCTGGGTATCAGGCGCTGACAACGAAACATTATGGTGAAACTGAATTTCTCTGGAGCAAGAAAATATGGAATTCGGCTGCTTGGCCGAAATGTAATTTTTTCTTATGGACTCTTACCTACAGGCGCTGCCTTACCTGGGACAATCTCTTAAAAAGAGGTTTTCAAGGGCCCTCTGTTTGTGTGTTTTGCAGAGACAGCGAAGAGGATGGGGAACATATCTTTTTTCAATGTATTTTCGCCAGAAGTTTATGGCACGTGTGGTGGGACGCCTGGGGATGCCGGTGTTGGCATGCTACGTCTGTGATTGAGTTCTGGCAGTGCCAGGATAAGCCTCCTAGCAGGGCACAAATTTTGCAGAATGCCTGGGCTGTGGGTCCAACTTTCATCCTCTGGCACCTCTGGATTGAAAGAAACAGGAGAATATTCTAAGAGCGCAGTTTGAATTTCAGAGAGGTTTGGTCTAGAGTACTTAGCGCCCTTCAGGAAACGCTCCAGGTGAATGGCGGCCACTGGGACGATTTGGAACAAAAGGATGCCTTGGTGCTGGCGCGTCTCTCTCCCTGCACACCTTTGGGGATGCCACCTGTGGCCAAGCGCAACCCCTGCATTGTGCTAGGCAGAGGATGCGTCCCATTTGTAGGCTGGGTAAATGGACGCCACCCGTGGAGGGTGTTATGAAGATCAATGTTGATGGGTCGGCTAGAGGGAACCCGGGCATTGCTGGCATTGGAGCGGTTGGGAGAGATAATACAGGTGTTGTTCGTTTCTTGTTCTCTATTTACCAGGGACACCATACAAACAATTGCATGGAGGTGTTGGCCATCCTGGAGGCGCTGAAAACTAGCTGTCATCAGGGATGGCTCAGTATTATCTGCGAGTCAGACTCGCAAGTGGTGGTTAATTTGATTAATAATTGCAATTTAGACAGTGTGGATTGGAAGCTGGCCTTGATCATTAAGCAGATTCAACAGATAAGCTCGTCGTTTGAGTTGATTTCTTTTAAGCATATTCCATGGGAGTGGAACAATGTGGCGGACCATCTTGCTAAATGGGCCACGGAACATGGGCCGGATTGGGCTATTCACAACCAGCAGGAGCTTCCTGAGGGATTATCCCCGACTCTTGCTCATCTTCTGGAGCAGGATATGAATATGTAATTTCCCGTTTTTGGGCTTGTTTGAATAAATTTTTACCCCCTTTTTAGTTGCAATTTTTTGTTATAAGATATTGCACGTAACATTTAAATTCCACCGTAAAGCATTTATAAACCTAATATGTATGTTTTTATAGTACAGATGCATTTATTATAATTTTGGTTTTAATTTCTTGAGCCATCTACAGGGAAACGTGATATTAATATTAGGGTGGTTAGAGAGTAGTTAGTTTGTTCTAAAATTTTATTTAGAAAATAATAAAAAATATTAAATCTTTACTTTAAAAAATATATATTTATTAAATTTCTATTGTTTAATGTATTATATTATTTTAATATGTTATGTATAAGTATTCAATTTTTAGAATAAACGTATGTATTTATTATTTATTAGTGTCACTTATTATTATATATATTATTTATTAGTATCATTCATTGTTATATTTATATATATAAAATAATTTTAATATGTTTTATATAATGTTTAACTTTTAGATTAAATGTTTGATTTATTATTTATTAGAGTCATTCAATATATTTATTATTTATAATTTTAAAATATTTTGTATATTGTTCAACTTCTAGAATATAAATATATATTGAGTGATTTTAATAAATAATAAATACATAATTCTAATGAAATTTTTTAATAAATAATAAATATAAATATTTATTTTAGAGGTTGAACAATATATAGACTATATTAAATAAATAATAAATATATTGAGTGACTAATAAATAATAAATATAAACACTTATTCTAGAAGTTGAATATATATGTAGAACATGCTAAAATTGATTATATATAAATAAATATAATGATTTGTAAAATTCAAAATCAATTGTCATATGAAGGTCAATATTAGAGAGTAAACTATAACAAAAATTTATCATGACATATAAAATAAACCATCAAATATAACACCTTCTTAAGACAATTGAGTGGTAGGCCCCAATTCCTATCATTGCACCCGACCAACCATTATATACTACAAAATTTTTAGTGCATTACATTATGAAATAGAGAAGATACATGTTATATAAAAAATATATTAAAGGAACAGGTTGGAACAATTGCAAGTTATGTTCATTTCCTTCATGTGCTTTGCACTTCCTTGTCAATTATCTTGTTGGCCTTATCTAAGAGTCCACTAAAATCACTAGATAAAATGTAAATGTTGATATGACATTCATATTCCTACCAGGCGACCATAAAAAAAAATGTATTTGCAATATGATCTATGAATTGAACGTTACTGAGTTAGCATTGATAAAGAAATAAACTAGGGCTAACCCTGAAAAAATAATTGAGTTACGACCCTAGGCCCACAATACCATCAATATAAAATTACATACCATATGACATCAACAACAATTCATAAATAGAAAGAGACAATATATTAAGCCATCGGTATAATCAACCTCATAGAAGGAATATGAGGAGATGGTAAACTATCTAGGTGATCTCCCCAACCACCCCCATGAGGGTGAAAATCATTAGTTGTAGATCCCAATCTATCTTCTTCATTATTTTATTTAGCATCTTCTTCAATCAGCTGATGAGGGGATGAAATAGAAAGAACCAATTTGGGAGTCTTTCCTTTCACATCCCAACCAAAAGGCACAAAAACTAAAGGCCAATAAGTAACCTATGGTAAAGGCCACCCTCAATGGCCCCATGATAATGAGATTTGATGATATGGAGGAGGAGGTGATGTGGAGAACATAAAGTGACTCCAAGACCTACATCTCCACCTACCTCTATCTCTTTGCTCCTGATCCCTTTTAAGAGGTTCTTGGTGTGAGGAATATGGAGGCACCTTACTAATAGTATAAGAGGCATTTCCATAGTGGCTAATGATAGTAAAAACATGTTCCACTTCCAACCCCAATTATCTATTTGCCCCTAAATTCATAACATGATATTTGATAGCTTATCAATTTTATTATCAGTGGAGAAATCTTTGTCTACATGTTCTTTATTAAACACATCAAAATTTATACCTTTCTAAAGAAGAAACAAAATACTAATATAAAAAATATGCCAAATTTACTTGAATATTACAGGGAGAAAATAAAAATCCCCTAGTAGAACCATGTATTAGGAAAAGAGTTATAGTCTAAAGGGATTAAAAAAGGAGTGAATCCACCTCCAAGCTTTATGGGCTCTAACACAAAACCAAAACATGTGCTTAAGATACTTAGTTTGTACACAGACAAGGTATTTATGAGATATGATTCCCATATGAAGTGATTTGTCATCCACTAAAAGACCTTGGTAGAGAATGCCCCATGTAAAATAGCCATTTTGATCTCTAAAACCACAAATTAGATGGCTTAGAATTGTCCACTCTAAAGAAAGGAAGAGCTATTGAGATCCCATCATTTTTTAAGCATCTCCCATGGCACCATGTTGGGAGTTAACCATTGATAACCAAGCCAGGGTTTGTACTAAAGCAAATGAGTAGACAAAATCTAGTTTCAACCTTTCCACCATTTGGGAAAGCCTTAAATTCTAATTTTGTGCAAAGCATTATCTGTCATGGTCATTTGAATCTCAATAATGGATCCAATTTTTTTTTATTTTTTTGAGTTTGACCTTAGTATTTAAATCTTTCCAAATGACCTAGGATCTAGATCATTTTTCAAAAATTTCCCAAATGACATGAATGCATGTATGAAAGAGTTATAGGGATTTGATTATAAGAACCTTGCCAAGGGATTACCATTAATATAAATAATCAAGTAACACCATAAGGAGTGTAAATTAATAATGAGACTTGATCTAAATACATCCCCCTTCCAAACCAACCAATCTTTAATGGTCTTTTAGGCCTTACATTTATTTTTAGTGACAAATATGCCTAAAATATTGATAGGAACATGAGCAATGAGAAAATTTTAAAATTCCAAATTCATCTAAGCTCCTCATCCATAAGTACTGCCAAAGGAGATGAAATGTTTCAAAACAAATTTCTAAGATTCTTTCCCTTCAATGAGCCTAGGGATCCATTTAGTAAAAAGGGTGGTTCCCTACTTGGAAATATCAATAATCCCTAGCCCACCAAAATCTTTGGGTCTATAATATATGTCCTAGGCAACTCTGTGAAAGAATTGTTTCCTTTCGAGTTGGCCCAAAATAAGTTTCATAAAAAAATCAAGCCTCTTTTAGGTAGCTTTAGAAGGAGCCCAACAAAGGAGTAATAAATATGTGTGGCAGCCATAACTTTGGAACAAATTTGAAAATTACCTATGAGATTGAGAGCAAGGTTTAGTAATCAAATATGAAAGTTTTTTTATCCACTCTCAAGACAACATAGCTCCATAACTCATCTTGAGAATATTAAAAATCAAAGGGAATGCCCAAAAAATTAAACATGTCCCAATGAATAATCTATTTCCACTAATAAGCCTCAGACCAACTAGGTTTAGGTCCATAAGATTACCTACAACACTAATTCTTGGCCCACTGGATGCTAGATCTAGAGGCCATGTGAAAAACCTGAAGACATTTTGTGATGTTTTGATCCACCATTTATTCTTATAAAATAGTTAGGAATGAGTCATTGACAAAGTAACCATTAAGAAATTAGTCTTGTGGTAAATGGGGTAGAGAAATTCCATTAAAAACCCTTTAGATATCCCCTAGCAAGTAGCCAAACCCCTATGTAGCTAGGATGTTCACATAAGAAGCATAGGGGAAACCTTTCCTGATGGATCATAAAATACCAAAACTCTCAAATCGATGGCCATTAATGGTGAGATAAGTAAAATAACTTTGAAAGAGAGTTTGTATTGAGTGAATAAACCTAGGACCAAAACCAAGGGATTGTCACATAAAAATAATGAAAGGCCATTCAATTCAGTCACAAACCTTTTCATTATTTAATTTGGATAAACAAATCATTCTGCTTAGAGGTGTGAGCCCATACCATCCCTTCCCAAACATCACTGATGTCATCTAGGATATATCTACCTTGAATGAATCTATTTTGCACTGGCTTAATCACCAAGGGAAGTAGGTACTTAATTATGAGGGCTAAATCCTCAAAAATAATTTTGTAAGAAACATTCAAGAAGGTTATAGGCCTCTATTTGGTGATTAGCTCATGGTTACTAGATTTAGGAATAAACTTGATATTTTATTTTCTAATGATATTTTCAATAGAGCCCTTGGCAATAGCTTCAAGATAACTTTGTACTAATCAAGTGAAACCCAATCCACATGGTTTGGTATAACTCACAAAGAAAACCATCAATACCTAAGGTTTTCATAATCCATTCCTATCAATATATTATGAAGCTATTCAATGGAGAAGGACCTATGACATGTCATTCTTTGTTCTAGAGTGAGTTTATAAGGGACTACATAAAGGCATTTTTTAAAATCAATGTCCCTATCTTGTAAAGGATCTTGAACTTGAAAAACTTGTTTATAGTGCTAAACAAAGGCTTGAAATATGTCTATAAGACCAATGAGATGGTCATTGAATTCCTTGATAACCTTAATTTTATAAGAAATTAGAGATATATGTTATTGAAAACTCCTTGGAAACTCTATCACCAATCTTCAGTTACTGGATTTGATCCAGGATTTTAGCACCATAAGATTGATGAATATTAACTAGTTTGATTTTTTTGCGTTTACTAGTAATTTTGATTTATAGAGACTCATTAGGATGGGATTGTTAAAATTATTGAAAAAATCAATTGAACTTCCTTATGTGTGCAACATTGGTCCTTTCATTAAACATGGTTAATTGTTTTCCAAAAACCTTGAGGAAATTGGTGATGCAAGTAATGGTTTATTCTAACCATAACAAGCATTGGGTGAGAAACTAAATTCCAAACCATTTTAATATGTATAAGGGTTTTCTCATGCTTCAAATGTGAGTTTTTTAGATAAAACTAGTTGTTAAAAGTTCTACTTGGTGGAGTAAACCATTCGATGCAAAATTTGATGGGCTAGTGGTCAAATATAAGAATATTTGAAAGCACACTAACTAGCATATTAAACGTATGGGCCAAATAATAAGTGTTCTAATATGAGAAAATAAATCTATACAATCTCTTAGTAACTCTATCATTACCTTTTTAATAGTTATACCAAGTGAACCAAGGGGGTGGGGGAGAGGTTTTGTAATGATGATTAAGGTCAAAAATCCTTAACTTTTTCTCCATATAAAACCATGCCTCTCATTCACCATCATGCCATATCATGGGTAGATCCTCTTATTTGTCCTCTAAATACTCTACCATGTTGAATATCCATATATTATCTAGTTTACATCCGGTAGTTTCTCAACAGTTTATTTAGTTATCAGAGAATTGTTCAATCCATAGCGTTGTTAGAGACCTAAATATTAGCTATCCCAAGTTAATTCCAATAAAAAACAAAGATAAATCAAACTACATAGATAGATAAGTCCACTCCCCAATATATTAAAAATCAATAAAAAGTGACACTATCATATTGATTACTTTTCCACATATAATGTAGGAGCATCCAAGGTGTACAAGTAATATTACATCACCAAAATTAGGTAGGAAATTTCATTGTTTTTTAATAAAGAGTGTGACGGTAGATTTACTAGCTTAATCAAAGTTCTTGGGTTAAATAAGAGAGATCATGAAGTTTTACGGATCACATTGGTTACATTTAGGGTCATGTACTCATGTATTTCTTATTACAAATTGAAGCTTCAGATTTAATGGTTGTCATAGTGTCAACATGCCTCATTGGGGCCTTATTTTATGTGTCTTGGAGGCCATACTTTATTCCTAAGAATAATGGGCCACCATAGTCTCCATTTTCTATAGAGACTCCAAATACACTCATTTAATATGTTCACAATAACCTCACAAAAATATCCAAATGATAGAGTGACCATGACGAAGCCTTATGCTTCAAATTCAAACTCAACGAGTTTATAAGATGGATTTAATATTATAATGGATCTACAAGATTCATGGAATTTGTTTATGGGGCAAAAAAAATTAATTTGCCTCAAAAAAACCCATAGATCATACAAAATTTCATGGGGTACATTCACCTCAAGAACACCTCATATGGTCAATAGAGGTTCACAATGATCACATGAGATTACAAATCTAGGATTGTGATAAGTGTCACAATCAAATAATTTCACATATGTCAGAGTATTTGATTAGATTCATGATCAAAACTATAGTAGATTTTATAAATCCAGGAGGCCATGGAGAATAAACATATTAAGGGAATGAATTTGGATTCCATTTAGCAAAGACCCTAGAATAACTACATGAGGCACAATCACATGATCCCATGTGATCATTGTTGATGATTTGGTTACATCCATGGGAATGATGTAAATAACTTCAAGTAGCTAAGTTTTTGCGAGACAACACTAAATGAGGCATTTTTGGTCTTGTTAGAATGCTATTGATGAGATATTTTGACTAGGTGGCCATAATTTATATGATCACTTATGTGTTGGATGGTGGAGCCTGATCTTATTATAATGCCCAACTCCTAATAGGGGGTATGGGGAGGAATACCCCCCACACTATGGTCACCATAGGGGTCCATGGGTGAAAAATTCATTGTAAAATATTGTAATTTTGTATTAAATCTAGACCGTTCACTATTAAGTCACAAATCTAACAGTAGAAATTATGTTGGTGCATTTTTTCCATAATATATAACACTCCTTTACTATGAGGGAATTATAATCATGATAACACATTGTGTGTGAGTGAAGAGGAGATTGTAGTGGATGTATTTCAAGTTTACCCCTTCATTTTTTGGACTAAATACGAGAAGAACTAGTTGTTTCTATGTGGACATATCCCATATTGGGTGAAACATGTATAATCTGTGTCTCTCTTGTGTTATGTTTTCTACATTTTATTTTTGTCTTTATTTCATTAATATTTGTCTACATTCTATAATCCTAACATTGTGTAGATAAATTCTCATAGATAAATAATCAACAACCATTTTTTGGTAGTTCAATTGTATTTTACTTCACATGGTAAGAATCAATTTTATGAGAACTTGAAGATCCAAATGCCATGATGAAACATATAAATTTTAGTTAGTAGTGATCATGAGGCTATGAGCTAGCCCATGCTCTTATTTTTATAACAAATATCTTTAAAATCATCATAGTTATATGTAATTTTGATAAATCAATGATTAAGGAAAGCAACAAGGATATCATGCCTTGAATTGAGGGAGATATTTCTCTAAGGGGAAAATTACAATAGAGGCCAAGCATAAAAAAAAGATTCACATTGTGAAAGGAAGGGAGCCAATGGAACATAATAAATGAGAACAAAACTTGATAGAGATATCAAAATAAAAGAAAGGGGCCATAGATTAGAGAAGACTCAAAATATGTCTCTGAGAGGAGTTGCAAAGTCTATAATAGAATGTGTTTATAAAGCCTATAAAGGCTTAGAATTATAAACAGATAGAGTAGCCAATAAAGAATCACTGTGAATTTAGATATTGTAAAGGATGATTTTATTAATAAATATGTTTTTTATTAATACATGACTCTAGATGTACACACAAGGGCATTTCTTCATTGGGGACCCTTACCATGAACTACACCAAGTGGTATCAAAGCAAGGTTAGAAACTTATTGATAATTGATTTCCACATTATGGGTAGAAAAAAAGAGAGGGACTTTTACAATAGAAAAGAGGTATTGGGTAAAAGGTTCCAAAAGTTACATTGTATTCAAATCAAGTTTGTTACAGATGTGATAAATTCATGCAAGTGAAGAAAAGTCATGTGATAAGTTTTGAAACTCTTTTTTTATTCATTTGCAAGTTATAAAACAAATCTTGAATTTTGTGTAAGAAAAATAAATTCCCGCAAAGGGAGAATATTTTTTGAAAGAGAGAGATTATTGTTTGAGTCTAGTGTAGGTTATGAAAAATAATCCTAATTATATCAGAGCAAGTTGTGAAATAGAATCTTTCATGTGAGACACAATAAGTTTGTTGCAAGTGTGTGAAATTCCTACAAGTATGAATGAATTTATGGGATTGAGACTCTTTTTGGAGTCCAATACAAGTTATGAAAGATAATTTTTCTTAAATTAGTTATAGGTTGTGAAAGAGAAGCCTATTGTTGAATATTAAATAACACATAAAAGATGAAAACACTAGGATTAGAAAACATGGTAAAGATGACAAATGAAATCTAAGCGATATTAAAAATGTTGGAGACTACATAAAGTGGAGAAGATGTTACAATTATTAGTGGTGTGGATGAAAAATAAATGATGATGTGGTTATTATCCCTACAATAAATGTTAGAAACTTTGAAGAGAGACAAAAAAAAGTAAAGGAAAAGATCCCAATAAATATAAGAGACTAGTGGAAGTCAAGATGAAAGAAAGAGGTAAGTCCCATTAAAATGTTGATTTTTTTGGTGGTTAAAAGATCCTAAATAAGCTCATGAAATATATTGTTGAGATATAAATTTTATGTCAAGTGGAAAACATTTTAGATCCCATGAGGGTAAATATTTCATTCAATAAATTATGTGGACATGTAGTTGTGTATTGGAGAGATCTCCAAAAGAAGAGGCAAGGAAAAGGAAAGAAGAAGGTGATTAGCTAGGAATTTATGGTTTCTAAATTGATGTGTCATGTTGTGCACCCAAAATTTCAAAGAGAATGGTGGAATAATATCCAAGAATTGAGACTTGAAAGAGAGAATAAAAATATTGCCTTGAGAGGCTATAAGAGAAGGAAGTTCTATTTGAGAAATCCAAATCTTTTCTAAGAGATAAAACATATAAGAATATGAGTTATGAAGTTGAAGTTTCCATGTGAGAAGCACAAGTCTACTTTCAAGAATAGAAAAGATGGAAATTTGTGAGTAGCCCATATGGGATTAAATCCTCTTAAAATAAGATGTGGAGGTGATAATGTTGATAGTTAAAATTGTAGCATCAACTAATATAAACATTCACCTATCGTGAGGGTAAAATTGGAATCATTCTAGTGTAATTGTAGGGACCTATGACTAAATAGATCACTTCTAAAGCATGTAAATGGATATTTTATAGCTAAGTGATATAAATTTTACAAAAATTCAAGACTTATCCAATTTATGTGGAATCAAATATTTCCTTTAAATTATACTTAGTCACAATATATATCAATTTCAATATCAATTCTTAATGTCAAATTCAAACTCAGGTTCATATAATAATAATAATTATTTTCAGTCTAATCAACATATTCACTATTTTTCCAAATACTTCATTCAATTTATCATATATGTTATAGTTTAAATAGGTGTTATCAATCATATCCAATAGATAAAAGTCTATGAAAATGACTGTCTTGGAGGATCAAACATTGTGGATTCTTTATCGATATCTTAGGAAATTACTTCCCTTTAACAAATGATATTATTATGTTTCCTTCCAAAACCACATCAAACAAATGAAATAAGAGAAAACAAAAGAAATAAAGAAAACTAAAAAAGTAAAAGAACAAAACAAGAGACAACATAAAGTGTTAATAAAGTTAAAATAGACTAGATGATAACTAGAAAACAATAAGAAAAAATTATAAAATAGAGATTAGTTAAATAATTTAAGATGAACTACAAAAATCTATGAATTAAAAAGTTAGAATTAAAAAATTATGAAAAAAAAATTACAATGAAAATTAATCTATTGACTAAGAAACTAAACTAAGTATATACTATAAAATTTCGAATCAAACTGTATAAATAGAAAAATGTTTTATTAATAAACCATAAAATATTTCAACACTGATTACAAAGATATGAGAAACCTATATTATAAATTAATGAAAATATACAATCTCTCATACAAATCAAATCATATAAGTAGAAAAATGTTTAATTAAGAATCCATAAAATATTTCATGACTAGTTACAAAGATATGAGAAAACTATATTGCAAATTAATGAAAATATACAATCTCTCATACAATGTATGAAATATTATTTATTTTTAGGAAAAGTATAGATTTAGTTCTGTGCATGTGATTTTATTATTCTAAAACAATTAAAAAGTTAAGAATTTTGGACATTTTTAGATATAATAAATTTATAAATAAATAATAAACTTGATATACTTGGCTATACCAAGTGAAATACTTCACTATCAGAGAATGTGTTGTTTTGTCTTCTTAGAATTAATTATCAATCTCAAAAACTTAAGACAAAAGAGAAACACAATATGAAATCTTGTAAAAGGATTTCTTGTATTTGTATGAGTTCCTTCTTCAAATGATGTCTTTTAAATCCATTTAAGCTTTCACTGAAGGTTTAGTTACACTTTAAATAGTAAAACTTTATTAAAAGCCAATGTACTTTATAAATTTAGGTTTAAAATAATAAACCACCTTAAATAAAGTGATTCTAAGAAAAATTTTCAAAGAATTATTATAATACCAACATATTTATTTTCTTATGGGTGGTGCCCCACTTACTTTACTAATGACTTATTTAAAGACTAACACAAGTCATGTAAGCTAATCATCATAAATGACTAAAATCTAAAGAATGAATAAATCCATAGAAAATCCTCTTGAATTTAAACTATAATCATCAATATTATCAAATTTTATTCTAAAATAATGATAAAAATAATAACATCAAGTGAATAAAATAATATTCAAACTAAAAAAATCAAACATCTACTAATATCATCATTTGACCCATAATATGATCTAAATCTTAAACTTGAAGGTATAAAATGATAACATATTTTATACACCATTAATTGAAAATTTGATCAACCATCAATAAAATCTATTTCATAATAACAAAATACTATCAAACTTACTAAAAATGAATTATCATTGTCATTTATATGTCTACTACTAGTATCAAATCACTATATCAAATCCACTAAAGATAAAATGATCACTCCAACTATAAAATAGTCTCAACAAACTAAAAATATTCAAGTCAAAACATATTAAGTATTTAAAAGTATAAAAAACTAAAACAACAAGGAATATATATCCTTTCTCTTTATCAGAAACTAAATCATTCAAAGAGACTCCATGCTCTATGTACTCTAAGAAGTTTAGGCATTTGAATTCTAGTTACCCCTACAAATTTATCATCTACACCCAATTTAATTTTATTGAATACATGTTACCAAAGGTGGGGAAGAAAGGATACTAGTATGTTTATAGCTCATGGATGCAATATTATCTGGAATAGTCATAATGGATTTAGAAGGTTTAGGATGAGGCATTTAGATTTTTTGAGGCATGGAGTTAATTTATGTAACAATTTCATTATTGACAGTATACATTTGGTGGGAAGAAATAGAGGGAAAACCACATCCAATTAGATGATATTGACAGAGACTTCCTTAGAATTCTCTCCAATAATGATTACCATGAGGATTAATGCAATATGAAGCACTATATTTGAAACATCCCAAAAAAAAGGTTAGTAACATCAAAATGTGAAGAGACTTAGGTGCCATGATTATATTTTCACATAAACATGTTAGTGTCCCTTTGGGCATTGAAAGTACTATCTTGATAATTAATTTTCATAGGTGGTGCATTATCTTGATGTTGAGTATCTCTAACCTAAACATTGTTCCTATCAAAACTAAAATAACCTCTTCTCCAGTTAGACATATTTACCTTTTAAAAGCATTAGATAATTACATCTAAAATTTTAATGTCTTTTAAAATGGCATATATTATTTCTATTATGTGATAGACTAATCAATCAAATTGCCTTTGTATTCACAACCAAAATGTCATTTGAACAAAAAACTATAATACACTTTATACTTCAAGCAACAAACAACTATGAAGTACCATAAAATTTAATCCAATCAAGGTCACAAAATTATAAATGAATAATTATCTAAATTTGAGAGGTAACAATATTCCCTTTTTAATATCCAAGATAAATTCATTTAATAAACAACTCAAAACCATTCTCATAATAGATAAAAAAGAAAGATTACAATTTTACGGATTAAGTTTGCATATATACATTATACCAATGTTTTCTTTGAAACTCAATGATCCATAAACTAGTTGGATATTCCACTCTAATTTTCACTAATACATATTCTTTCAAGAGAAGGGGTTGCTCTCAAGTTCTATGCCATAGGAAAACACCCAAAATATTTTTTAAATATGTATTCCAGCTCTTATGACTATGATCTACAACATATGAGATAATATTCAACCCTTCACATGTAATTTTCACATGATAGATGCATTGCATACATTATTCTACACTCTAAACATGCTACTAATCCATACATGATTACAATTGAAATGATTTCATAGAAGTGCAATACTAATGTGATGTTCTTTAACCTTTAAAAAATAAGTATTATGCTTGTGATAGATAAATCTTGATATATCTTAAGTGTTTGTTATATTATAATAGTTGTAATGAATAGAAAAATTTAAACATAGGAACTAAACATCTCAATAAAGAGAGATAACACAAGACATACCTTGGAGAAACTCAATGTGAAAAAATTCTAGTAAAAGTGAATCCATGCTTCTTCATCTCCACTATGTTTTATAAGTTACAAGCTCTTTCCTTCTTAGGCTTATATGGACACCAAACTCATGGGATTTATATACTCATAATGATATCTAAAATGTTTGGTGTAAGACTTGCATATCATTAAATAAGAACTAATGAACTAAATTATCTTAGCTATGTTGTCTTCAACTCATTCACATACATGAAAACAATGAGTTGATGAAGGAAAAAATTAATGGATTCATCAAATTCAACCACTTGAATTATTATATTGAATGATTTTATACCTTTTCTAGTCTTGAATGAATTTGATAGGCTCATATTTGTATACAAGAACAACCCTTAGGCTCGCACAAGAAGCCTAAGAGTTAGAAACTAAAGCCAAACCCCCTACATGTCATTTCAATTTCCCATGCTTCCAAAATTGCCACTATATGTAGGATAAAACCACCATGGTGGTTACAAAACTAGCAAGGTAGTTATGTAACTACCACTGATGGTTTCAAAATTATTGATGTGGTTAGGAAACCACCATTGGTGGTTTCATAACCATAAAAATTCTCCAACTTCTGGAGTCCATAAAATTTGCATATTAACTCAAAATCACATGCATTTTTTTTAACTTACATAATTTTTAAATATGAACCCAAATATATGTAGTGAAAATTTACTTTTTATTCCAACCATGTGTTTTTATCTTATACAACATAAACTAGCATTTTTATAGGACTTGGAGTGTCATAAATTACCCCAATTTGATAGTCAATTATCCTACCCACTAAATTGGATGATCTACATGATCTAAATTTATGATCATACACATAAAATTTCAAGGCTTTTGGTCCCATAAATACTATTAAAAAAAAAGATGAACATTTACCTCCTATCTTCCCAAGTGAGATATCAAACTTATCATCCTCTTGGATTGTACCTTGTTACTCTCTCTTAGAGAATGTTTGCCCAACTATGAAACCTGCAAACCTAGGTTGATGAAAATATTCATGACTCCTTCTAACATATGCCAACTAACCTTCTTATACTCTTTGGTGTCCTAGTATTATTAGTGGCTAGTCCACTTATCCCCTTTATTATGATATACATGCTTTTATGCTAGGGTGAAGCTCTCCATGAGGATATGCTCATAAAATATCCTCCTTGTTTTTAAAAATGATTTCAATAAGTGAAGAAATCATATTTCATTATGTATGTGGTGTTACAAAAATTCACCATGCTTACATGTTTCCTTAATCTTGGGTCTTAAAATTCAAAAAGGCAACACACATGAATTGAAAACATACAATTCCATTTACAAATTTGCATATATCTAACAACTAAAATTTTGCATAAAAATAAATGCAATATCCATTGAAATATAAATATTCAATTATGTAAAATGGATGCCACTACATACATCAATCAATCTCAATAGTCTTATTTCCATGTTATACTCACCATGGATACACTTCTCACCATGTATTAATGACATGATGTATTTCCACTTATTCTACCTTCATGAAGAACCCTTGGGCTTATGATCATGCAATAAGATGCCCAAAACATGTTATACCAACTATTTTCATACCAACACATGTTTAAATAACTTGATACAACCTTATTCCATGTGCATATAATAATTTAAAATCATGCTACAAACTCACTGTAGATTTTATGCGCATACCATAACCAACATAGGCATGATATCATAATTCTAATTTATGAAAACCATATACTTCCATGCTACAATCATGTGAATTCTCATATGCATTTTAAAACATTGATAACCAACTAGACATGCTACCCATGATGTAATTCTAAATTTACATGAAGAGGAAAATAAAACCAACATGCTTTCACCTTGTGATATCTTGGCCTTCAACCTATTCTTGATATTTCTCTTAAATATAGTGCCTCTTCTACCCATCTTGTCACATGCTATAATAAATTGATAATGAAAACATGTTAACTTGCCAAGCAACATAAACATGAGAATGTTAAAAATGATACAACCTCTTTGAGGTAATGTGTTGCTCATATTTATGATTCTTAAAAATTATTATATGGATACTCCATATCCACTCTCAATGAGTGGCATTCCTTTATAAAATTTATTAAACAAAAGAGGTTATCTTACTTCTTTCAATAAAGGAACAAAATAAACAATTTGGAAGTGCATGAAAAACAACATCTCAGCTTTGTAAATACTTTATCTATTTGACCAATTATAAAATATTACCATTATCTACTCAAAATGGTGATGAGGATTATTCTAGGAATTCTCCCTATTTATGGTTTCCATATTGGATATCTTTTCAATTAGATGCAAATCAAAATATGAGTTTTTCAACTATTCTTCTAAGGACTGATCTCTTACCATATTTACCTTTTGGAAAAAGTGATGGGTGATATTCAATGGGATGCTCCCGCTTGATGTATTCTTAATTAGATAAGTGGCATTATTTAGTTTATATATATTCTATTAGCAATGATTGATAAGCTTCTTCATTTTTTACTCTTCCTTTGGAGAAGCTTGAGAATATCCTTCATTTGATACCTGTATGTGCATGAACAACATCCCTATTTCTTGTAGATGCCTCTTCCTTCTTGTAATGTTCCTTGAAATTCTTTGGGTGAAATTGTGGATGAAGCTCCCAATATTTTTCATGCCAATGCCCACTCATGTTGCAAGGATTCTTTTTCATTCTCTTTGACAACATGCCCTTCTTTCCCTTATCCACATTTTGATTTTGTGAGTGGTGTTTACAAATTTCATCCTTCCTCTTAAATGACATGGGAATTTTTTTTATGGATTCCCTCTTCCAACACATGGCCACATAATGTTTATCCATTCCATAAAAATAACATTGATATATATACCAATAATTTTGTGCTCTATGAACATTCTTATTAAATTTAAGGCAAATAATGGAAGATTTTTTATTTCCATACCTTATTGGGCTTCCCTTTGTGCAAGCATTATGAAGTGGTAATATGTTACCTATTCCTTTTAGATGTTCACCTCTCTTTGGATATGCTTTCTTCATTTATGATCTTCCCATCATTAAAAGACTATCCCTTTATTACTTCCAACTTGCACTCACTCACATGGTCATGGAGTGAGAAATGGAGAACTTTTCCTCTTCTTAAAGACTCTTTATTCTCCCTTTGAGGTGGCTCAATCCCTTTCTTTTAAGAATAAACATCCTAATTAGATACAATAAAATAAATGGATCCATTACCTTGCATGTTCTATTTTTGTAGAGGTAGTGACTTGGGCTCTTGGATTTTTAAATCTTTCCTTACTTTAGCTATCTTGGAACATTTTCCAACTCCTACTTTATTACCAACATTTCCCAAACTTACATATTGAGGTCTTTCCTCAACCATTATTGGATTAGTCATTCCTTTTCCATTGATATCAAGGAAATTTCCATCATAACCCATCTTGGTTAACAACTTGGAGCCAAAACCCTTAGTATGCAACTCAAATTTACCAAAGGAAGCATCTATATCTTGATGGAAAGAAATAGAATATGGTTGAGTGCTTATTTTTCATACCTTCATCATGGTTTATGCATCTTCTATCTCCTTCACTCTATAACCATCTTATAACTTGGCCAACATCTCTTCCATGGTATGAAATTTATGTTGCAACTCTTCAATGATACTGATGAGAAATTATCTTTGGCTCACCAATATCTCTTTCAAATCTTGATTCTAATTTTATATGCCCCACCACATCTTCCTTAATTCAAAGTTTTCCTCTTATTTTTTTTAGTTTATATATTCAATATCTTGAAGTCTTTCTCTCTTCAAATAGTTGCCCACGGTTAAACTTTGAAAACCAAAAATAGGCATTTCCTTGTCAACAAAAAAATAAGGATATATAACACAATGAGGAAATTTATTAGAAACCCCTTTCAAGGTGAAAGGAAAAAACTGCTTTGATACCATTCTAATACTTAAACTAGATAATATTACACTATAATTTTTACCAATATGGATTCTTTCAATAAAATGGGTTTCTCTCAAGTTTTATGCCATAGAAAATCACCCAAAAATGTTGTTTAAAGATGTATTCCAACTCTTATGACTGCCATATACAACATACAAGAGAATATTTAGCCATTCACATGTAATATCTACATGCTACATCCATTGCATACACGTCTACACTCTAAACATGATGTTACTCCATACATAATTGTAATCAAAATGCTTGCATAGAAGTGCAATATCAATGTGAAGTTATTTAAACTTTAGGAAATAAGTTCTATGCTTGTAATAGATGAGTTTTAAGCTCTCTTAAGTGTTTGTTGTATTAGACTAATTACAAGGAATTAAAAATTTTGAAAAAAAAAAAATAACATGAAACATACCATGGAGAAACTTCATTTGAGAAAACTCTAGAAAAAATGAAGCCATTCTTCCTCATCTCCACTATGTTTTGTAGTTTACAAACTCTTACCTTCTTTGGATTACAAGGGCACCAACCTCATGGTATCCTATAATTTTAATGATATCTACATTTTTTTGTGAAATAATTACTTCTCAATAAATATGAACTACTAAACTCAATTATCTTAGTTGTGTAATCTTCAACTCATTCACATACATGAACACAATGAGTTGATGAAGGAACAACTTAATGAATTATTCAAATGCATCCACTTGAATGCTTAGATTGAATGTTTTACTCCTCATTTTATCTTGAATGAACTTTATATGTTCATATATATACACAATAATACCCCTTAGACTCGTAAAAGAAGCCTAAGAATTAGAAACTGAAGATAAAATGTCTACATGTCCTCACAAATTCATGTGCTTCCAAAAATGTAGCTATATGTAGGACAACAAGTTTCAATAGTTAAGAAACCACAAATATGGTTACGTAACCACCACTAATGGTTGAAATAATTCCATGGTAGTTATGAAACCACCGGTGTAATTTTTAAAATCACCTAAATAGTTATACAACTACCATTGATAGTTTCATAACTATAAAAGTCCTCTAACCTCTGGAGGTCATAATGTTTGCATACAAACTTGAAATCACATATCATTTTTTTCTAACTTGCATAAATTTTCAATATGAATCAAAATATGTACTCAAAAGGTACTTTTTATGCCAAAAATATTTTTTTAGCATGTAAAAGAGAAATTAACACTTTTCTAGACCTGACATGTGAATTAGCCTTGTTTGGCAATTGATTGTCTTATTGATTGAATTAGATGATCTACATGATATAAATTTATAATAAATAAAAATCTAATTTTTTAATTTAAGACATTCATAGTGATTTGATTTGAATAACAATTATCAACTATTTTGTACATCCGTAGAAGATTTTATTTGTAAAATTATAATATTAGAATCTATGATCTTTATGAATGAAGTTTGCAAAGTATATATTAATATTGAGTTTGAATAAGATAGGAAAGAAAAATCTTATATAGTCTTTCTCAAACCTTATTTCCATTTTGTAAAGAAATAATATCCATTTATCTTGTAGATTTCAAATAACTAAACAACTGTGTAGATCTTTTAAAATAATATAAGTATCTCAAAAAAATATTTCAAAAATTTCATCTTAAATTTTGAACAAAATTCTTTTCTAAAAATATCAATATTGAAAAAAAAATCATTTAATAATGTACAACAATGAGAAATTAAAAAAAAAATTATATCTTTCATGAAACCAAATCAAAAAAAAAAAAAAAAAAGCATTTCAAAACATTATCTTCAACTCTTATCTGAAAACTATTTTGAAATAGCATAAAATATTGTTATCAAAATAATACCTGCTTGTATGTATAAAATAAATTAGGAAAGTTATTTTTTTAAAAATATTATCCTATATAGCCATATCCATTTTCATCATAAACTGAATAAAATTTATCAATATAACTATATTCAAAGCAAATAATCAAAGATAAACTTATAAAAAGGATATCTAGTCATGCATGAATTTCCAATAGATTTTATATTGAAATGAAAAAAAAAACTTGGTATGTATGATTTTAATAATACCATTATTAATTTTTTTGTCCTTCGAAAAAATTGTAGGCATACACATAGAATCCAGAAGGAACAAAATGAAATTATTTTTATATATAACTGTATTTGCCTTCAAATTGTTTTGTGTACAAACAATTGAGATAAATTGCCAATTTATTTCATACTAGTTTTGCCTTTGAAAAATAATTCACATGCACAAAACAACTAAGAAAAATATCATTTCAAAAATTAGTTTTTAAATACAAGAATATACCTTTGAAATGGAAATATAGCTCAATTTCCTTTATTTTTTAAAAATGATGAAATGAAGATCTAGTTGAAGCCCAAATGAGCCTATTTAAAGATTTATCAAAACTTTCAAAAGCATGCAAGAAGAAAATAAAAATGCATTTCAAAGATGAGCACTTAAACATAATCATAAAATAACTAAAACTCATATCTAATCATACAAAAACACTATGAATTCATAACTTTTAAAAACATGTAGAAAGAAAATAAAAACACATTTCAAAGATGAGCACTTAAACACAATCATAAAATAACTAAAACTCATAATATCCAATCTTGCAAGAACAATTATAAATTCAGGATATTAATAACCAAAACTATGTAAAGTGAAAATAAAAATAAACCCACAACCATATTCATAATTATTTTCAAATCAAATAAAACAAAGAAATATAGGGTTCCGAGTTACTTCAAAACTTTCTTATTATCTTATACAAACCTTCAGAAGTAAACTCTCTAGAAATAATGCCACTGGAAACTAAAAATATCTTCACATATGACTTTCACAAAGTGACTTCAGCTTAAAAATCGAACTTAGGTCATTACAACTAAAGGAAAATATCTCAAAAAAAACTAAAAGAATGAATGCATGCAAATAAAACAAAAAGATCGCCACTATCATGTAAATCTTCAAGAACTTAAAATTCATCTATTTCTTTATCATTTTATCTTCCCACACTACCAAGATAATAATTTTATACCTGGACAACAAAAACGTGATGTTGAAAATATCATATCCATCATTTATAAAATGTCAGTGTGATTAAACAAATGCACAAGTTCATCCTCCATTTCAAATGAAAATAAATTCTAACACATTCTTCTTTTTTTCCTCATGGAAATTTTGTATTATTATCACCATTTTATTATCAATATTTATCAAGTCTACTAATAGATATTTTAGAATCTAATCAAATTCATCAATTGACATACAATCAAATAAGTGAAATGATAACAAGTGTAGTAAAGTAAGTTGGATCTCATCATATATAGTGAATTTAGTATGGTAAAAGAAGTGTTTAAAGTAGTTTTTTTTTAATATTTTTTTTACAAGGGTACAAAAAAATATGATAACATCGACAATCCTATGGACCTACTTTATATGCAAATCTGGCTTGCAATAATATTGTGAAAATTTCAAAACTTAGAAATGCAATCCAAGTGAATTTTTATAAGATGTTAAGAACAAAGCCCTTTGATAATTTTTACAAACAAAGATGAATTATTCGAATAGCATAGCATGAAGAGTGAGAAATAAATAACTGGGGAGTTTAACATGGATATGGTTTGTTACAACAATATAGAACATAATATATAAAAGTAAGTGATGCTATAACAACAAATTTTACAGTGTTATTTACTTATCATCCAAATAACCAAATAGGTCTATAAGTTAATGATTGATATAATTAAATATACTTAAAATCATATGCATGGTTTTGTGGTTGATCTGGTATAAAAATACTTCCCAACATAATCACCAAAATGTGATAAATAATAGAAGAAACACACAAAACAAAAAACAAAAGAACAAATAAGAAAACCAAAAATAAAACCAAATTTGAGAAAGGGAAGAGGTCACTAATAGAGGAGTTCAAATGATGGTCATTAACAGTATGATGCAACCAATTATCATCTAAATCTTATAAATAAAAAGTAATTTTTTCAAGTATGTTAGATTTTTTATGGACTTAACCTTAAAGAGTCAAAATTATGATGTTTTCCAAAGTTTTGATGAGATTTATCCTAATATAAAACTAAATCACAAACTTTGAATTTTTTCTTAAAAACTTTATTATCAAAGAACTTTTAAAGTTTTTCTTTAACCTTTTCAATTTTTGAGTGTTGTTTATTTTAGATCATGTAACACTAAGAGGTCATTTAATTGTTGTTATATTGTATAAATATTTTTAGAAGCATATTTCAAAGTAGCATTTGGCTTATAAAAATTTAATATGATAGTTTCATTTATTTTTGCATACAATTTGCCTCATAATTGGACTCAATGTTGTATTATTTGACTCCACTTATCTATTTCCTTAAATGAATGAGTTGAAATGATGGTATATTGTCCTAAAAATTCAAGATAATCATTAGATGAATTGGGGACCATTGTCTACAATAATTTTAAAAGGAACTCATAAACTTGATAAAATTTGATTTTCAAAAAAAATAATGAATTATGAAGTAACATAACTTTTAAGAGCTATAAATTAAAGTAATTTTTTAAAATAATCAGTTGCAGTCAAAATATATCTTTAACTAGCTGAAGATAAAGGATGGATGTCATAAATGAAATAGATGCCCCATTTTTTGAAATATAATTAAGGATTACTATATATAAAGTAATTTTAGGTAATCTACTCCTTCTTTAAACAATTGAAAAGGCATACAATATTGAATTAAGTGAAAAACATCTTTAATGAATGTCAACCAATAATAATCAACACACAAAATTTTATGTTGTGATTTTTGTAGCAAGTGTCTACCACAACTACCTTCATAGAAACTTATAAGGAAATTTTATGTTTAATAATTTATTAGACACCTCATTTATACTCCATTTATATTCCTATAAAACAAGAATTTTTCCAACAAAACAAAATTTAAGGCATGTAATTGAAGATCTCTATGTCAATGTTTTTCTAAAGAATCAGGGTAGGATTGATTCCAAAAATAATAAACAATATCATGATACTAATCATATTATGAAAGGAAGTAATCCCACTCTTAATTTTCAAGACAAATTTTGAAATTTTGATTGATGTCAGAAATTTTCATAGTTTGAAAATAAGGTCTAACATTCAAACTATTATTGATAATGATGACTAAAACATTGATATTATAAGTAGTTTTATTTATAAAAATGTTTAACTAAATTACTTGTTAGGATGAACCTAGCTTAATTCACCATATGTGTGAGTTATAAATAAATGTAATTGTTTATTTTATTTTAATAGCTTAGTTGTTATCTAGTTGTCTAGGTGATAATAATCAATTCCTATGTTTGTGGCATGGTGTTCTATTGAGGGAATTTTATTTCTTGGATAGGGACAGTTAGAGGCAATATGTTATTCCAACATATTTTTTGAACTTTAGGTTATTTTTTCCATTTTATATGTTTTAGACAGACATTGTACATTGACTATATACATTGCAGTGTTTTCTTTTATTTTGTAATGTTTGATTTTACATATTAATAAAATCCATCAAGCACTATCATATTTTTATGTCAATATCTGTTATCAGAGCATTAAGACTCTAAGCCTATGAAAAGGTGTAGGAAATTTGTAGAAGGTTCCTAGAAGATATTGGAGAGATTTTTGTTGCAAGAAATCCATAAAAATTCATGCCTCCTCCCAGGCTAGACCTCTGTCCACACCGAGACTATTTTTGCATAATATTAGTAGTAGTAGAGAAGCAATAGAGAATAAAATAAGAGGCAGGAAGAAGCATTATGTTTTCAACTCAACCCAAAACAATCAATGTCCAAGAGGATATTTTGGTGAGTTAAATTCATCTAGGAGATACTAAATATGGGAGATAACAAGGTGTTTTGGAAAATATAAGGTTATTTTTAACATTTTTACCTATAAACATCTGCATGAATGTCATCCTATAGCATCTAAAAAGTTATAAACATATATGGCATCACATGTGCTCAAATGGCATCCTAAATCTACATTTAAGCATTTACTAGCATCTAAGGGTTTTCAAACAACATCTGAGACATCCAAATAAACATTAGAAGAGTTTTAACTAGAAAAACTATTGTAATTATCTTTATTTTCTCTCCTTTTAGGGCAAAGCTGTCCAATTTTAAAATGACATCCTAAATCTATTGGAATGGTGTTTCAATCTACAAGAAGGAAACTGTCAAAGATTATTTAATTAGTCAAAATAAAAAAGAGGCACTTCTCTAAGTAACCCTATTTAAGGTGAATTTATTTATTTATTTTTTAATAGAACCACTCTTTTTACTTTATATAAAATATCCTCTAGATAAATGTACATGTATGCTTATAACCCACTTGGAAAAAGGAAAATTTTTAAAAAGGGGAGGCTTGGGGTTCAAAACCCATCCAAACCCTCATTTAGTGGTAATTTTAGTAGACCTTCAATTTAAGAAATTTAGCTAAATTTAGTTATAAATATTTAAAATTAATGTAAAACAAAAAAAACATAAAACAAATCAAAAAGAGGGGAAATTTTCTCAAACCATAGAAAAAGAGAAAATCTTATTTGCAAAAGAGGCCAAAGATCCAATAATTTATTTTTTTTAAATGTCATTTTTTTTTTAAAAGGATTAATATTTATTTTTATATTGTATTTTATTTCAATTTCAAGAAATTATAAATTTATTATTTATGTTGCAAAAATCATGAGTTTTAAACTCAAAAGTAGAATTCAGTGCAAGTGATGCCTTTGATTCATGTTTATGGGTAAATCCTTTGTGTTTGAGTTACAAAATACATATCCTAATATAGTTACAACAATGACATTTGGGCATAGTCCCTATAAATCATCGAGGAGAAATAAGGATACTTGCACTCATAAACATTCTTCCATTACCCATTAAGTTCAATTAAAAGGCATAAATTTTGAAGGTCAAAATTTCAAGTATATAAGGAAGTTATGCCCACATATGCAAAATTACATCTAATTAGGTGCTAATGATTAGACTAAACTCTTTTAGTATTATCTAGGTACCACATTCTACTCCATTCCATTTATCTCTTGATATATAGAAAGGGAGATAGTCTTCCACATATCGAAAGGTATATACAAAGGACACATATATATAAATATTTAGTATATCAGTTTGATGGTATATATAAAGGGAGACTTTAATACTTGGAGTGATAAGGAACCTTTCCATCACCTATAGTCTTGAACATGGTCATTCAAGCTCCAAATTTTTTTCTTCTAGATTCTCAACTACTCAAAGGAGATAATTACTCTACTTGGAAGACAAAGATTAAAAATCAACTATAATTTTAATAAATTTATCCTATTGTAAATGGTACATTCACCTAGCATACCACAAATATTAATCACCAATGTAAATATGATAAAGACAATAAAAATGTGGAATTTATCATCATGTTTAGGGCATCAAACGAGGTGCAACCACACATCCATGAAGCCATACTAGCTAAGTAAGCTTGGGATATTCTCTAAATATTATATGAAGCTAAAAATGAGAGTGTTATTATGAACTTATAGAGTCAACTTCACTCTCTAAAATTAAAATTAGGTGAAATAATAGAGGCCTTTTTTAGATATGTTCTAACACTAATGGCATCACTCCAATCTTTGGGTGAAACAGTCACAAATTATTCTCTTGTACCAATTATCTTGAGATATTTTCCACCCTCAAACAAAATCTTTGTGACTATCTTGACTATCACAGAATAAAAACCAATTTTTGAAAAACTAATAAATATGTTACAATAAGAAGAGTCTTTCAATGCTCAAGAAGAAGATAAATAACATGTTCTCACTTCTCATCAACAAAAAAGAAATAAATCCCTTAAGTATTCTAAGAAATAACCAAAATGAAGTCAAAAATAGAGTCAACAAGGGAGTAAATATCAAAAACATTCTCTCATTTGTGGTTCTAAGGGACACGAGCTAAAACATTGCTGGTACAATACATTCCAGAATGGATATTTTAGTGGGTAGAAGACCACTACCCCACAATAATCCCCATCAAGTCAAACTAAACCATATGGACATAAAAATGGAACTTGGTGGAATAATCATAGCAACAAGGTAACATTGTTGAATAGTAAGACAACAATGAAGATGGATAATTTTTGTCCTCTTTTGATTTCCATGAAAAATCAACTTCACAAAGTGATATATGGTATGTTGATTCGGGTGCAACCTAACACATGACTAGATGAAAAGATTAGTTTTCCACTTTGAAGGACAATACCAATAAAAATAATGTTTCCTTGGGTGATGATACCTCACACAATGTCCAAGGGATTGGAAACAATAATTTACCTCTTGGAACAAAAATGTGTAAAATCATAGATGTATTATATGTACTTGGCTTAGTCAATAATTTATTATCAATTAGTCAAATTTTACACCAAAATATCAAGATTGATTTTGATTATAAATGTGGAAAAATTTGTATTTGATTCGAGATAAATCCAAAAACTACAAAATTACTGCATGAGCATATAATGTGAGATGAATGTTTCAACTTGAATTTGTTTAGAAAAATAATTAGGCACCAGTTGTAAAGGACACAAAATTATCACACTTGTGGCATAGAATATTTAGTCACATAAGTTTTGGATATCTCAACACACTCCACCAATTTGACATGGTAAGAGGATTTCCACCTCTAAAAATGGTAAAAATAAATGTCAAAATCACTTATCTATAAAACAACATAGAGCCCCATTTCAAAAAATCACATACCTGACCCATACAAAACTTGATATGGTGTATATTGATCTATGTGAACCCATTAAACCTAGTCATGTTGGGTTTAAATACTCCATGCTCTTTGTTGATTATTTGTTAAGGAAAATGTGGGTTTATTATCTCAAAATCGAGAGTTGGGATTTTGAAATTTTCAAGAAATTAAAAGTTATTATTTAAATAGAGTCTGGTCAAAAAATTAAAACCCTCCACTTAGATTGAGGGAGGAATACACTAATAATAATTTAAAAGCTTTTTTGGAATAAAATCCTCATAAAATGGTACCTCCACACATGCCATAATAAAATGGTGTTGTTGAATGGATAAATCATATTATCATGGAAATGGTATGGTATATGCTAAATGATTCGAGCTTGGTAAGGCATTTTGGGTAGAGGCAGTCAAAATCATAATATATCTTCTCCATAGAGTTTCAACTATAACTCTTGATGGGGTAACACCATAGGAAGTATGGTCATAAAAAAATCATATATAGCACATATTCAAGTTTTTGGATGTAAAGCAAGTACACACGTTCTAAAAAATTAGAGGACTAAAATTGATATGAAATCATAAAAATATGTATTCTTAGGGTATAGTGAATAAGCACTTGGCTATAGAGTAATGGATCCAAAGACCAAGAAAATATACACTAGTAGGGATGTTGATTTTTTGAGAAAACAAAATCAAAATCTCCTTCTACAAGCTCACCTAGTAAACCAATCGGTCCCATAGAAAATGCAAAATATGGCAATCCCCTAGATGAAGACAATGATGATGATGGGAATAATGGTGTAACTCCACCACCCATAGAAACTACTCAATGCATGCCTAAATGGTATATAATTACACTAAGAGATGTTAAACTACAAGGTGTTCCAGACACATCTACCACAGGACCAATGACATGTAATATGGCTCAAGGAGAGCTCAATTTGATTTTAATGAGTACAGTTATTGAATCTATTGAGCCTTCTAGAGTTTAATAAGCCTACTATCAAACCTTGGAAAGATGTCATGGATACAGAACATAACTCATTGATGAAGAATAAAACATGGCAACTTGTATGCCTTCCACCAAAGAAGAATCCAATTGGATGTAAATGGATTTTTAAGTTAAAATATAAATCAGATCGTAATCTCAACAAGTACACAATAAGGTTGGTTTTAAATGGGTATGCTAAAAAATAAGGCATTGACTATGAGGATATTTCTACTCACATATCTAAGATCAAAACCACCAAGATTATTTTTGCTCTAGTTGTACAATTTGGATGGAAAGTCCATCAAATGGATGTAAAATTCACCTTTCTTAATGGAGACTTACAAGAAGAAGTCTGCATGACTCAACCAAAATATTTTTTCATAATAAGAAAATAAGATTAAATTTTTAGACTTGTCAAATCACCGTATGGTATTAAAAACTCCCCAGGCATAGTATATCAAAATTGATGAGCATATCTTGAAACATGGATTCATAATGAGTCTATATGATCCCAATCTCTACCTAAAATAATAAGGGGGAAGAAAATTATTATTGTTGTATATTTCAATGATATATTCATCATTGGGAGTTTAGTGAATATGATTGAGTCAACAAAAAAAGATATAAATCGATCATTAAATGTGATAAATCTCAAGCTTCTACATCAAAATTTTGGTAGATATAAAATCATATCTTTGTGTCTCAACTAAAATATTCTAAGACAACGCTTGAAAAGTTTCACATGATTGATTTTAATCTAATTACCACACCTATGAAGATAATAAATTAGTTATCTTGAGTATATCCATCACCATAAGTAAATGTAACTTTATATCGATAGTTGATAGGGAGTCTCATTTACTTGACATATGTTAGGCCAAACATCAATGATGTTAGTTATCTCTTGTAGTTCATTCAAGAGCCCAAATTTTGACACTAGAAATCAGCAAAGTGGGTATTGAGATACATTAGAGGAACCATGGATTTTGGCTTAGAATACAATAAGAATAATAATTTATTATTGATAAGATATTCATATTTAGATCATGTTGGGAACATTGATGATAAGAAATCCACTTCAATATTTGTATTACTTTTGAGATTTATACTAATATCATGGGAGATCAAAAAATAAACTTATGTTTCAAGGTCCTCCATAGAATCATAATATCGTGCAGTAGGATGAGTTGTATATGAAGTGATTTAAGCTTAGATGTATACTTGAATGATTTGGAATGCCACAAAATCATTCAATAATCCTCCATGTAGACAATGAAGGAGTAGTGAAGCTTGTTCATAATCATATATTTCATGAATTTACCAAACACATTAAGGTGAAAGTACATTTCATTCATAAACACATATAGAAAAACAATATCCAACTCCAATATTGCCTGATAGACCAACAACATGAAAATATTTTCACTAAGGCACTTGCATGGGAAAAATTTGAGGCCTTTATAAAATTTCTCTCCTCACTTGAAACTATGCTTAATGAAAAATTTAATTTTAGCCTAACTTAATTTACCATATGGATGAGTTATAAAGAAATGTAATTGTTTATTTTATTTTACTAGCTTAGTTGTTATCTAATTGTCTATGTGATAATAAAAAAATCCTATGTTTGTGGGATGATATTCTATTAAGGGAATTTTGCTTCATGGATAGGGGCAATTAGAGGAAATATTCTATTCCTACATATTTGCCAACTTTAGGTTATTTTTTCCATTTTATGTGATTTTGATAGACAATGTAAAGAGCCTATATACATTGTAATGCTTTCCTTTGTTTTATAATGTTTGATTTTACATATTAATAAAATCTATCAAGCACCATTCTATTTATGTGTCAATATTACTTGCTTTAATTATTTTATAAGTTTCAAACTCAAGATAAAATTATTGATTCCTAAAAATTCATTTAGCTAATGTACCATAACTCATTGTTTGATTTAATAAATAATGCAAAACATGTATGTTTGATGATACTATAACTTTATTTTCCATTAGGAGAAATTTAAATCTTCTTAAATCTAAAATTAATAATATTTTTTTCAATTAATGGATACATAGTTTTAGTGTCTTTAGGTAATTAGTTCATGTACTCTATGGGTATTTATTCATGATTATTATCATATTATGTAATTATAACACATGTGGAATTATTGGTCATGTTAATATATAAGATAAAAGGTTTGTTCATGTTAGGATATGTACGTACAAAAGCACTTGTGATTGCATTTTTGATGTCATCAAAAGATGTATTTGATGGTGCATCCCATAGATGGTGATATTTTTTATTAAATTAAAATTTGCAAAGGGTTAGATTGATCTAGTAAATGATAAATAAATTTGTGTACAAAATTGATTTTACTAAATAAATATTTAAGACTAGATTGATCTTTACATGGAGGTAGTTTCTTAATTACCTTGATGTGATACAAATCAACTAAGATGTCATCCATATAAATAACATGACCAATTATCTTACCTTTAGTCAGACCAAACATCAATTTATTTAGATTTAATGATATTCCAACATTTCTACATTTGAAAAAAAAATCACACAAATGATCTAAGTATTTATTTAATTTTTTGGAATGAAAAATGAGATCATTTAATTAAACTTGTGTGGTAATACCAATCAAATCATCAAAATTAGCTTGTATTTCCCTTTAAATGTTTGTCACATGCATTGATTAGTCTAAAAGGCATTTGATTGAAAGTGAAAGTACCTCTACGTGTCATTAAAATTAGTTTTATGTCTATATTTAGGATTAACAAAACTCTGATTATAACTAGAAAACCCATCTAATAAATACATCATTTCACAGCTACAAACTTAGTGTAATATTTAGTCTATACTTGGAAAAGGAACATTATCTTTATTATTTGCACAATTTAGATCTCTAAAGTCCATAAAATATGAATGCCTCTATTATTTTTAAAAACTAGAATAAGATTAGCTACCCAATCAGAATATATGACTAGATAAATGATACCACCATCTAACATTTTATCTAACTCTTTGTTTATAGTGTTTTCCAACAAAGGGATAATTATTTGAGGTTTCTATCTAGCATGCTTTATACTAGGATTTATAGGTATGTCACGTTAAATTATGGCAATTTCATAATTTTAAAAATTTGATTTTTTTTCTTTGATCATACATTGGATACCTAAATAGATACTTTTGCCATCCTCTTCCATACCAAAGTTTTTGGGATGGTCTCATTGATGATTCTTATAGAGGTCTCTTTGACTCTATGAATTTTGGGTTGATCATAAGAAAATATTGATTTAAGGCTAACCAAACCAAGAGGCAATTTATTACTAATAAGTTTAAGTAATTAGTATAGTTTAACATATAATAATTATAATCAAAATAATTAGCTTGTATAAAATTTTTAATGTGTTTGTCAAAATAAAGAAAACATGCTAACTATTCTCGAGATAATGTATCTTAGATATGATAATTTTATAAAAACTATAATCAATAATATAAACTTTTTAATTAAAAACTAGATTATAATAATACACATCAAGTTTATCAACATGCACATTGAATTATCTAAGGATATGTAAAAGTTTGAATCTTTTATTTTTTTAATGAGTGACTAAACTTTCTGTGTGTACTTATGTAATCATGACTGACTAGTTTTGTATTTTTTTATAACTTATCTTATAACTAATTTAGATTCACCAAAAACCTATACGTTCTTAATATTTAACTTAATTGCTTTTTCAAGGCCAAGACATAAAGCTTCAAATTTAGCTAAATTTTTCTTATCTTTGAAAGACAATTGCTTTAAATACCTAAATATATATTGTGCATAAGATAAATGAGAAAAACACCAACACTATTTACATGTTGGTAACATGCACCATATAAATACAAGGACAAAAAATTTCCCTTGGCGGTGTTCTTGAATATTGTTGATCTCATTCATCTAGGGTTAGGATTCCATATGTTCCAATGCTAGTTTTAGAAAAGGTGACATTATTCAAAATAGGTTTGATATGTGTACCATTATAATCTTCTCTATACATAAATGTTATTTCATTTTCTATAGGGACCCAAGTTGTACATTTTCCAACATAATCACCAATAGATTTAGAACAATCCATTTATAATATCATTGAGCTAGATATCTAAAAATTAAAAACTGTAAATATACTTGGTCCTTTTATCTTTAACTATCTTAATGAATATATCTTAAAATTTACTAAAAATTTTGATTTTATGAGGAAAAATCTAATAAGTTTATGATTATCTTGTTCACGTGGAATGTTTAATTGAATATCAATAAACTCAGGGATTATATTTTTTATGCCCTTGTGTCAAAATTAAATTATGAATAATATTATCATCAATTTTAATAGACACAAAATGATGGAATATAGTTATAAGGTGTATTATTATAATGAGAAAACATATATTAGACTTCTCATTATCACATTATTCTTACAAACCTATAATATTTTTGGGAATTGTAGTTTTGACAATGGCATTAATATTTTTTGGATGGACAAATGGACTGGTAAGTTGAAGTAATGAAAAACCATATTTTGTATTAGCTAAATAATTGATGATATTATAAGGTCCAACATTATCATTAATTTGAGAACAAGTTATAGGTCTATATATTATTTGGTACTATGTGTTGTTAAATCAAATAGACAAAGGATTTATTTGTCATAAATTTTCATTTGGATTATCTAAAATAATATAATTTTGGATTATAGATATACCTTTATCATATGTTGAAGGTTTTGAAAAATAAATATGGTTATTAAAAAATTTGATGCATCTGTATTATCTTTATGAAAAATATTGTAATCATTTTGAACTGTGTTTGTATAACATAAGCATTAGCAATCTAATTTATCAAAATTACACATGTTTATGTTATCTACCAAGTCAACAAATATATTATATTTTCCCTGAATAAATAATTTAAATTTTGAAATAACAATGCAGTATCAAGATCATGGTAAATTTTAAAATCATGAAAATAATGTGTTTTATTTTTATATTTATTTTTTTACTTATTTTAGACTTTACTAAGATCTATATAAATGGAAGTTAAATCATTATCAACTTATATAGCTTATTTTGATTTTTTTAAATATAATTTAATCCAATTTTCTATGTCTTTCCATTCACCAATGACTCTAGATGGTAGGCTGATAAAAGCTTGATAAGCTTTATCTTCCAAGGTTTTAGAATAATAATCTAAGAAAAATATTTTCATTAGTAATACCAAGAGTGGCACAAAATAATTTTAAAGTATCAAAATGATCTTCCCATGACTTACTAGAATCGTTAGAAAACCTAGGGACATTAAATATTTTAAAATAAGGGTCTTTATTAGGATGATTCCCAATATCAGTTGGGTTACTTTGCATTCAAGGATTGACTTGTATATTCTCAACACTAGAATCTCATTCATTATTAATAACCTTATTTTGTTATCTATTTTCATGTAACCCATGTATGACATATCTAACTCTATTTGTAGTTTGATCTATCATTTTTGAGACATTTAACAATTATTAGGTGGTTTATCTAAAAGATATATGATTTGGGTTTCAAAATTTGGATCTAATATTTATTTTATTTCCTATCATAAATGTGGATTTATATGAATTATATGATATTGAGTTTTTCATGAAAATAAAGAGTTTCTCCCTATCTCAAAGGCATCATCTTATTTAGAATTGATGATCTGAAGTGTGTTTTGAAGGTTTTAAAGATGATTATACCAACTAAAGTGCATTGATCTGATGCATTATTAGTTTTTTATTGTGCTAGATAAATATCAGATCAAATCACTAGTGTTATACCAATAATGGTTATATAAAAATAAAAAAAGATAATAATATTTGAAATACTTAAAATAAAAATGATTTTAATGATCTTCAGTGGAGTCACCAATTTTGGTGACAATTAAAATTTTTGCATCGACTAGTCTACCATTCGCCTATCTTGAAGATCAAATTGAAATCCTACTAGTATAATCGTAGGAACCTATGACTGAATAAATGTTATAAGGTGTGTAAAGTGGTATTTTATAGTTAATTGAAATATAATTTAAAAACATTAAAGACTTAACAATTTTTTAAGAATCAAATATTTCCTTTAAAGTATATTCAAGCATAGAAGATATCAATTTAAATATTAATTCTCCATATTAGATTCAAGATCAGGTTCAGACCATAAAAATTATTATTTATATAGTTATCATATTCATTATCTCACCAAATACTTCATTTAATTTATCATATATGTCAAAGTTTTGATAGATGTTATCTATCCTATTTTATATAACAAAGTCTATGTAATATATTATACCTTAGAAGATCGAACACTTTAAATTATTTATCAATATGTCAATAAATTTATTCTCTTTATCAAATGATATTATTATGTTTATTTTCTAAACCATGTCAAACAAATGAAAGAAGGTACAAACAAAAGAAAGATAGAAAATAATAATAACAAAATAACAATGCAAAATACAACACAAAGTTAAACCAACTAAGGATAAAAAACTAAACGATAATCAAAATATTGTGAAGAAAAAAATTAGAAACTATATCTATTAGTTAGAAAATAAAGACCAACTATAAAAAATATATTAATTAAAAGGTTAAAATAAAACTATTTACTAAAATAACAAAAAAATATAATGAAAACTAATATAAGAAAGTAAATATAAATAAGAAATTAAGTATATACTATAAAAATTTTAACTCAAATCTATAAGAAGAAAATATTTTATTCAAAAATCATAAAATATGATATATCATGACTAATTACAAATATATTATAAAAATATATTGAAAATTACTGAACACTAGATAATTTACCATACAATTTATGAAATATTCTTTATTTTTAGGCAAATTATAAATTTGATTCCACACATATGACTATATTATTATGTTTTCACCAAAAAGTTAATAATTATGGTCATTTTAAGATAATTAGTTTGTAAATAAATAATCAACATGGATATACATGATTGTACCAAGTGAGATACTTCATTGTAAAAGAATGTGTTATTTGGTCTTCTTGTAATTAATACTCGATGTCAAAGACTTAAGACCAAAGAGAAGTATATGATGGAATATTGAACAAAGAGTTCTTGTACCTATATGAGTTCCTCATTTAATCGATGTCCTTCACATCCTTTTAAAATTTCACTTAAGGTTCAATTACACTTAAATAAAAGTAATTTATCACTTAATAAATTTTCAAGTAAAGTTAGTTAACTCAAAATATCATTGTCATTTATTTATGTCTAGTGTTAGTATCAAATCCACAAAAGATAAATTGATCACTGAAATTCTAAAAGAGTCTCAAAAAATTGAAAATATGTAAGTCAAAATAATGAAGTATTTGAAATTATCTAGAACTAAACAACAAATAATATGATTTCATTTCTCCTCAATAGTAACTAGATCAATCAAAGGGACACATATTCTATCTAGTCAAGAGGTGTTGCAAGCATTTCAATTCTAGTTACCCCTCAAGATTCATCATCTACCTCTAATTTAATTTTCTTGAATACATGTATTACCATAGGTGGGGAATAAGGACTACTATAATGTTTATGTCTCATGAAGAAAAAACTATTTAGCATAGTTACAATGGCTTGAGAAGGTTCAAGACAAGGCATTTCGATATTTTGAGGCATGGAGTCAAATTGTGTATAAATTTCATTATTTATAGTGTGAATTTGGTGGGAATAAATAGTTATCAAACCATGTCTAATTGTATGATAGAGTCAATTATTTCTTTAGAATCCCATCCAAGAATTATTACCATAAGGAGTAAATGTAGTATGAGGCATTATATTTAAAACATCTTAAAAAATAAGGTCATTAGAAATAAAATGTAAAGAGACTCATGTGTAATGATTAAAGTTTCATTTAAACATGTTCTTGGCCCTTCAAGTCCAAAAGTGTATTTCATAGTAATTACTGTGTACATGTGGTGCATTATCTCACTATTGATTGTCTCTACCCCAAACATTGTTATTTCTAGAGCTAAAGTAATATCTACTCTAGCCACAAATACCTACCTTTCAAAAGCATGAGTTAATGTCATATTAAATTTGAATCTCTTTGAAAATGAAATATATTCATTTTATTATGTGACAGACTAATGAATCAAACTACCTATGTATTCATAGACAAAATATAATTTAAAAAAAATTATAATAGACTTTATAATTAAAGTCACAAAAAAATATTAACATAAAATGTAATCCAATCAAAGTTAAAAAATATATAATTTAGTCATTGTCTGAATCTAAAATGTAACAATACACCTTTTGTTGTAATTGAGATCAAATATTTTAATAAACAACTCAAAACCATCCTCAAAAAGGAGAAAAATAAATATTACAATTTTAGGTTTTAAGTTTGAATATATATACCTTATACTAAACTTTTCATTTAAAATAAAACCCTCATTTTGAAAGTGAAAACATTCAAAATGATCTAATTTGAAGAATAACTATCAACTATTTTATATATCCTTAAAAGATTTTAGTTGTAAAATTTGAATATTAGAGTCTATGATCTTTATGAATGAATTCTATGAAATATCTATTGATATTGAAATTGAAGAAGATATGAAAATCTTGAAAATAAAATCATATATGGTTTTTTTCAAACCTTATTTATATTTTGACAAGAAATAAAATCCAAATTTATTGCAACTTTCAAAAAACTAAACAAATGTCTAGATATGTTAAAAGAATACAAGTAATTCTATTTTTTTTTCAAAAAATTCATCTTAGATCCTAAACAAAATCCCTTTCTTAAACTTTCAATATCAAATAAAACTCTTTTCCTTTGATAATGCACAACAATGATAAATTAAAAAAAAATCTTCAATATCTTCCACAAAACCAAATTAGTAGAAGTTTTAACATTTAAAAACATTATCTTCAAGTACCCTTTCAAAACTCCTTTAAAATAACAAAAAAAACTTCATATTAAAATATAAATAAATGTTGATTTTTCACTATGTTGCCCGAGGGTTCGATGTTTGATAAAAATTCAACCTTCAGAGACACGGTGGTTGGCAGAGTTTCTTATCCTATCTTAAAGGAACATTTTGCTAATGGGTTGAATAATTTTGTGGATGGAGAAAGCTCTTTGCAGTTTGGAAGCTTTAGGCTTGCAAAGGTGAATGGATGTTTGGTAAGGAGCAACACAGGCTTGTGCTTGTGATTCAACTTGACTCGGTAGAGGAAGATATCAATTATTTGACTAATCATGCTTTAATTTATAAGTTTATAGGGATTAGGGTATCTATCCCCTTTTTAGAATCATGGGTTTGGTGCACCTAGAACCCAGAGGGTGAAATGGAGGTGATGTTGGCGCCCTGTGGCTATTTTCTAGTAGTTTTTTCATGCATATCAAATAGGAATAAGGTGTTTGAAGGTGGACCTTATTTTTATAACTAGGTTGGATTGTTTATTAAGCCATGGCATGTAGGGTTCAACCCTATGGGGGATCTTCCTTCAAGGGTTCCTATTTGGGTGAGACTTTCGAGGTTCCCATTAGAATTTTGGAGAAATGACATTTTCCACTCGATTGCATTGTTGTTGGATAAACTAGTGGGTCTGTTACAACAAACAATGGATAAAAGGTTAATCACTTATGCCCGTGTTTGCATTAAAATAGATTTAAGTAGACCCTTACCAAATTCTATGGAAATTCAATTGGGATCTTCTTCTTGGATCCAGCCAATTGACTATGAAACTCTTCCATTTTGTTATCGACTTTCTCATGAATATGGTGATCTACAACGGATGTGTCCTAAATCTAATCCTGTAGGTCCTTCAAGTAATGGGCTCCCTCATCCTCTCCCTATGCATGACAAAGAGGTAGCACCTATAATGGAAGACAAAGAGGGATTTACTGTGGTCAAGGCTCAGAGCAGGGGAAGAGGGCAGAAACAACTCTAAAGGATAGATAGATGATAAGGTGTTTAAAAGATTTCATGTGCTGGAAGATTTAGATTTGTTTGAAGAGGTCCATGTTGGGGAGCTTTTTGGGCAAGATCTTTTGAGGATAGAACAAATAGTTGTGGTAAAGAATGGCAGTAATTCAGTTGGTGTACATGATGGAGGTTTAGAAGCTCGAATAGATACAGATGTGTCTTTGGTGACCTCTAGAGAGATGGAGATTAGTGGGTATAAAGAAGCAGAGATTGCTCAAGTTTGGCTATTTTGGTGGCTTCCTTAGATAAGGTGGTTTAGGTTGAGGAGAAGAGTTAGAGAACCATGCAGGCACTAAGGATTTAGTAGAAAACTATCAAAAAGGTGCCCCTTAGAAGCCTCCCAAGGTGGGTAGGAAAAAAACCAAGAGAAAGTGAGATTAGCTAGAGAGATGTTGGTTGAGGATGGTTCGATAAAAACCATTGATACTCATGTTCCTTTATCTCAAAAATGATAGTGATCTCATGGAATATAAGGGGTATGAATAACATCCCTAGACAAAAGGCTATTCATGATTTGATCCGAGTCCACTCTCTAAATATTGTCTTCATCCAGGAGACTAAGATGTCTATGGAAGGTATGTTGAGTTTGGATTATAGGATTTGGGTGAGAGGCCAATGTCAATGCATTGGGACTCAAGGTAGCTTGGGAGGGGTAGCTTGTCTTTGGGACCCTCGTAAAGTAGTTCTAATGTGGTGGATTTCTAGTAGATCTTCATTATCCATGGAAGCCTCAAGTTTAGAATCATGTGAAGTTAATCTTCTTTCCAATGTCTATGCTCTGACTAATTTTTTAGGGAAATTTTTGCTTTGGTCTCACATCGGGTAAGTAAAGTCTCTTGCTCCTTATCTTCTTTGGATCATTGTGGGGGAATTTAATGTTGTTTCCTATTTGGAGGAGAAGGGAGGTGGGTTTGGCAGGTTGGAGGATTCTTCTAGGCTCCCAAGGAATAATATTAATCTCTTGAACTTGGTGGACATAAAACCCTTTAATGGATTGTTTACTTGGAATAATAGGAGGTGGGGTGATGATGTTATCTCTGAGATGCTAGACAAGTTCCTTATGTCTAGTTTTCTGGTGAGTGATAGATGGACCACCAACTCTGAAATTCTTGATTAGAAAGGTTTAGATCATTGGTTGATCGAAATTTTTAGCTGTCTTTTTTAAAACTTCTAAAAATCCTTCTTTTAGGTTCCAACTTATGTGGCTTCATGAATCTTCACTACAGCATTTAGTATCAGATTGGTGGTGTAAAAGGAAGATTACAGATGGTATAACTATGCACATATGTATACCTTTGAAAAGAGACTTCAATATGTTAAATACATGTTGAAATGATGGAATAGGTAGTGTTTTAGTAATGTGTTTATGGCTAAAGAGACTACCCAATCTTACCTACATGATATTACTCGTCAGATCTAGGATCATGATCTAACAGAGGAAAATTTTAGATTAGAAGTGGAAACTATGAAATACTTGGAGGAATGAGAGTTGTATGAGGAGATATTCTATAAGCATAAGTCACATATTACTTGGTTATAGGAGGGAGATAGAAATACTAGCTTTTTATAACTCTATTAAGGATATAAGGCAATGGCATCTTATTACCTTCCTTAGGTCATCTAAAGGGAATCAACTCTCCTCTCTTGAGATGATTTTTAGGAAGATCACTCATTACTACTCCAAATTATATACTAATGATGCCCCTCTAACAAGGGAGGAGGAGGAAAATATTTTGTAGTGCATACCCTCATTGGTTTTTGATGAGATGAATGCAATGTTGAATGAATTTGTCACTTTGGAAGAATTAGATGGGATTGTGTTTTAGATGAGGAAAAGGAAATCCCCTACTCCTGATGGATTCCCTATAGAATTCTATCAGGAGTTTTGGGTAATCCTCAAACAAGACCTTATGGAGGTGGTCTTGGAATCACAAAGGAGTAAACAATTGTTGATGGCTATGAATGTTATGTTCCTAGTTCTTATTAAAAAAAGATGAGTTAATTCTTTGGACCTCTTTATACCTATGGCCCTTTGCAATGTTGTTTACAAAATTATTACCAAGTTGATAGCTAAAAGTCTTAAGTTATGGCTTAGTTCTTTAATTTTGGAGGATCAAGAAGGATTTATTGTTGGGAGACAAATTTTGGATGGGGTTGTTGTTGCTAAAAAATTTATTCATTCCATGGATACCTCCAAATAAAAGGCTATTTTTATTACGCTTGACTTGGCCAAAGCATATGAACGTGTTAAATGGCCTTTTTTGTAGAAAGTTTTGGTGGAGTTTGGGTTTGATAGTGAGTGGATGAAGTGGGTCATGAGTTGTGTCTCCTCCCCCTCTTTTTTTGTCCTCATTAATAGTAAGTATTTTGATTTATTTAGAGCCTACGTGGGCTTTGCTAGGGGGATCCACTTTCACCTTATTTATTTATTTTAATGGTAGAAGACTTAGGGAGATTTAATTAAGTCTCATGTGAGGCAAGGGTTGATTCAGGGGTGTAATTAGGGTAACATATTGACTCCTGATTCACACTTATAGTTTGTGGATGATACCTATTTGATGGGATTAGCTAAAGTTAATGAGGTGTTTAATTTTAGAAGGTCTTTAGATACTTAATTGGTGACCTCTAGGAAAATGTTTAATGAGGACAAGTCTTTCATTTTCTTCTTTAATACTCTTAAACCTATATAGATCAGGATTGCTTAGATTCTTAAATTCTAGATTAGTACTCTTCCTTTTATGTATCTGGGTATTCTTATTACTTTGGGTGCCTTGCCTAGCAGGTTTTAGTAGGATGTCCTAGATAAGTTCTGTAGAAGAGTTTCTCATTGGACTTGTAGGTGGATTTCCTCTATTAGGAGATTGACCCTCTTGAAATAGATTATACATGATCTCCCTATTTATAGGTGTTTGTTGTAAGTGGCTTAGTCAAGATTAATTCTTTAGTTTTATTCCCTCTCTAGATAATTTTTATGGGCTAGTAATTTGAGCTCAAAGAAATGGAGTTTGGTTAATTGGGATTTTGTTTGTATGCCAAAACAAGAAGGGGGTCTTGGGCTTCATTAGATAAGTCTTACAGGTTAGTTCTTGGTGGCTAAGCTTTATTGGATATGGTATAGTATTTAAGACTAGGATTGAGCTAGAATCCTTACCACAAAGTATCTGGGAGGAGTGGATGGTAAGGATGTCCCTTGATGCACCCTGGTGGGAAAAGGTTCTTCAATTTGGAGTACCCTCAAAAGAGACACTAATTTAAAAAGAAAGGTATTTTTTGGATATGTAATAGAGGTTTTGAGGCATTATGCTGGTGTGATTATTGGGATGGGGCACCTCTTATCATTTCAATGTATCCTTACTTGCATTCTTTGTGTAATATTTTCCTTGAGGCAGGTTGAAGTAGGGTGGAAGATTACAAAACTTCTTAGATGGTGGGTCAATTATAAGTGTTTAGATGGAAGGAACCTCTTGAGTAGCCTCTTGGAGGATCTAAAGAGGACTACTAGGAGCTTTAGAAGATATTGATTGGTAGGATATGTAACTACCTAGAGGAGAGATAAATTCTTGCTTGGAGCCTTAACCCAAAAGGAAAATTCTTGGTTACCTAGGATTACCAAGTGCTAGACAAGTAGATTTATGAGATATATGAGGATTCTTGGTGGAAATAGGTGTGGTGTAAGTTTTATTGGCCTAAATGTAATTTTTTTATGTGTTTGGTTGTGTAGAATAGGTGCCTCACTTGGGAGAATTTGAGAAAGTGGGGATTTCATGGTCCTTCTATGTGTGTTTTATGCAATAACAGTGAGGGATGTGCTTCCCACATTTTATTCGTGTGTCCCTTATCAAGGGAACTTTGGAACAACTGGTGGGGGGTTTGTAACATGGCCTAAGTCAATGCATCCTCCTTAGTTGAGTTTTAGGGCATGATAGGGATCCCCCCAACTAAGACTTTTTTTTGCAAGTTGCTTAGAACATAGGCCCAACTTTTATTCTCTAGAAAATCTAGTTGGAAAGAAATAGAAGGATTTTTCAAGGTAAAAAAATGTTGAGTTATCAATTATGGATGACAATTATTAGTGTGTTATAGGAGATATTATCTACAAAATGTGATTTGTCTGCATCAGTAGATTCAAGTGATATGGCAATCTTCCAAAGGTTGGGGTTGGTTGGTTTTGATAAGAGGGCTACCACTTATAGGGAGGGATCATAGGTCAAGATCAAGACCTGATGGGATGGGAGTTGGATGCCTCCTCCTCATGATATACTAAAGATAAATAGTGATGATTCTTCTAGAGGTAATACTGGGCATGCTGGAATAGGTGGAGTTGGTAGAGATAATTTGGGGGCTATCTAATTTATTTCCTTTATATAAAGTCCAGTAGACTAATAATTTCATAGAGGCTCTTACTTTCCTTAATGCTCTGGAGAGAAGTTATGCCCTTGGTTGGAAGAATATTATTTATGAATCTGATTCATAGGTAGTGATTGATATGTTAAATAAGTAGTAGTTGGAGGGAATAAACTGGCAATTGGCCATGGTGGTTAATCAAATTGAGAGGCTTTGCAATTATTTAGACTCTGTTACTTTTTGTCATATACCTAGGGAGTGGAATAGGGTATCTAATTTATTGGTGAAGTGATCTTCTGATTAGATGGGGATGTGGAATGTTGAGGACTAGGGACACTTGTCTACAAAGTATTATAGGATTTTAGAAGAACTAGTTTCAAAGGACATGAGAGATTATTTGGGGGTTTTAGAGAAACCTGAGTAGTTGGTTTTTTCTTGATGTTTTTCTTGTTGGTTATTGGTGATTTGTAATTTTCTTTATTTATTAATAAAAAAATTACCCCTCTTTAAAAAAAAATAGAAATAAATGTTAATAACACCTACTTGTATATGGAAAATAAATTAGAAAAAGTGATTTTTTAAAACCATTCTTTTATATGACCATATCTAGTTTAATCATAGACTAAATAAGAATTATCAATATAATGATATTCAAAGAAAACATCCAAAGATAATCTTATAAATAATAATTCTAGTCATGCATACATTTTCAATAGATATTATTTTGAAATTATTTTTTTGGCATGTATGACTTTAATAATACCATTATCATTTTATATGTATCATTTGAAAAAAAATTAGACATGCACATATAATCTATTAAAAAAACTAAATTATTTGTATATACAATTATATTCACCTTCAATTTATTTTTCACAAACAACCAAGAGAAACTTCCAAGGTATTTCACACTATTTTTCTTTTGAATAAAATTTCATATGCATAAAACAAATGAGGAAAACCCATTTTCAAAAACTATAAATTTTCATAAAAAATGAACCTCTAAAATGGAAAACTTAGCTCAGGCTCCCTTGTTTTTATAAAAGGACAAAATGAAGACCCAATCGAATGCCTAAAAGAATCTATTTCAAGATTTTTCAAAACTTTTAAAAACATGTAGGAAGAAAACAAAAGTGCATTTTAAACCTGAACACTTAAACCTAGAATCATAAAATAACTAAAACTCACAATAACGATTCATGAAAGGAAAGCTAAGAATGTAGGATATTAATATAAGTCTACAAAGACTATGTAAACTGCAAATAAAAGCATACCAATAACCATCATGATAACAATTTTCAAACTAGATAAAACAAAGAAAGATAAGGGTCTGAGTTGCTCCAAAACTATCTTTTTATCTTCTAAAAGCCCTTGTTGAAAGTAAAATTATCCAAAAATAATGACACTATAAACCCAAAATTTCTTCACATATAAATTTCACAAGGTGACTTGAGCTTACAAATAGAACTTGGGTGTTTATAGCTAATGGAAAATATATTGCATAATTAAAAGAATAAATGCATGTAGATAAAAACTAAAATATCACCACTATCAATTAAATCTACAATAACTTCAAATTCATCTATTATTTTATCATTTCATCTTCCCGCACTATCAAGATAATAATTTCATACCTAGACAACAATAAGAGATGTTACTTTGAGATCATTTCCCAAACTAGCCCAAACAACTCCATGAACTTTTAAAAATTGCTCAAACTTTTAAAAAAAATATTAGATATTCAAATCCACTCAAGGCTTAGAAATGCAATTTGAAAATGATCAACACAAAATAAAATACCACCTATACCCTATTTCTATGGTGCATTAATTACACATAGTAGGGATAACCTAATGAGGTAAGATTACATTAATTATAACATGTTTGATGTTTTCATGGAGGATGCTGGTGAACACCAAATCTATCAACCTTTTAAAAACTTAACTTTGAAATACAACATTTCTATTCAATTAACATTTGGTAATAACTAAAGTTCCTACCAAATTGGAGTACATATCATTAATCAAAATGACAAGAATATTTAAGACGTAACCAAATAATTTTTCACCTTTATTTTATGAATCCTATGTTGACTTTGAAAATCTTAAAATATATGTAATCTCATGTCTATGAAATATCGTATTAAAGTATGCCTTTGAATACTATGGATTTAAAATATGCCTTCAAAGACTATGATATTAAATTATGCCTTTGACCATTGTGATATTAAAATATGCCTTCCACCCTGCAAGATAACATTGATATTACCACATGATTTTAAATATTTATAACAAAAATTTAATTGTAACAAGATTATTAGTGATGTCAACATACTAACCCCTAATAAGACAATACGAGGACTAAATGAGGAATAATGCTAATCATACATTTATAATCCAAACTAATGGGAAAAAAATCATCTTAATAATGATTATAGATCAAGGTCATATGAAAATAAATTTTTCTCAAGGCTGATAACAAAAAAATATATCATGATCTTATCATGAGGATTGAAATGGGAAATCTTATATTAATGTTGAAACTCACCCATTTGAAATCTCAACAAGGTGAATAGACACTACTTCACTGAAATCAACACTTATTATTTTTTCATTTATAAATCTATAGTACTTGATATATATCATATCCATAATTTATGGATGTCAAACTAATTCAACATAAAATTCTAAAATGATCAAACAACTACACAAGCTCATCTTCCATTTCAAATGTGAACAAATTTTAACACATTCATATTTTAGCACTCATATAAATCATGTATTATTATCATCAAATAGTTCAAAATTTATCATGTCCTCTAATAGACACTTTATAATGCAAACAAATTCGATAATCAACACACAATCAAATAAGTTACATGATAACAAATACGGTAACTAAAGTTGGATCCCACCATGTACAAGGAATTTGGTATAGTATAACAAGCATTTATAGTAGTTTTCAAAATTTTATGGTTTTCATATTGGTATAAAAAATCATGATAATAGAATTTTTATTCACCATAAGAAGGAGACCCATTATTTGATTATGGGAAATAAAATTTGGAATCCTATAAGTGGGAAGGGGATGAACTATCATTGAAGGACAAAGAAATGAAATTGTTAGTTCTTTTTTGTAGGGAGGAAAGGATGAAGATAATAAATAAGAGTTTCAAGTTTTCATGATGGAATTAATGGAGTTAGCTAAAGTGCACATTTATGTTTATAAGTTTAATATGGTTGAATTCCAACTACATGAATAATAAAATTGGGAGAAGGGTGAGGATAAAATGACCATGGAGGTTTTTGTGAATAGGCCCTTAGGAGCTCATTTTTTGAGTGAAAGCTATATAAAAATATCAATTCTAAAGGAGGGTTGGACAACATGTCTTTGAGGCATGAAAAAATATAAAAAAAAATATTTTTGGGAGATGTTGATTCCCTTAATATGTTTTATTTATGTGCAAGTCTAGCAATGAAGGATGTAAAAAATAAAAGGATAAATTGGTATTCGATCTAATGTTTTCATATATATGAGAGACAACAAGAAAAATTGGAACAAGAGATATTTAAATTATATTAGTTTTATGTGGGAGAGAGTACTCTCATAATATAATTTGGAAGAGAATGGAGATGAGAAAATTCCACTTATATGACATAAAGGTTAAGGAAGAGAATAATGATGAATGTAATCAACCTATAGGTGATGAAAATGGGATAAGAAGTGAAGAAAAATAAGATGAGATATTAGAATAAAACCTATAATTATTTTGAGGATCATGAATAATGATGAAATATTTGAGAATCCAATCTTGATGGATATCAAGATAATAATATGAAGATGTAGAAAACACCAATAGGGACTATAAAGTCTAATGTGTTAAAACTAATTTGTGACTATAGTTTATTGATAGGTGTAGAGATGAAGAGAAATAAGGAATTAAAATATGCATTACAAAGTGAATATATGAATCCAAAATTGAAAAATTATGCACTTAAGTAAGAATGTGAATAAGATTAGTTGATTTGTACATCAGCCAAGACATGCAAAGAAATAGAAAAAAAAGAAGATTACTTTAAGAATCTTGGGAAATAAGAAGCCATAATAAAAATGGTGGTGGAATAGATAAAATTATAGGAATAAATGGAAACCATGAGGAAATAAAATCTCAAATAGATAAGAGTGAAATATGGAATAATATAATAGTTTGGATAGTGAGTGAACAAAGCCACAAAGGATATAGGAGGAGGTAATCTAAGGAGAGTGGTTATAAGTCCAAAATATAAACTAAGATGAAATAAAGATAAATTTGGAGAATATGTAACGTTTACAATGGGGATATCACACCAAAGATACAATAATACATAGATAAGAGTAGTAGAGAGTGGATTTGAAATCAATAGTAAGATAAAAAATGGAACAAAAATCATGATAATCACATGAGATATTTGGTGTGCTAGAAGGGAATATCATGTTATTAGAATCAATGATAAAAATAGTGGTTTTCTAGCTTATTCCATCCATGTGAGTAAGATATCACTTTTTAATTACCTTGGGTTTCTAATGCAAGAGCATCCAAGGTGTACGGATAATCTTCTATCGCCAAAAATAGGTAGGCAATTTTATTGGTTTTCAATAAGGAATATCATGATATATTTCATATGTTTATTAGATTTATTAAGTTAAATTAGGTATATATTATAATTGTATAGACCGCATTGGTCACATTTATGGTTTTTTATTCACATACTTATTATTACAACTCTAAGTTATAGGTTTAATGGTGGTCATAGTGTCAATGGGCCTCTTTGAAGCCTTACTTTTATGTGTCTTAGTGACCATGCTTTGTTTATAAGTATAATGGGTCCACCCATAGTCTCATTTCCCATTAATATCCCTCATAAATTCATTTTATATGTTCATGGTGGCCTTAAAAATATATCCAAGTGCTAGAGTGATGGCATCAAAGCCTTGTGCTTCAAATGTAGACCTGATGAGTTTATGAGATGTATTTTATATTTTAATGGTTCAAAAATATTATTAGAATTAATGTACAATATAAAATGTTCTATTATCCTAAAAAACATCCACAAACCACATAAATTTTCATAGGGTGCATTCTTCTCAAAACACCCCACAAGGTCAATAGAGGTTCATAGTGATCACATGAGTTTAGGAATCTGAGATTTTGAAAAGTGTCATAATCATATAATTTTGCATATGTAACATTATTAGATAAGATATGTGATCAATAGTAGAGTTGATTTTATAATTCCATAGGTTTGTGGACAAGAGACCATGAGAATATCTTTGGATCCTATTAAGTAGAGACCCTATGATCATGCCATGTGGCACAATCATGTTATCCCTATGATATGGGAACTAAAAATATAACATCATGTAGCCACACATTTTATGATAAATCATAATATGAGGCATTTTTGTGTCTTTTGAAAGATCTTGATGAGAGATTTCAATTGGAAATGGTCATGAGTTGGATGATTAATTATGCAGATAATTATTCATATAGAAATAATAAAGAACCATTTTGTGTCAATTCAAATTTATTTTAATCCATGTGGTAACATATAGTTTTTTGATAACTTGAATATCTATAGGCCATTGTGAAACATATAACTTTAGTTAGTGTTGATCATGAGGTAGTGAGATGGCAAATGTTCTTGTTATTACAAAAGATCTTCCAAAACTCATAGACAATTAGAAGGAAAGTTTGAGAAATATGTGATCAAGGAAATAAAAAATGATATCATGCCTTAAATTTAGGGATATATTTCTCAAAGGAAAAAAAATTATGATAGAGGCCAAGCATAAAAGGAGATTCTCCATCTGAAAATAAGGGAGTCGATGAAACAAAGGAAAGGAGATACAAAGTCAAAGGAGAGATCAAGAGAAAAGAGAGGAATAAAAAATTATAGAAGGATTGATAGGGATAATAAAAAGGTCTTAGAGAGGAGTTACATTATATAATAGATTGTGCTTATAAAACCCATATAAGTGTAAAGTTAGAGAGAGATAGAGTAGTCAGTAAAGAGTCACTATGAATGTAGATGTCGTAAAGGTTGATTTTATTAATAAAAATGTATATTATTTTCCATTATGTGACTTTGGATATATATAAAATGATAAAAAATCATTGGGACTTCATATTGTGAATCCTACTAACTTCCCATTTCATGGCCAGATATGTGATAAGTTGCATCAGATGAAAAGGTCTTAGCTACCATCTTGAGAGAGAAAATTATAATCTTCACTTCTTAAAAATAGATAATGTACTTGTAGTTGGGTTAGTTTAACCATATAAAATAAATAAATGAAAATTAATTATAAACTATAAATTTGCATAATTTATCTATCTTGGCCTTAAATTGTTGTAAAGTAATTGTTTAGAAACTTTAATCTACTGACCTTAACAAGAAAGTTTGCAAGCAACACTAGCCAATGCTCACTTTTTAATTAATACTCCTCATTTATGGTAGGTAAATGGCCATGAAATCATTGCATCACCTTATGTCACCTTATGGTGAGGAAAAAGAGGGGTTTTTTAGGCTTGGGTACCAAAATAGGGATCTTTTGAGCCAAGTATTATTATGATTGAAAGATAATAAACTAGGATTTGAGTAATACTATGTTTTAAAAATCATATTGGCTGCTTGTGGAGTACTTTCCATGATTGATTAAATTTTTATTTGAAGATCTAATGGGGCTTGTGGAGCTTGGGTTTAGATAACTAGCAATGGCTTTTCCACAACATTGGCCATGGTTGGCTTAGTGTTAATAGTTTATGCCCTATTATTATGATTATACTAATTATTACATCAACATAACTTTTCTAATGTCATTGGCTCCCACAAGGGGTAAATTTTATCTACTATGGCTTTGGTCTATGGATTCATGTACCCATGAGTAGATAATCCTTAATGTTTTCATCAAATGATTTAGACCAAAATCAAGTGTTATAAAGATTAGTATGCATAACCTATTGGGTGAATCATTTCCTTACAATATAGATGTCCATGGTCTCATGAAGATTTTATGTGAGATCAATATCCACATAAACTAGACATTTAGGTTTGGTAGTGTAAAATATTTAAGTTTTCAAAGCAAACTAATTGACCCAATGTCTTAATCAATTGTTCCAAGAATGGAAAAGTGGTATAGGAAAGTTTAGAAACTCTACCTAGACTAGGACATTGAGATTATCTTTCTCAAATATGATGATTTCTCATGTCGAAGGGGGGGAATAGTGAGCATATAAAATATCAAGGATGATGTTTTCTAATGGTGTATAATGTTTAGGGTTTTCAAACCTAAAGAGGAAGAAAACATTGGTCAATTTTTACACCCTAGTAATCCTAATGATATGAGGATACCATTATGTTTGAACCTAGGTTTTTAGAATATAATTATAAATGCACCTAGTCAAATTCTAGAACATCAAGTAAAACATAAAGAGTATTTTCCATAAACGGGGGTATAACACGTCAGGGAAGACCCTGGGTTAAAACTTTCATGTTTTCTTTGACACCATCAATACTTTCTCCTAAGTGAATTTCATCTAATAATGAAAACTCTTATAGGAAGCTCATTATATAAACCAAAAATCACCTAGAGGGCATATTTTTTAGCTAAAGGAAATCAAGGTAAGGAAAAAAATCATAAAAAGTTGAATAAAATGGCAAGGGATTGACAATAAGGAAAAACCCTAGGACATGACAAATGTGACAAGTACTCCAAAGCACTTTTTTCATTTACTACATTTTTACATCATTCTTAGCTTCTTGATAATGATTTTCAACTTATTTGAGTCTTGATAAATTTCAATCATAATGGTGTTGCAATAATGGTAGAGTTTTTTGGAAGAGAACCATTAAATTTGTAGGTTGATGAATCATCCTCAATTCATTGTAGAGAAGTGAAAAAGTTAGTAAAAACTCTCTCAACACCATGATATTTGTTTTTCCATTACATTATGTTAAGTCCACTATTTTTGAGAGGTAAAATTTATAGGACTTTGAAGATACACACATATCATACAAAAATATATATATGTGATTATAGGATGAAGGATAAATAAAATATTTTGTTTTTACATTCCATGTTTGAGAACAAGAAAGAGGACAATTATTGAGTCATGAAATTATATTAAAATTAATTAAAGACACACAAATTTCTTTGACATTGTACCTAGAAAGTTAGGTCCAATAACAACATTTAGTTATCGTCCCTACAACTACCATCCAAATCAATGTTCATGAAAGTAATGTCATCCCCTGCTTCTTGACTAACATTACCAATGTGGAAGTGAGTGGTACTTTTTCTAGCTAAATATGTGGAAGGGGATGGTAGTTTTTATGATGTCTATTTGGAGTTTTTTAAATATGATTCCCTCTATATTAAAAATAATAAATGAAGTCATACCTAGTAAATGGTTAATTCACATGTAATAAACTTCCTTAGTGGTGGAAAAAGCATTAAAATTACAGGTAAAATAAAGAGTCATAAAATAATTGTTCTAAATAAATACATAACATGATAAAAGGAAAGGTAAATCATACATAGATGGATAACTTAATGAACATGGATATTATTCATAATGAGAGAATATACACTAAAGTGGGTCAAATTCATGCTTGATTAAGACTACTAAAATGAGTCAAAATTGTTTCAATCTTTAGTTTCATAGCTACATTAACAAGGTTTCCCTCGAAGGTGGGTTACATAATCGAAAAATACACAGGCACCCTATAATAATGTAATTTATGAAAATTTAATTCCCCCAAACTATTATTAGGTATCTACAATTCAAATGCCTTGTGATTATTACCAAAAATACATGACAAAAACATTATTAGGGTAATGACTACTCATGAGAAGGTATTGCATTAAGTTAGTGATGACAATGACCTCCTATAGCACATTTGTGTGTAATATTCTCTTAGTTAGTAATTTTTAATAGCCAGTATAAATTTATTAATTAAGACATTGTGAATTCATTAAATAACACACTATAAAAAATAACAAACTATGAATTGTCATTTTCATCATTTTTGGCATACAATAAATTGATGTTCATCCCATATTATTATATTTATTAAAGTGGTCATCTACACTTGAAACCCATATGGTAAAGTGGCATACATTTTGAGAAGATGAAAATAGGGAAAATGCAAGAAAATAGTAGACGGGAACATGTCAAAATTTTATCAAACACATAGATAACATGTCAAAATTCACATAAAATAGAAGGAAAACCTGTCATGATGAATAAAAAAATAAAATATGCAAATAAAATAATAATTTGGACCAATAATCAATCAATACACAAATACACTGGCACCATAATAATTAATTAACACATTATGAATTTATTACCACTATGAATTTGTTAAATAACATAATGTGAATTTATTAACTAATATACTATGATTATGTTTTCTCATTATTCTTGCAATAAAATTTATGCATGTGCATTCGATATTATTATATTTCTTAAATGGGTCATCTAGACTTGAAGCCTATGTGGGTAACTGACATACATATTGCAAAAAAGAAAACATGAAAATGCAAGAGAAGAATAGAGGGGGATATGTCAAAAGTTAATCAAACACATGTATTACATGTTTGATTTTACATAAAACATGGGGGTTGGGTTTTAAAATGAACAACACAAATAAAATGTGTTAATAAAATTATAATTTGAATTAATAATTAATAAATACACAAATACACTAGTACCATACTAATTCCATTACATAATGTGAATTTATCACTAGTATAAATTTCTTAAATAACACACTATGAAATTATTAGATAAAAAACTATGAGTTATTATATTCATTATTCTTGGAATATAATATACACCCCAAATTATTTTATCACTCAATAACATCAATAGATTTCAATCATGAATGTTTTAAATTATTTTTCTCGCGGTGTACTCATTATTTTTTGGTAGTTAGTTTCTCTTAAGTAATAGATTTATCTTTCATGTGACCCATAGACCTTGGAATCTTGACTAATAGAAGTTGATCATTCATGTGACCTAATATACTATTTATTTTAATCTAATTAAAAAGGATTTTTTTTGACATATACAATCTTATATTAAATGGGTTTTCACTTGAACTTAATCCACTATAATGCTACCAAAGAATAAATGTGTATTTGTGTAACCTCTAATTTTCACTACAAAAATGGGTGTTGGTTTGAGCTCATCCCACAAAACCATAAAAGGAAAATATTTTTCTTTTGATTCATGACCAAGATAGATTCCAATATGGTGCATGGGAATTAGATTTCATATTTTATATGAGGTTGTAGTTTACATTTATACATCTTGAATGTTTAATACTCAAGTACTAATTATCATAACTTTGTAATAATTAGTTGTCATCATTTATCCAAGTCTATCCAATCAATATTCATAATAGATCTAAAGTAATTTATTTATTACTAAATAATTTACTATGAACTTATTAAATTACACATTGTGAAGATATTAGATAACATACTCTAAATTTATTAAATAACACACTATAAAAATTTGTCAAATTTTTTAGGGATTATTTTTTATTTGTATTAGAGGTTGGAGGGATCCTCACCCATTTAATAATATCATAAATGCATTAAAATAATGCACTAAAGGCACCACTAAAGAAAAATGTTGAGTTACTCTAAGGGCAACATCCAAACAAAGATCAAAGCTTCTAAAAAGCTTACAAAGGATAAACAACGAAAACATGTTGCTATCGAAAGTAAATTTTTGACATCAAAAAGTCAAAAACCAAAAATAACCAAAGGAGAGTGAATAAAATTCCCCCACATAAATATCTAAAAAATATCAATTCTAAGCTTAAATAATTCAACAAGAGGTGAAATAAAGTTCAACACAATAGTCAAACAAAAATACAAAACACTAGATGTTGTAAAATTATTTCTAATTTATATTTCACCTCAATCTTGTACACTTGGAAAATATATATCATGGATGTACCTTCATCTTTTAGACCTTTCATACTGCCAAAATATTTTCATACACTATCTATTTATTCCTAATTACTTATCTCTTATTCTGACCAATATCATTCTGATGACCCATGCCTTTTATCTTTCCTAAAATGTTGTAAACCTAATTATCTATTTTATAACTAAATGGACACTTAAATCCTAGTCAGACACATATGTCAACACAAGTGTCATATCTAAACATAAGTGTCTAGTGCTTTATAGTCATCTAATTTTCAAAATGTATTCATATGGCTAGCCTAAGTACTTTAATGTGATATATTCTCCAAAGGGATTGATACAAATACAAGACCAACCCTCATTCATTCAACACCTAGAAAATAACTAAAAAGACTAATTACCAAAACCATGAAATCAAACACTCAAGTGATTAAAGCTTCCCTATTTTCTCTTATTTCTATATCAATCATAGGGATAACATATCTATAGTTCTAAAATACTGAAAAAACACTCAATGAGATACATTTGCCAAGTTACAAGCTAGGTCACTATTATACTTGCTTATCACACATTACATGATTTACACACAAGCCAACATGTAGGGGATAACTATATAATTATAATTCCCTATTCAAAGTATTGGCTATGTACGTAGTGCTTATTAATCAACAGGTATTTGGGTAAGCTCAACATAGTGTGCCCACTAACCCATTTTTCCACATCCTCTATGAAGATGAAGAACTAGGGTTTTACTATTTGATAAGGAGTGACAATCCATGACCTATATTTGAATGTACTAGAGTGATAATGACATAAAACCCAGAAGCATCTAGGTGGTTGCATCTAGTTTTGGTAGGTATTTTATAATAGACATCTACATCCAAGTCAAATAATAGTATCGATGTAACCATCCCAGGTGGATACAAGTGTCCATGGATATAAAGGTAAAATTTATAGAATTAGATGACTAATCTAGAATCTAGATCCAATCTACTTTATTCATGTTTCATATCCAAACCTATATTAGAATCAAAAATAGCTAAGTATTTTATTTTCTTTATCATTAAAATATCTAACATAGTTATACTTTATATCTTTAGCATCTTAGCATAATAAATTAGTATATGTTGTATATGAGCTTCACAAATAATTGGTATGTTTTAGAGATAATCTACCATCATTGTGCCCTAGATTATGTCTACCCCTTTAACCCTAGACTCCCCATATCTAGATTTTAGAGTTAAAATTTTATTTAACCCAATTTGTGTGAATGCAAAAAAAAATCCTAGAGTTTCATCCAATTAAGGTTCCATATTGTTGTTCAAATTCTATAATTTTTCATTTCTAATTAATGGAAAATAGTAATAAAAAAACCTAATTTTAAATGTAAAATAAAGAAGCATTGATCACTCATCTCAATAATAGAAAGGAATTAATAGATGCATTTTTGTATGTTATAAGAGATGAAATCTATAAGAATGAGAAGGCTAAGGTTTTATCACTTGGTGATGGTGAATCACTAGAGGCTACTACAATTGATTCCATACTAATCAATCTACCTACATCTAGTGGAGGCATGGATTATGTCTTTTAACTTGTGTTCTTTGAAACTACTATTTACACATCTTACATGGTAAACCTAAATGTTCCAATTTAAATACTAGTTTCAATGCCTATATCTACCCAATCTATGGGTAAAATGCCTTTGGTTAATTCTCAAATGTCCAACCTAAAAGACCAAGAGGTGTAAGCCTTTGTCCAAACTATAAAAAAATTGGTAACTAAGGTTAAAATATTGAAAAAATATATATGAAATCTCATTATTCTCTTGATTCACAAGAGGTTTTTCATAATCCTCTTGCATCAAAGATATCTTTTCACCCCTTACTAACTAGTTTTGTTGCACCTAAGATCACATTTTATTATGGCAATAGTGATCTTGAATAACATCTTTGATATTTTTATGTGGCATGCCTTGATTATGCCTCCAATAATAAACTTTTGACCAAAGTATTTCCAAGGAGCTTAAAATAATATGCTTTAAGGTGGTTTCATGATTTACCAACTCAATCAGTAAACACCTTCAAACTCCCTGCATATTTTTTTTTGGTACACTTCTCTATTAGCATTACCAAAAAGGTTTGCTATGCCAAATTAAAAAAAATTAAACAAGGAAACACTAAAACTATAAGTTAATATGTCTTAAGGTACAAAATAATGTTAGTTAAAATAACCAATCCTATGGTAGATAAATAAATTTAATATATTTTTAATCAAAGTTTGTTTACTCCTTTACATGAGTCCATTATGTTCAAAATTTGCAAATATTTCAATGACTTATGTCATATTGTTCATGATCATCAAATGAAACTTATATCATTGAACAAACTTAATTATGTAGAAAATATACCAACTACATCTACATCTAGTACCAAGTTTACTATCAAACCAAGTTATAAGGTCAAACCTCTTGGGCCTAAAAAATAAACAACCATCATAGTTAATGTGGTGTCAAGATGATCTCATCAACTTGTGTTTCCAATATACCACATAGATAATTTACATGTTTACTTGAGTCTCCCACTTCATTACTCCCATGAATTATATAGTGTCATCTTATTTATCTCCCTCATCCTATATAGGTTGATATGAGTAAACTTATAACCAAAGGGTATGATGTGAATGCTTATTATGAATATCACCAAGGCCTTGGGCATTCTACAAATAGATGTTTTACCTAGAAGCATAAGATCCAAGACTTCATCAATGAATAAAATGTTACATTTATCAATCCTCTAAAGGAATCAAGTTCACAACCTGGTGAATAACACAAACATAAGGATCCATAAGTGAAAATGGCATATAATGTGAACCATCATCCATTTCATCATGAGTAGCCATTGGATGGGATTATTCATACCTATACATAACATACACCTCATATGGTTCAGAGACCCTCCATTACTTTCAATTACAGTGAGATTAGGGATGATGACTAAGATCTTCATTCGAGCATATCTTGATCAATAACCTATATATAGTGTTATGATTGATAATGGTGCAAGAGAGAATGTTTATACCATGACATTAAATATGCATTTATATTATACAAATCATGATTTACATCCTTCAACCAAATCAGTTAGAGAATTTGACGAGACCTCATAGCAGGTTCTTGGTGATATTGACTGACCTTTACAGGTGGGTCCTTCCCATGTGGTTAATACCTTCTCAATTATACCTTTCATGGGTATCTTTGATAATTTATTAGGATGACCTTGGATATATATACTTTAAGTAGTGCTTTCTATAGTACATGGGTGTTATAAATACATTCATGCAAATCAATTAATTATAGTTTCCATAATTACATATGAACATCCTCTTAAGCAAGAGAAATTTATACATAGGCCATTAATTATCAAAACTCCTATAATTAATCTTCCACAAAAGGGTAAGTAATAGGAAATTCCATTTATCAAGTGACCATTATTTGAGAGACCATTACATCAATGATCCATAGTGGGTTCCATGGAATCAATATCTATTATGCACCATATTCAGATATCCAGAGCACCTACACATGTTCCTATTACTATTGTTCCAAATAAACTACAAATCATTCAGAAATGGATTCCATGAACCCCTACTCCTACTAATTTTGATTCATGACCACATAGTCCTATTTACATATGCAGAGCATCACAGATACTATAGTGACTGATATTGCACCTATGCATGCTCTTAGGTAGTATGACTAATTTATTAAACCAAGTTCACAGTGGTTAGATACCTATGACCATCCTTTGGATGTGATCATAGGATAGTTTTTCCTTTCACAAATACCAAAAAAAAAAAAAAAACTTAAAAAATCCATAAATGTGTTAAGCACTTATGTATCCTATTAGCTCCTTAGAATATATGTTGTTGGTTTTGTGTTAGTAGATGTCATATAATTATTCTTATATACATTTGTTTCACACATATTTTATGTGGGATATAGGCATACACAAATACATGATTATGTACTTTTCAATGTTGGGTTTTCACTATTAGCATAATTATGTATTTACCTTGGGTTATTGACTAAGGTAATAAGTCTATGGTTAGTTTCCTTAACTATTTGGGTTAAGAGGTTAGTTTGTTTAATGGGCTTAGATATTTGCATGCTAGTTGGCATTGGTTGTTTTACCCACCCTTTTCACATGTTTTTTGGGTGGCTCATTTCTTTGTCTATTTAATAGGACTTTTTATGTTATTCAGATATGAAATGTATGTTGTGAATACAATCTAGTTCTTTCTCACTCTTTGTATTTTATCTAATATGGTATTCAGAGCCCATGGTTCGTAGAGCCTGAGTGGAGGTATATGGAAGCTATAGAGGTTGGTGTCTTATCAAGAAGGAGCTTCATATGCCTAGTGGAGAGCTGAAGGAGAGATAAAATTCTATAATATTAACCTAAAGACCAAAAAATAGCTTGAGAGGATCAAAATACCAAATAAGATCAAAAGAGGGTCAAAGGAAGTAGTTTCAACTGATTTAAAGCCTCTGTTTATTTTTATTGGCTAGGTTTTATAGCTAGGCACTATACAATTTAGGGAGAGGTATAAAAATTCAAATCTTGATTATTTTTAGTGAAATAAGAGTCTAAACTATGAGTTAATTCATAACTTGAATAGTGGTGCAAAAGGTTTTTGATTTGGCTAAGAAACGGGCTCAGAATCTACACCTTAAGTTTCACAAGTAGGCCAATTTTTTGATTGGCTAAATATTTTCATGAAAATTTTAACCTAAAGTTTTATTATTTCAATTATTTTTAATTTTTTAATTGAAAAAATCAAAACTTTAGCCAATAGGGGTTATTGGGGACCTACTACTAATTAATACGCATCTAGCAAGTTAAAAACTTCATCATTTTCTAGGTTTTTTATATAGATGTGGATGGAGAAATAATTTTTTAAATCAGAGTTGTAGGTTTCCTAATTTAATTATTTTAGTGGTGTAAAATTTGAGATTTTGTAAATGATATTGAGCTTGTTGCTGAAAACTAGCAGAGTTATTCAATGTCAATATAAAATTAGTGTGTAGAAGGAATTTTTATAAAAGTCATTATAATTTTTCTAATTTAATTATTTTCATAAAAAACTTGGTCAAATGGCTAGTATTCAACACCTGTTACTACCAGGTTCTCAAAAATTGATCAGTAAAAACTTTAGTTTGTGGAGTCACAAGGTTTTGATGATATGTGAATATCAAAACCTTGATCAAATAGTGATTAGTAAAGAGCAAAGGCCTGCCACTGGTTATGATGACTATGATAAATACCATCATGAGGCTCTTATGTTGTTAAAACTATCAATAATAGATAATTTAATCTCAAAGGTCCAAAATTCAACCATTGCATCAATTTTGTGGACTAGTATTACTTATAACTACCAAGCTTTTGAAGCTAGTAGGGTATTGTATTTGAAGAATTTGTTATCGTATACTAAGATACAGGAAAGTGGCTCCATTTTTGAGTTTTTGTTATAGATCAAGGACATCAGTGATTAGTTAAAGGTTGTACAGAATCCTATTGATGAGTAAGATTTTATTGTTCTAGTAATGTAGAATATTCTACCTTCATTTGAGTCATTTGTAAAGTCCTTGCACATGATTGTTGAGATGCAAACTTTAGACTTTGAAAAGTTGTCTACATTGCTATTGTAGAAGGAGAGACGGTAGGAATAGACAGTGTTGTCTACATCTACTTATACGAAGAGTGCATTCTTCATCAAGGGAAAGGGTAAGCAATTTAGTAAAACTACTAGTTCTTTGACAAAAAAATTCACAAGTGGTTATAATAAGAGATCTAAGTGGAAATGTTTTTACTATAAGCATCCTGGTCATCTTAAGAAATATTGTAGGAAAAGGCAATAGGATATGGATAACCCTAACAAGAAAGCTCATCATGCAAATGTAGCTAAAGGTGAAGGTGAGGAATCATCTCCTAATTTTTATTTTATGGCTTTCAGTGGTAATTCTATAGTGGATCAAGATTGGTATTTTGATTTAAGGGCATCTCAACATTATACATGCCATAAGGACTAGTATGTGGATTGTTTTTTAAATGACAATAATAATGAATTTGTATCTTTGGGAGATGGTAGGACTTATTTTGTGAAAGGATATGGTAATGTTTTGATCAATTTTAAAGGTACAGTCCAATATACATTTAAGAATGTTAGGTATATTCTTGATATGAACAAAAAATTAATTTCAATTAATGAGATCACTTCAAAATCTGATTTTGTTGTAAAGTTTGAAGGACAACAATGTTTAGTAACTACCAGAGATAACGAGATTATTGTTATTGGGATTAGTGAGAAAGGCTTATATAAGCTTGAAAATCCATAGAGGGAAAGGAAAGTGCACTTATAGTGGTTGATAGCACAAGTTCACTATGGCATGAAAGGTATGGGCATTTGAATTTCTAGTATTTGACTACATTGAGAAAGACTAAGATGGTTAAAGGGATTCATTCTATTTATGATAGTCATCATGTATGTACTAGATGTTAGTTGGGGAAGCAAGTTAGACATTCATTTGATGTTGGTAAGCTTCAAGAGTTAAAGGAGTATTGGATCTGGTACATGTGGATTTACATGGTCTAATGCAGACACCTACCCCTTTTGGAGCCTATTATTTTCTATTGCTAGTCGATGATTTCTCTAGGAAAAAGTGAGTATACTTTCTAGTGAAGAAATCTAATTGTTTTTTTAACTTCTTTATTTGAAAAGACATGGTTGAAAAATAGGTGGGAAGGTCAATGAAATATCTTAAAATAGATAATGGGGGTGAGTTCATCTCAAATAGTTCAAGGATTTTTGTGCCACTGAAGGCATACATAAATATTATACTACCCCTTACACTTTGTAGAAAAACAAAGTTATGGAAAGGTGAAATAGGATGGTGATGAACATGGCTCACTCTATGGTTCAAAGAAAAAATCTCACATATAGATATTGGGTAAAAGTAGTGAATACAGTGGTGTACATCCTCAATAGAAGTCCTACAAAAGCATTGGATAATATGACTCTAGAGGAGGCTTGGTCAAGTCAAACTCTAGATGTAAGTGTTTTCCAAATTTTTGGTTGTGTATCTTTTGCAGTTATTCCTAGTTAAAAAAGAAGTAACTTGGATGTAAAAATAAAAACATACATGTTTTTTGGGTACAATGAGTATTCAAAGGCCTATAGATTACTTAATGTTTCTACTAACAAATTTGTGTTAAATATAGATGTCATAGTAAATGAACAAATGCCATACTTCATAATAATTGGTATAGTTTTAGATATTGAGTCATTGTTTTACTCTAATGATTCTATTATAAGTTGTGGTGTGAAAGTTCAGTAGGATTCAAGTTCATCAATGGAATCACATTCCACGGAGGGAATTGATGTAGGTCATTATGAGGTTCCAATAGAACAAATAAAGAATCCAAAGTGGTATTCTACCACAATGGAAGCACTAAAGGAGGAAGACTTACCACAAGGTGTGGAAGGAAGAAGATTGAGATCACGAAAGTAGTTTGGTAATAGAGGTGAGCATGACAATTTTTCTCTAACAATTTTTGTTTCACATGTATTTGAGCCTAATTATTTTTTAGAGGCCAAAGGGAAGCATAAGTGGAAATCAGCCATGTTATTAGAATATGATTCCTTGATTAAAAATAATACTTGGGAGCTCATGGAGCTACCATTAGGAAATAAAACCATTAGTTGTAAATGGATTCACAAGTTAAAATGTAAAGCAGATGGTTCATTAGACAAACACAAAGATAGACTTATTTAAAAAGGTTATGCACAAGAGTAAGGGGTTTATTATGAGGAGACTTTTTCTCCTACTACAAATATGGTAACTTTTCATTTGATTATTGCTATTTTTTCTCAGTTTGGATGGTAGGTGTACCAAATGGATGTCAACAGTGCTTTCTTGAATGGAGATCTAGAGGAAGAAGTCTACATGATTCAGCCATAAGGATTTTAGGTTCTTGGTAAGGAACATCTTATTTTCAAGTTGATCAAGTCCTTGTATGGGCTTAAGTAGGTTCCTCGAGCCTGGTATATGAATATAGATACATACCTGAGAGAGTTTGGTCTCAAAAGGTGTAACTCTCAACTAACTCTCTTTGTAAAGGTGTCTGGTGATGATACCTTGAATCTTATTGTATATGTTGCTGATTTAGCCATCACTAAGAATAGTTCTAGTCTCATTTAGCACATGAAGGTTAATATTTGTTGTACTTTTGACATGACAAACTTAGGACTACTGAAATACTATTTAGGTGTTGAGTTTTGGCAAGGTGATTGTGTTGTACTCATGTCACAAAATAAGTATGTCAAATCATTGTTGGAAAGGTTTAAAAATATGGATTGTAATCCAATTCACATACCTATGGAAATTGGGACTAAAATTTTAACTAACACTACTTCACCTCTGGTCAATGAAACAATGTATTGGCAGCTAGTGGGTAGTCTCATTTACCTTACTACCACTAGGTCGGATATTTGTTTTGTAGTGAGTTTTCTATCTTGCTTCATGTTTAATCCATAGGAAGTACATTGGTTAGCTAAAAAATTGGTATTAAGATATGTCAAAGGTACTCTTAACTTTGGCATACTATATGAGAAGTCTGTAGATTTTGACCTTTTAGGATATTCTAACTCTAATTGGGCAGGATCACTAGATTCAATAAAATCTACAACAGTCTATGTATTCACTCTTGGTTCAGGAGTTTTCTCATGGCAGATCAAACTACAAACTAAAGTGTCATTATATTTAATAAGAGCAAAGTATAAATTTGTGGTTAGTGCAAGTTGTGAAACTATGTGGATAAATAAAATCTTGGAGGATCTTCAATTTGAGTCATCAAAGCCTACTCCAATTTTTTTTGAGAACCAAAGTGTTCTAAATATGGTGAAGAATCTAGTATTCCATTCTAGGACCAAACACATTGAGTTTCACCATCATTACATTCGATATTTGTTTATAAATGAAGACGTCAATCTCTTCTACTGCCCCACTATAGAGCAGCCAGTTGATATAATGACCAAACCATTTGGTATAGACAAGTTCATAAAATTTAGAGATAAACTTGGTCTTATTTCTAGTTTTGTCATTAAGGGAGGACGTTAGCATAATTATATATATACCTTGGATTATTGACTAAGGTAATAAGTCTATGGTTAATTTCCTTAACCACTTGGGTTAAGAGGTTAGTTTGTTTAATGGGCTTAGTTATTTTCATGCTAGCTAATGTTGGTTGTTTTACCCACCCTTTTCACATGTTTTTCGGGTAGCTCATTTATTTGCCTATTTAATATTCCTTCTTGTATTGTTTGGATATGGAATGTATGTTGTGAATACAATTTGGTTCTTTCTCACTCTTTATGTTTTATCTAATATTCACTCCACTCAAATCACTAGAACATTAGGGGTGTGCACCTCTATGATCACGATATATCTAGGCTATATCATGTTATGGTCACTTTACATTGTCATGTTTGAACTCATAAATGTACTTACACATACCTTTATCCATGAGTATATCTTTGTAGTTTTCTTGATATGTTTTGTACTTAACATTTTTTCACAACACATAGTATGATATTTTTATGTTGGTTTCTTATGCTTTGGTTTATACACATCCTTGAATGTCTTGACTTGTTATTGACTTAATTATTTGATAATTTTAATACGCTCCATTATTTATGGCCCCTATGCCTTTGTTTGCCTTTTTGACATTTGAATATGTCATTGCTTATTATATGTTTACATTTTAATATGTCATTTATTGATTTGTGGATATTTGACTAAGTCATGTCCCTTCAATTGTGTGGCATTTGGACATGCCATTTGTTTTCAATTTCTTTGGACCTTTTGCCTCTTGATTTTATTTTTAAGTGTTCTTGTGTGTGTGCATGATTATTTTTCAATCTTATATTATTACTATCTAGATATTACCATGATCTACATCATGTATATTATGACTTGATGTGATCACATTATTCATGTTTTATTTATATATCTACCTAGACATGTTCCCTCTTTATGATACATGATATATTCATAGTTTACATGGTTATCTTATACTTTTGAGGTTAGATAACTACCAATTTCTATTTCCCATCACCTCAAAAGGGGGGGGCATGCTATAGAGGCATGACTTCCACATTGCTTCATATATTAATATTGAAGTAGGGGCATGTTCTTAAAACATGTTCTCCACATTTGTCATAGTTTTAGATTAAATATAGGCATGTTTTATAAACATGTTCTCCATACTTATTTAGTATTCAGCATACCCAAATTATAGTGGGGGCATGTTTTGGAAACATGTTCTCCACATTTATATCAGTTTTTATATTTATCTATATATAATAAGGGCTTGTTATGGAAACATGTTCTCCATACTTACATAATTTCAAATTGGCCAAATTAATGGTTATATGATTCAGATACACATTTATGATAGAATTATATGTATTGGTTATCATATTATATATAGTTTTATCATGAGACATATAAAATATGCATATGTTATGCAATGTGTGCCTAATATTACAAAATCAAACTAGCTTCATATTTTAAACACTTTCAAGGACCATCATCACCCACTAAGTTGGACTTTTACAAACTATATTAATCCAATCTACTACAGGATTTGGTTTAATTTTTGGTATAGTTGAGGTGATTAAATGACTCAATATTACCAAGGTTATAGGTTGGACATGATTACATCATCCAACCTCACCAATTTTATATTTTGATTTGACTTGGTTCACTCACACTCACCAGGTTATAATTATGATTGGGCTGCATGGTTGAGATAATCTTAATTACTAGGTGGAAACTAACCTTTTCTCCAAGGTTAAGGGCATGTATCCTAAAATATCTCTATATTTATTTATATATATGTACTTTCCAGATTTTATATTTATCCTAATCTCAGTTTTAATGATTCATAATGATACATATTCTAAATCAAATTACCAAAAGGAAAGATAGTTGCATCAATACATAGGTGCACTACTAAACCTTACTCTCTTTTGATTTCAATTATTTTAATGGTTTCAATTTCAAATTATATGCACTAACTATATACTATAACATGTTCTTGGTTGTAGGTTAGTCACTAGCAAATCACTTAAGTTGGACACAAGTAAAGATAAGGTGTCTAATACACACCCAGGTATGCATTTATTTTCCTTTAAATTAGTAATTTCACTACTATATTAAATGGAGGTAAAATTTAGATAGTCTTTATAAATTATATAGCACCTCAATCTTGTACACTTATAAAATACATATCATGGATATACCTTTAGCTTCTATACTATATTTACTACCAAAAGACTCATATACACTATATCTGTATGCCTAATTGCTTATCTCATAGTCCCATTAATGTCATTATAATGATATATTCCTTCTACCTTGCCTACAATGTTTTAAACCTATTTATCTCTTATCTTTTCAAGTTCTAGATCTGCACCTTTTTTATGACTACCTGGACATTTGCCTCCCAGTCAAATGCATATGTCGACACAAGTGTCCTATCTTAATGTAAGTTTCTAGTGCCCTAAAGTCATGTAATTTAAAAAATAAACATATTCATATGGTCATCCTATGTTATTTAATTTGAAATATTCTCCAACATGATTGGTATAGATATAAGATCAACCCTTATTCATTTGACACCTAGAAAAGACTTGAAAAGACCAAAGGGTACTTACCAAAAGCACTCAATCAAGCACTCAAATGAAAAAATATTCCATATTTCCTCCTATTTGCATATCAATCATAGGGACAACATATCTATAGGTCTAAAATATTGAAGGAACACTCCATGAGCCACATTTTCCAAGTTATAAGCTAGGTCACTATTATACTTGATTATTAGTCATTGCATGATTCACACATAAGACAACATGTAGGGGATAACTACATAACTTTGAGGCCATTTTCATAGTATTGGCTATGTAGGCAATGCTCATTGATAAAGGGGCCTTTGTAGTATCTTGACACCCTGTGCTCACTATCCCATTTTTCCCACATCCACTATAAATATGAAGAACTAGGGTTTTACTATTTGATAAGGAGTGACAGTCTAAGACCCATATCTGAATGTACCAAATCAAAGGTGACAAAAAACCCAATTGCATCCAAGTGGTCGTATCTAGTTTTAGTAAGTATTTTATACTATACACCTATGTCCAAGTCAAACATTAGTGTTGATAAAACTATCCCATGTCAATGCAAGTGTTCATGGCTACAGAGCTAAAATTTCCAAAATTAGGTGGTTGATCTAGAATCTAGATCCACTCTAATTTATACTTGTTCCATATCTAGATCTGTACTAGCATTAAAACTAGTTAAGTATCTTTTTTTTAATCATTTTAATATGTAACATAGTTATACTATTTATCTTTAGCATCTTAGCATAATAAATTTATTATAAGTTTTATCTGAGTTTTGAAAATAATTGAGCTATGTTAAAGATAGTCTACCATCCTTGTACCCTAGGCTATCTCTACCTCTTTAACCCTAGATTCCCCATATCTAGATTTTAGGGTTAAAAATATGTATAATTTGAATAAAATATTTCTTCTAAAACCCAAAAAAAATCATATCCATTATTGGTAATATTTAATAGCACTGCCAAAAACTTCCATGGCCACCAAACATTAAATCTAGTCTTATTTCTCTAAGAACTCGACAAATTTATTTAGGAAGCCTTCCCTCTCAAAGAATATTTCCTTTTTTTACTATATTCTACTTATTAGAGCTATCGAGGAAATAAAGGTTACCATTTAAGGAAGAAGTCTAAATAATATCATGATCAAACACAAAAAAGGTCTATAATCCACAATTAAAAAGTATTGGGGATTTTTTTTAAAATAGGACCAAAACCAAGAAAAATGAAAGATAATTCATATGAAAGTCAAGAATATAAGAAATGAAATCACACCACTTCAAATAAATTTGATCCAAAATCAACAAAAAAACACATTTAGGAGAAGAAGAGTAACATAAATTAAATAAATCCTTGGAGTTTTTCAGTTTTGAAGACATAGAAGCTTCATTAGATTGATCCATTGAGTCAATTTTAACATGTTGGTTCAAATGTTTAGCCCCATTGTACCATTTAAACTACCTACCCATCTTTAATTTTGAAGAGGAAACTCTATTATTTTTGATATAATTTTCCAAATGACTCATAATAAAGTAAGGCCTACATTTAACTGCCATATTCTCATAACCCAACTAAAGTACACAACTATGATCACCTATGTTCAGCTAATATATTTTGTTACCCCTTTAGACAAATCCATTTTAACACAAATTTGATCAAACAAAGATTGGTAATGGTACTGTGTTTCCATGGGGATAGAAAGTCACTTACACAAAGTACATCCAATCACATTAAGGAAATAAAAACCCAAAAAAGTAGGAAAATATTGGGCATTCTAACTCAAATTAGAGTCACTAATAATTTGTTATTTGAGTGGTCAAAACTAAGGAACTGAGGATTTAGGCAAAGAATAGCTGATTGCCATGAACAGGGACCCAAATTTAAAATCACCTCTCTATCCTCCTCTAATCCAAAAATATCAATAAATTAACCTTTAGCACAAGGGTAAATGACATGATCATTGGAAAAAATGATTTCCATTAATAAAAAAATATAGGAGTTAGGATCACCTAGGGATGGACAAAAACTATGAAACTTCAAAATAATCCCTAGCTCTAAATAATGTTCTTCTATCTCCAAAACCTCCTCCAACATAGTCTCATCTATTTTGAAAATAGGGGTCAAATTAGATATTTGAAAAGAGATAATATAGGTAGACTAAATATCCTTAAAACCCTTTATATAGACATCATGAGTTTGATCTCTTTCCATATATAAATCAAACTCAACATCTTTAGGGTTTACAAAAACATTTGAAGCAGAAGATACAATACTGGCTATTGATTAGAATGAAGCCTAGAGTACATTGGAGGGTTTCAAAAAAAACTGAATTGAAATAATTTGGTTCCTTATATTTATAAATGTCTACACCTTTAAATAAATAAGGGGGAAATACAAGAGAGGTGAATAACACAATAACATTCTCATCAGTTATCACACAAGGATCAACACCAAAAGAGCATGTAAATCCAAACCAAATATTTAGAGAAATATTTAAGGCATATTAAAATAATTCTAATTGAATGATATGAGAAGAATTAGAAGACATGAAAATGACATTAAGGGTAATTTCATCTACATTGAGGTGGAGAAAAAATGAAAATAAGAGGCATTTGTATGCAATTAGAAATGCTTCAAATCCACAAATCAATCCTAGTTCAGAGAAGATAGATCCTACTTATACTTACGATTTGGGATACATTAGATAATTGGGAACATGACCAATATGTATCCACTAGACTGAAGTAGGGGATATCTTATCATAAATAATATCACTAGGAAGGGTTCTAAATTCTCCAATCAAGCAAAATCATGTAATAACCCTAACTAGGTCCTATGTTTTCATATTCACTATACTAATAACAAGTAAAGCAAAAATTATAATCCAGTGCTCACCAAAGCATTTGGAATAAAGTGGCAGTGAGTAAACATGAATAAGAGAATCCTAATTAAGCTATGTGTAGGTAAAACCCTAATGCATGGAGAGGAAGAACAATATTATTCAAAAGTTATTATTTATGTTACTTCTATATACTAAAGAGAGGAGCAAAGTTAGAGATACTTACCTGGAAGATGAACCCATCGAGAATCAATCTCTCCCTTAGCCAAAAGTGTTTTGTAAGAGGTGTTTATGGTTTTTAATTATCACTAAGAAAGGCCAAATCATCTAAGACTTCTCCATAAGACAATATTATTCTCCAAGTAGAAACCCTAATCTAAGACTCCTCAAGTAGAATGGTGGAAGAGTAGGTTACAAAGAAGTGAAAATCAATAATAACTCTTGTATGTTTTTAAATAATGGTGAAATAGATGTGTTTATATAGGAAGATTTAACCTTAAACCCTTTCAAAAGTTTTGGTCGATAGGGTTAACCCAGTTGACCTAGTATCATTATTGATAAAAACTCACTAGGTTGTGAACTAGGTCAGCCCCTAGACCCTAAATAAGTTTTGTCAATAAGAGTACAAGGTCAACACATCCAACATAGTCATGTAAACTATCAAAACAAGTATTAGGTGAGGAAAAGGGCTAATGAAGGTGGTAAATGACAAGAGGAGTGTGCAAAATAAGAGGCCAAGCTTAGGGGAATGGTTTTAGGAGTTGGTTAGATTAGAAACAAGTGGAAATAAGGGATAACAATCTTTCAAATCACCAATGGTCTACCCACCCCTTTCCTAGTGCACCCCTTAGGGCATGCACTCAAAAATATTGAGACTCGATAGGTTCCTGCAAGATATAAAGAATCAATAATTGATACAATTTGAAAATATTATGTATATATGATGCCCCACTCAAAGCTCATCACATGTGACTCAAGTACAATAGGGGATAGTGCTTTGAGAAAAAACATAGTAACACACAATGTTGAGGCTAAAAATAAATTATAGTATTTTAATTAAAAAATAACTAAAATTTAAATGATTGAAAGGGAAATAACTAAAAAGAAAAATGTATGTGTACCTTGACTTATCTTTATTGTTAGATGGTTGTCTGTTATGTTTTTAGTTTTGATTATGTATGGTGTAAAGACTAATTTTGACAAACCCAATAATACAAAACTAAAGAGTAAAAATAAATAAACATAGGAAAGTTAAGATAATTGGTGTTATGTGGATGGAACGTACTTGAAAATTTGGCAAGTTAGGGTGATAAGTATTGTGTTAGACCAAATGACCAAGTCAAAAATTTAGAGTAAATCAGGTAATCAAAATCCAATGCTATTAAAGACTGAGAAACTCAAACAAGTAAACCTTAAGTAAGAAAGGCAAACTCATCATGTCAAACCAAGGATACATGTCAAAACTATGGTAATCAAACATCTATGTGAAAGCAGTAACAATCCTTACATAAAGATGGGAAAGAAAAATAGTAAAACAACATTGATGAATAAGCAGTAATAATCCTTAATCAATCATCAATGTAAAAAGGTGAATATAAGTGAAAACAACATTGGTGAGTAAGAAGAAAGAAGCCAAACTCACTCAACACTTTAAAAAGTACATGAAATTAGAAATGGACTCAGGTGTCCAAAAAAATGGGTAGTATAACAATGAAAAATGGTAAAATAAAACAAAGTATGTCTATAAATGTAGAGTCATAGTGTAAACAAAGTAATCCATAGTTACTCAAGCATATTGATTTGTTCTAAAGATAGATAAAACTAAAAAAAATTAGTGCTAACATGTTTTTAAGATATGAAGAAGAAGGAAATAGAGAAGAGGTAAAATATATTTAGAATCACATGTGCCTATCAAGGGGGAAATAAAATAGGTGGAGGGGAGAATGAAAGAAAAGACAAGGTAGAGTCACTCTTTATCGAAGTCAAGACACTCAAATTAGGTTTGTCAAAATAAGAAGACGGTCATCCTTAAGAACTCTTAAGGACTTATCTTAGCCACATAAGTCTTAGGTCAACAAATGAAGGATATAGATCATCCCATGAAGTCTATATGCATGAAAATTAAAATAGAACTGCCTTCCCACAAGGTGTTCCTCATTCCTCAAAACCCCTTACAGAGTCATCAATCTAATATGAAGATTGGGTACTTGCATGAGAAAGTAAGTAGCACCATAAAGTTTATTGAATTCTGTTATTCCTATCTACTGGACTACCACACCCTAATAGACTTCAACTCTAGTGTGATGATAATTGTGGAGTTTGAGCTTTGATTGGAGATAGGATATGTGTTTTTAATCACATCTTTTGGTGTGATTTTGACTTTGAAATTTGTATGTTGCCTTTTTTATATCATTGCCTTTTGTTTCAAATGATTTGGCTTTTAACTTTTTTGATGGATTTTTTTTCTTCCTTCTCCATATGGATTTGTAAAACCAAACATGGGTGCTAAATATGACTTTCATTCGAATACTTGGGATTTGGTTAGTAAGAGAGAAAAACTTAGAGAATATGGTGTCTAAGAGTCTCATAAATCTAGTGAAATAAAAGTTTTATCTTGACTTTGACCTTATTTTATCTAATGTGGAGTGAAAGGAAAAGAAATCAAGAGGAATGAAACATGAAACAATCTGAATTACTTCAAATCACAAAAAATGTGACAAAGGACAAAAAAGGGACACAATGATAGAAAAGTGTGATTTTTTATCATAAGAATTAGGGAAATGGAGGAAACATGCTAATATAGATTGTTGTGCAAATTTTATCAATAAAAGAAGTAAAAGCTAAAGCTGAGAACAAAGATAAAAAACCCGTAACCATTGCAAAACACATCTATAAAAGGAATGAAAATATGGTGATTTTATGAGGAAGGCCAGGTCCTATCTATGGTCTTACACTATAACTCATAAAAGAGAAACCCATGAGGGTGTACAAAAACATGGTAAGAATAAATAAATAAGAAAAAGATGGTATTTGTGAAGAAGTTTAGGTCCTATCCATGGTCTTACATTGTAACTCATAAATGAGAAACCCAAGGGGGTGTATAAAGCATGTAAAAATAAATAAACAAGGTAAGAAAAAGGTGGTATTTGTGAGGAAGGCTAGGTCCTATCCTGGTCTTACACTGTGACTCACAAACGAGAAACCTAAGGGGTGCCAAATAGTGTTGAAAAATAAGAAAGATAAAGAGGATAAAAATATATCATGAGGAAGACTATGTTTTATCCATGGTTTTACAATGTAATTCATGAGAATAAGGGAAACCAAAAGACCAAAAAGAAGGACTAAGGTTTGTGAAAAGAAAGAACTATTGTAGAGGGTAAGACCCATGCAAGTATCTTGAAAAAAATGTTAGATAGCATATAAAAATCATGAAAAGAAGGGAAATATTAGGTAAAATACATCTTGAGTAACTACACATTGGTGGGTTCTTTAAAAACATGGTCATCATTGGTTTGAAGGTGATAGGTACTTGGACCAAGAAAATCTTTGACTAAATAAGGGCCCCACTATTTTTGGGTGTATTTACCTTTTTTGTCATGATTGTAGTCTAATTTAAGGATAAGATCACCAACATTAAATGTGTGAAACTAACTCGTTTATTATGGTTTTTGGTAATACGGGCTTTGTATTGGTGATTATGTTTCAAAGTAGAAAGATAGTGTTTATCAAGGAGATTGAGAGAATGAAGGCAAGATTCACATAATTATTCATCAAGTATAATACCATTAAGAGATATACAAAGAGAGGGAAGCTCAAATTCTAATGGAAGGATTGATTCAGAACCATAGAGTAGAGAGAATAGCATTGCCCAAGTGGTAATACATATACTAGTGCAATGAGCCCAAAGAGCAAGATAGAGATGAAGATGCCAATCTATGTGGGTTTTATGAATTGAATTTTGGATAATTTTATTAAAAAAAAATTGTTGGCCTCATCTTGACCATTACATTATGGATGATAAGGTGTGGATAATTTATGGTTGATTTTAAATTTAGCAAAGAGTTATTTGACATCGCTATTTTTGAAATTTAAACCTTTGTCTAAAATGATAGTATGAGGGACACCAAAGTAGTAAATAATTTGATTAAAGATAAATTTGGAGATTGTGGTATCATTGACATTAACAAGAGGCATAACCTCAATCCACTTGATGAAATATTCTAGTGGTTATGATTATAAATACATTCCCATCTTGAGATTGAGGTAATTTGCCTATAAGATCTAATCCCCACATGAAAAATGGCCAAGGAGATTCTACAATTTTAAGCTCAGTTAGAGATGAATGAATTAAATCATCATGAATATGGTAAGGAGTACACTTTTTAGAAAATTTGATGGCATCCTTTTCAAGAGTGGGCCAAAAGTATCCCATACATAATCATTTATGGGTTGTAGCATGTTCGCTACAGTGACCACCGTAAATGCCCCCATGTGTTTGTTCAAGAAGAGGACACACCTCATCTTACATAACATAGTAGAGAAAGGTAGCTTCAACATTGCAATAATGTATGATTTTATATCAAAATACATACTTAAAATCTTTTTTGTGAATGTGAGTCTTTTTGTTGGAGTCTAGGTTGGGAGGATAAGTTTGGTGTTCCAAAAATTAAAAGATGTCTTTGTACCATGGGCTTTGTCGAATAGTGATAGCCTCAATGTGATAGATAAGTGAATATTGTGGTTGAATAGAGGATGAATATTTTCTTATTTGTATGAGAAAAGTGAGATTGGTAATAACTTAGTGTGGATGAAAAAGAGATGTTAAAGAAGCTAGGGAATCAATAATAGAATTTTGATCTCGAGGGATAGGCTCGATGGTGAAAGAAATGAAATATTTGATGAGAGTAGTTGAAATTCGATGATAAGAAATGATTTTATCTCTTTCCCATTAGTAATCACCATTAACTTGGTAGAAAATGTGATTGGAATTACCTAAAGCATCCAAATATTAGATATATAAATCAAGAGCAGCTCTCATGCCTAAGATTAAAGCTTCATACTTGGCCATGTTGTTAGTGACATAAAATGTTAAGTGAAAAGCTAAAGGGATGATTTTTACAAGAGGGATTGTAATAATACAACCTTCTTCATCTCCTTGAAGACATTTAGCACCATCAAAGTGAAGGGTCTAAGTATCCTCATATAAATTGACATTAATTTCAGGAAGTTCTTTGATGACTACTTTTGGTTTAGTAGTATTGTGAAGGATAGTGGTTTCATCAAGATTACTTACTTCAAGATCAGTAGTGAATTTATGGAAGTAATATTTAAGGGATATGTCTTGGTTCAGACCTTCAATATAGATAATATAATTGTTGGGAAGACTATCTTGAAGGTGGTTGGTAGCAGGCACAGGAGCTATAGCAAGTTGATTAGTAATGATTTTCCCTTTGATAACTTTTTGAGTAATAATTTAGAGATCAAATTCCATGAAAAGGACTATCCACTTGTTAATTCTATCTTTAGGAAGAAAGGATTTAGAGAAGAATTGATGAAAGAGATTATAATGAATGTTAATATAAGTGGTCTAATAAAGCATATAATGTCAATGTTTTTCAACTATAAAATATATTGTAAGGTAATCACATTCAACTTTTATATAATGTTTCTCATAATCAATGAGGCGTCAGCTGATGTAGTAGATGACATACTCTTTTCTAGTGTCATCTTGTTGGACAAGCATTGCCTCAAATGATATGGGTATGGAATAATTATATAGGATCAAGGGTTAATTTTTTAAAGGGGGATGAAGAGTAGGTGGGTGAAGTAATGATTCTTTCATGTTATTTAATAATTTTTGACATGGACCCATCCATTCTAAAGCATTTCCTTTCTTAAGAATAGAATTGATGGAGTGGATACAGTAAGACATTTTAGGGATGAAACCTCTAATTACCCTAAGTTTACCGAGATAAGTGTGAATGTATATAATAGATCAGGGGATGGGCATGTTGATGATAGTGTTAATCTTGGTAGGGTCAACATCAATACAAAGGAGAGAGACTAAAAATCTTAATAATTTCCTAGATGTGACACTGAAGACACATTTGTAAGGAATTAGTCTAACTTTATATTTAAGAAGATGGTTGAAGATGATGGAAAGATCAAAAAGATGAGTCTTACGACATTTAGACTTAGCAATGAGGTCATCCATATAGGTTTGTACAATTTTATGAATAAGATCATGAAAGATATGAGTAATTTCCTATTGATAATTGGCTCCAAAATTTTTGAGTCTGAAGGGAATTTTAACGTAACAATAGGTACCCCATTCTATGGTGAAATTTCTCTTATGTTGGTTCTAAATGGAAATGCCTGAGAATCCATCCATGAGAGGTAACATTTCATAACTAATTGTGTAATTGATAATGGCATTGATTGAAGGTAGATGGAAATTGTCTTTGGGAGAAGCAAGATTAAGATTATGAAAATCAATGTAAATGTGAATAACCATGGTTACCTTTTTTCCAAATAGGGACTATGTTAGAAACCCATTCAGAGTAGTCCACTACTTTGATAAACTTAGCATCAAAAAGTTTGATAATTTCTTTGTGACATAAGGTGGAAACTTTGGGTGAAATTTTTATTTGATTTTGACATACAAGTTTAGCATCAGAATAAATTATTATATTATGCACCACAATTTTAGGGTCAATACCAAGCATATCCTCGTAGGACCAGGCACATATCTCATGATATTTATCAAAAAATGAGCTAAATTTATCATGTTCAGTAGGTGAAAGTTCATGAGAAACTATAATTGGTTGAGGGCATGATGGAGTACCATATTCAATACAAGTAGTTTTTTTTTATAATCATACCATTTCCATCTTGGAAGTGGTATGGTGAATTAGGTAAAAAGGAAATTGGATTATCTTTAGGATCGATGCTAGTGATGAAGTTGTTGAAACAAGGGGATTTATTTTTTAAGTTCCCAAGTTTGTGATTTTGCTGAGGAAGTTGAGATTCTTGATCATGAAGTAATTCAAGAATAGCTTCATCACTAGGCAAAGTGGGAAGAGGACCATAATACTCAACATCTACTTCAAGATCAAGAATTTGATTAACAGGAGGAACTAACTTCATAAGTGGAATCTTGCAAGGCATGGAGTTAAGTTCTTCAAAAAAGTTCCAATGGGATTTAGAATAAGAATCAGTGTGAGTTTTGGAAGGTAAGGCATATTTTGAAGAAATATAAGTTATTGGGGGTTTAGAAGAAGGAGGTGGTTCCTCGAGGGATTTTGAAGCTAAATGAGTGGTTGTAGTATCTTTGAAAAGTTGTTCCTCCAAAGATGGTTTCTTAGGTTTGGTGATAGGATCTTTGTGAGCTGGTTTACAATGGTAATTAGCCTTAGTTGTGTTAACATATGGAGAATTATTGTAATATTGGTCATATTTATCATCAATAGCATAAACATCCTTGGTATTTTGTTGAGAATTATATGTGGAAAAATATTTTTGATTTTTATAAGAAGAAGATTTGGAATCTTGTTACTTTTGAGAATCAGTGTTGTACTCTTGATAACAAAGTTTGATCATGGCTTCATGATTGAAAGAATCACCAAGCATGTAGGAGACAAAAAATTTAGTAACCTCTCAACAAGTTTCATGGGAATTACCAATGTTGACATGGAACCAACAAAATTGGTTAGGGTCATACCATTTGGGAGAGTTATTAGGATAAGTAAAGGGTTTAGAGGGTGGTAAGAATTTTTTCATTTGCTACATAATTAGTGGTATGTGAGAAGATGGGGGAATGTTGGCTTTGACAACTCCTGGTTTGGTTTTAAGAGTATTGTTGGTGATGGCATTAGTATAAGTTGTAAAGGATTCTTTAAGGAATTTATAATTAGGGTTGAATTGTTTCATGAGAAAGTCTTAACATTTGGCTTGGTCAAGAGCTTCGTTAACTATTTGAGGAGAAAAATTTTGAACCTTATATTGAGATAATGAGTTAAAGTAGTTAAAAAGAGTTTAAACAAATTTTCATCATTCATATTATGGTTAGCATTATGGGTTAGATATTTCCATTGTTTGATAAATTCATGAGTTGATTCGGTGGGAGATTGTTAATCATTGGTGAAATGGCTAAGATAATTTAGGGGAAGGTCATTATGTTGAAAATATTTAACTAGAGGATTAACTAACTCCTAAAGTTTCCAAATGGAATGTTGGGGAAGCTAGTTGTACCATTCCAATATGTCACCAGTGAAGGTTTTAACTAAAATTTTAGTTGTGGCAAGAGTATTAGTTTGGATCCACTCTTTATAAAGATTGCCAAAATTTTTGAGAAAGGATGCAGGGTCTTTAGTCCCATCATATTTGATAGTTGGAGATATATTACAAATATCAATGGATATGATGAAAGGATTTAAAGGCTCATTTTGGATATTTTAAAGCATTTTCATATTCATGATAGGTTGATTAATAACATTTCCTAGGGCATCTCTAAGAGATGGAAGAATAAAATTTGGATTGGTTTGAGAATTGATAATCAGAGGTTGATTAGCCATATTGATCAAATGACATTGTAATTACATCATTTGAGATGTGTTAGAAGTTTGCATTATGTTCATTTGTTATATAAATTATGGAAGAAGTTGAGTCATATCAATTGGTGGGTTGGTATTTGTAGAACTCTCCAAATTAGTACTAGGGGGAGGGTTATTGGAAGGTGGATTACCCATGGGATTTTTGGATAGACTTGTGTTAATTGATTTCACATTACATTGGAAAGTTTGAAGATGAGAATTGTCTTGATAGATATAAAAAGGATCAGATTCACCTACTTCATTTTGAGGTGTGATTTACACCATTTTAAAATCAACATATGAAGGAGGGGAAGAGGTGCTCCAAGAGTGAGGATTATCTTAGGAGGAAAAGAGATGGAGAAATGAATATCTCATATAGTGTCTAAAAGGATTCAAGTTATCCAAGAAGATTGTAATAGGGGACTTCATGATGATTTGGTAAAATAAACAAAATGATAAGCAAAGAGAAATAGAGAACTAATTGTTCAGATAAGAGAGCAGAGGAAGCAAATAAGAGTACATAGTCGACCAAGTTGACTTAGAGCTACAAACTAAGAAAAATAAATTTTGATAAGGATACAAGGTTGACCATGTCAACTTAGTACTATAACTTGACTAATAAAAGGGATATGGAGTTGACTAGATCAATTAAGTACTGTAGGTAGAGAAAAATATAGTCTATATGAGACTGTGTAAAACAAAACAATAGTGTACTAAAAATAAGAAAAAAAATTATAATGTAAGTGAAACAAGAAGTGAAAGCAAACACATAATCAATTGAATCAATGAAAATAATCCAATATTGCACCAATGCTAGCTAATGCAAGTTTTTGCAATACAATATATAATGAGAAAAGAGTAAAAATTCAATTGAAAGGTAAATCCTAACTAAGTGGTCATCCTAAATGTTTTTAGATTATTATAAAGTGTTACTTTAAGTGTGATAGGAAAGTTGGATGAAAGTGGGGAACTAGAAAATAATCTATGGATGGTTTCAAGATGTTTAGATTGAAATGGATCTATGGTTGCAATGGTAATGGCTTGGTATTGGGACCTACCCCCTCACTTCACAATCCTACAACCATATGGGTGTCGGGTGCTTGGCCAATATATACCATTAACCGCATGTTTATACTTGGATAGAAAACCAAGTCAGCTTCTCCCTTGGTGATGAAATCCAAGTAGGTAGGCTTTAGATAGACAAATGTTTAAATAAATTTTTAAATTATGTGATTTGGTATTGTGTGCAAGAAAGATAAAAATAGTGTAAGTAAATGATATATTGAGAAACTATGTAATTAGACTATGTGAGCTACTTTAAGCATACAAATAGCTGAAATAAAAGTGTGAATTAATTCCTAGTATATAATTGTTAATTCTCAAATTAATCACCATATAGAGTCATTTTAAATGACATTATATGTAAATATTACAAAACATAGTCGATAGTGTCACTATTGTATTGTAGAAGTAGGAGTCTTTAAGAACTAAGTCAACCAGGTCAACTTACTCTTTTAGATAGAAGATAAACTGTAGAACTAGATTGACCAGGTTAACCTAGTTTTCTATAAGATTATAGTTTTGATGACTATAAACTTTTTTGCAAAATAGAATTGTAATAAAGAACTAAATTGAATGAGAGAGAAAGAAAGGAACCTTGGTGGGTTGGAAGATGTTAAAGACTTTGAAATTTTTGTTGAAGTGCCTTGAATGTTGCTTTCAAGTTTTATCCATTGTGTCAACTAGATTGACCTAGTTCTACAATTCTCTATTTGTTGAAACCTATCTAAGATGACTGAGTTGACTTGATTAACTTGGTTTGTTATCTAGAAGCTATCTATGATACTACGTCGACCTACATGACTTAGTTTGTTGTTCTAGAGTTGAATAAGAGACTAAGTTGACATGTTCGACATAGTCTGCTATCTGAAACTGAATAAGAGTATTGTGTCAACCTATTTGATCTAGTAATCTATATTTGATGAAGACCTAGACAAAAAGAACAAAGTCATTTTGATGCAACTATGTGTTAAAGATGTGCACAAAATTTATAAACTATACCATCTTGATCGACCTATTATTGTAAATATAGACAAATAATATGATGATAGAAATGAAAAATGTGAAAAAAAAACTACAAGGGTTAGATTCACGTCGGGTTCACTAGAATGTATGCAATCATAAATGCATCAAATCCATCAATTAATCCTAGCTCAGAGAAGATAGATCCTACTTACACTTTCGATTGGGGATACATTAGATTATTGAGAACGTGACCAATATAGATTTGCTAAACTAAATTAGGAGATCTCTTATCATAAATAATATCATTAGAGAGGGTTTCAAAGCCTCCAATCAAGCAAAATCATGTAATAACCCTAACTAGTTCCTATGTTTTCATATTCACTATATTAATAACAGTAAAGCAAAAAGTTTAATCTAGTGCTCACTAAAGCTTTTGACACAAAGTGGGGGTTAGTAAACATGCATAAGAGAATCCTAATTAAGCTATGCATAGGTAATACCCTAATGCATGGAGAGGAAGATAAATATTATTCAATATCCATTATTTATGTTACTTATATCTACTAAAGATAGGATCAAAGTTAGAGATACTTACTTGAAAGATGAACCCATCGAGATTCAATCTCTCCCTTGGACAAAGGTGTTTTGCAAGAGGTTTTTATGGTTTGTAAGGATCACTAAGAAAGGCCAAAGCATCCAAGACTTATCCACAAGACAAGATTTTTTTTCAAGTATAAACCCTAAGCTAAGACTCCTCAAGTAGATTGGTGGAAGAGCATATTGTAAAGAAGCACAAATGAATAATAACTCTTGTCTGATTTTAAATAATGGCAAAATGGATGTGTTTATATAGGCGGATTTAACCCTAAACCTTTTCAAAAAAATTGATTGACATGGTCAACTTGGTCGACCTAGTATCATTATTGAAAAAAAATTATTAGATCACGGACTACGTTGGCCAAGGGCTGAATTAGACCCTAAATATTTTTTGTCACCGACATAGTTATGTAAACTATCAAAATGAGGTCTAGGTGAGGAAAAGGGATAATGAAGATGGTAAATGACTGGAGGAGTGTGAAAAATAGGAGGCCAAGCTTAGTGGAATAGTTTTAAGAGCCAATTGGATTGATAACAAGTGGTAATAAGAGACAACAATCCTACAAATCACCAATGGTCTGTTTACCCCTTTTTCGATGGATACCTTAAGGCATACATTTAGAGAGATTGAGACTCAACAAGTTCTTGCAAAATATAAAACATCAGTAATTGATAAAGTTCGAAAATATTATGTGTATACAACATCTACCAAGATTATTCATAGTTAAATTTGGTCCTAATTTTTATGTGGGGAATGCCAATTTTTATGAAATTTTAATTATATACGTTTTAAGTCATCTAAAGATGACCTCCATAAATAATCCTTATGAATAATCTAATGAACTTGATAAAGAGATTAATCTCGTGAACATTACAAATAAAAAATTATAAATATTTTAATTCAAACAAATTATTTAAATATAAAATTTACTACCAAAATACTATCCAAATCACCATCAATCACTTTTGTTTTGAATGCTCGAGTTTGAGTTTTCTTAATTATGTTAGGAGATTAAGATCTTTGACATTAGTAAAAAGCCTTTTTTCCATATCCTAAACCTATTATGAATGTTTAATATTTGTTTTCAAATTAACTTTCATTGGCTATGGATTTTCTCATGATTTCATGTACATGCTCATTCACTTGTGTAGCCATTGGAAAACAATAGTGGCTTATGCATAGTGAACAACATAAAATCAAAAGTACTCCTTAAATTTGTAGTAGAAGTTATATTTAATTTAATTATTTTCAACAAGTTTATGAATCTTTATTTCACCATTATACTTTAAACCAATTTTCCCTTAATATAAAACCATTATGCACTTTGATTGTGGTAAACTTTACACTCATCGTGAGTGCATTTTTCAAATTCAAACAAAATAAATGATTGTGCAAGATTTCAAATATAAAACCAAAGGGAATATTCTTCTAAAATATTATGAAAAGTGCAAGAGATAAAATGGTTAAAATGCATTTCAATACCAAGAAACATACAAGATGAAGACTAGCCAACAAATTTAAAGGTTGGAGTGCATTAATTTATTTCAATATTTCCCCAAGTCAATGTATGAGAAAGGGAAAAAAATTAAAATAATAAATAAATGTGTAGTTGGGAATCCTAAGCCACACAAAATAAAATAAAATAAAATGTATTTGATGACGTAAAATTGTTTCATGTAATTTATCCCTATTTTTAATAAACCCTCAATGTCATTATCCTAATCCTGCAAATACATTTCAACATATTTACTAGAAAAAACAAGTATAAATGTAGCAACAATGAAAATCATAAGCAAGCAAAGATGGTGATGGTGACATTATTAATTTCGCAATGAATGTCAAATATTTTTAGGGGAAGTAACACATTATAAGAAGTATAATAAACATCAGTATGAATAATGATAAGCATGAGAACCAACGATAAGAAGGTTTTTTTTTTTGTTTTTCTGTCAAATATGAAATATATTTATATATATTGATAAAATAAATATATAAATAATTCACAAAAAATAGGTGGTATGTAAGTACACTTCAATGTTAAACTAGGTAAAGTCTAGGAATAGGAAATAACAAAAGCATAAACAACTAGGTCCTGTTTAGGAATAAGTCATTATGACATCTTAAGAGAAAATATTAAGCTGCTAGAGCAAGGATGGAAGGCGAAAGATACATATCATCAGGACTCCAGCCTAAGCTTGGCAAGTCATTACCATATGGAATTGGCTTCCAACCAAAATCTTGAGTAGTGTCCTTGTCATCTTCTTCTTCTTGTGTCCGAGTAGGAGAAATGACAAGAGAGATCCTAGAAAACTTGTCTAGTGCATCCAATTAACCTCCAGGTGGTTCCCCCAATCCTCTAGATGCAAAGGAGGAGGAGGAGCATCCCAACCATCCTACCTAGTAGGGTATGGAGACAGAGGTTTCCACCCTCACTGCTACCCAGGAAGGGTCATGCATTGATACAAAGTGCCATTGTGAGAGCAACATCGAGATCAGCTACACTAATGCCCACCTTAAGGTGGTAAGGCAATTATGTCATCAAGTTTGTGCTTCCTGGGTAGAGATGGAGGAATCCATGCCATAGCATAAGGAGTATCTCCCCAATGAGTGATAAGGCCTGGGAGATGGCCAAGCTCCATGGAAAATTTGTTAGCTTGCACTTGTATCTGCAAAAGAACATTGAAAATAATAGAGGACTTGCTCAAAGCATAAAAATTACAATCTAAAGAAGCATTGATAAATGCTGCATTATTTCTTTCTTTTCATAACCAAAAGAGAGTCTCCACTCTAAGAGTATGTCAGACTTGGGTATATTTAAAAGGCAAGGTGGGTTTATCTCCCAAAAAGATATGCTACCAATGAAAGAATTCAGGCTGAAAAATCCTAAAGAGGTCGTGAATCCATGTCTAGACCCATAAAGCTTTGGAGCACTACCAAAAAAGGTAAGGGAGCATTTTTAAATGGCCACCATAAGGGCAAGTGGGAAGGAAAAATCCTAAGTGAACAAGCCTTCTACCAATGGATAAGCCCCGATATAAGATGCACCAAGCAAAATGAGCTAGCTTAGGCTCCAAGCAAGCCTCCTAGACTATGTGAAAATAGAAGCACTAGGTATGAATAGAGAAATATAGAGCCCAATGGGAGTTAAGCTTATCCACCATAGATATGTGGGTAGTAATCCATCCATAGCTAAGCCAAGGGGTGTAATTACAAAATAGAGTTTTAACATACCACTTCCAGTCCTTCCATCAATGACGAGTGGAGTGAACAAAAATATTGTAAAGCATTGAAGGTGGAACAACATTAATGATTTCTTGGAAACATTCTCGATCAGTATTGGCTAACCAGAATTTGGTTTTCACCTCTTCTCAGGATAGCTAAGAGCAAGACTACTTACAAAAAATATCTTGGACAGTATGAATGCCTCTATAAAACAACTTGAATCATTGATCCAAGGAACCTCAGCTAGTGAGACTTCATTAAAATTGATAACATGTGACCACCATAGCGAGTGGGAGTTAATAGACAACCCATATTATAACCCTAAGCCATTATAGAGAAGCCATGGTTTGATCTTCTCCCATGCTTTCCAAATGCTTTTCATTATAAAATATCTTAAAATTTGAATGAGGGATTTGATGATAAGCATATTGGAGAAGCTGAGCCCTTTCCAATCTTTCTTGCCGTCAATGGCCCACACAATCCATTTGACACATAAGGCAGTTCCTTGACAAGCCACATCAATGAGCCCCATACCTCTGACATCTCGCATGAGGTAGCAATAATCCTAGACCACCCTTTGGAATCCATGTCCATGAGAAGAATTATCCCAAAGAAAATCCCTAAGAGGTTTTTCAAGTTTTTGGTAGTAATTATTTGAAGGCATCCAGCATGAAGAGTAGTAAACATGGGTGATTACAAGCACTTTCAAGTATATTTGGAACTTACCTACTAATGATAAGGGATTAGTCACCCAATATTATTACTTTTTAGCTCCTCTATCAACAACATATTTCCACAACAAGGGTGAAGAGGCATTGAAAGCAAAAGGGATGCCAATAAATTTGAAATTTTCATCACGTTAGATCTAGGCCCATCCATATTTGGTAGCCCACGCTAGTGGGAGGAGGTATGATTATCTGTAGCAATGAGTTTTTTTCCATTGGATGCTTGAGCCAAAGGCAAGTCACAAGGTTTTGAGACACTAGAAGGTATTGTCCACATTATCCTCATCTTCAATAAGAGTAAGGAAAGAATCATCCACAAAGTGGCCATTCAACAATTCCATATCTTTATGAGGGTTTTCTTTATCTAGAGGGAGATAAATTCCCTTAAAAAGGCCCCTAGCTTGGGCATTTCTAGGAATATATCCAAAACCCTTAGCTATAATCACATATAAGGTGGGTGCCAAAGGGCATCCTTGGTGAATAGATCGAAACAAACCAAATTTCTTGGAAGTGACTCCATTAATGGAGAAGATGGCTAAGGCATCTAAAAAATCATCTATATGGTTTGAATGAAATTGGGCCCAAAGCCCAAGACTCTAAGCATGGCTAGGATGAATGGCCACTTAATACAATCATAAGCTTTTTCAAAGTCAATTTTAACAAACATAACTTGTTGTTTATACCTTCTATCTTGATCCATTCCTTCCCAAACTGCAATGATGTTGTCTAATATATATCTACCTCTAATGAATCATGTTTTCTTAGGGAGAATGATGTGTGGTAGCAGATTATGCAATTGGAGTACCAGAGCTTTAGTAATGATCTTGTAGGAAACATTTAGGAGGGTGATTGGCTACCAATTACATATCAATTCAAGATCCCCTTGCTTAGGTATGAATTTAATGTTTACTTTATTTATATTCTTCCCTAGAGAATGAGTGTGAAAGGCCTCTTGATAAACATGATGTAAGTCAAAACCCAAAAGATCCCAGAGGGTTTTATAGAACTCACAAGGGAAACTATCAATGCCTAGAGCTTTGTCATTTGTCATATGAGACACTGCCTCATGCAGATCATCCACAATGAGGATCCTATTGCAAGCCACCCACTAGGTAGTTGTGAGTTTTCAAGGCACCACTGTGAAACACTACTGAACAGAGATATCACAATTTGTAAAGAAAGCTTGAGCTCTGAACACTTGTTAATAGTGAAGGATAAAATCATGAACAATTTTTGGTGTCTCTGATAATCTCTTGCCAATATTATAGCTAGGATTTGTTGCTTCATGTTTTTGTCTTGCAGCATTTGAAAGAATTCTTTGGAAACTTTGTCCCCTATCTTGAGCGAGTGGAACTTGGCTTTGATTTGAGCTCCCTATACATTTTAATTGTCTACTATTTGGATATGATATTTCAAAGAGGATATTTTGACCTACAACATCTCATTAAAGGGATATTTTTCTAGGGCTAAAGTTGCATGACTAAGGTCTGAGGATGTAGTAGAGTAAGATTGTCTTTGAATTTTAGCAAGTTGGCGGCCATAGATTCTCAAAAAGTGATAGGTAGTTTTGATGGCATCATCCCACCAAAGATTCTAACCAAATTCTTGGTATGGATGGGGATCCATATTCCATACTCTATGATTGTGCACCACAGTGGCCCATGTTTGAGCAGGGAAGTGTTTAGAAAGAATTACATTTTGTGGACATAATAAGGTTTTTTTAATTAATATATATTAAAATTTAAGTACTTTTTAATCATCAAGACTTAAATTTAAGAAAAATAATAACTCATAAATCAAGTAGAGCAAGAAATACATGTGGCATCATAACATGATTAGATGGGCCATTAGTTTCACTTAACTTACTAAATAAAGCCATACATATGGTTTTATTGCATTATTGAATTCTCTTACATGATTTTTATAGATGAAATATTTTGAATCTATGCAATAAAAAAAGTGGGTGTCAATTCCCTCCATGTGAGGTATTTATATCAGTATGTGTAATGATGGTCATAAGATATGTGTAAAGTGTGTGTTACTTCAACATTAATATTTTTTTTTGAAAGAATATATTGTAAACCTAAATATCTTAGAATTCCTCTAGATTTCAAACCAATAAATAGGGTAAGTTATAAATTTATCAACACAAGTAATACATATGTTGTCATAGCATGACTAGGTGGATCATTAATTACACTCCATTTACCATAGTATGTAGTACACATGGTGTCACAACAATGTTGAATGGTTTCACACCATGTTCATTAACTTTTTTATCTATATTGTGTTAAATTAATCATGAATACCTTTACACAAATATAAATTCTAGTTTTTTAGGAAAAAAATTAAAAAACAAGGTAAGATAATAAGGCCCCAAATTTTTTAAATCATTGTTCAATGACTAATAAAAAATTAGGTAAACTATTTTTAATAAGTTTAATAATTTAGAGAATATTAAATTTTCATACTTATAAACAATATTAAATTATGAATAAATTTAGTTTATAATTAGTTTAAAATGTATTATTAATTTATTAAAATAAAATCTATAAATATCATGTTGCAAGTAGGAAATAATAACAAAATTGGAACAAAGTAATAATACAAACTATTACACCTTCATAATTATTCCTATGAGACTTAGATCCATCCATTAAAAAAAATCATACAATTTAAGTTTAGAGTTATATTTTATCTTGAATATGGATGAGAATATTTGTTCTCATAACTTCTAATGTTATTTTCATTATTGTTTATGCTCAGATTCAAATTAGAATAATGAGGCTTATAATAATATATGGATGCTTGGATTGGCACATATCTTTCAATTGATGCATGTACATAGTGCTCAATATCAATCACAGTGGTATAAATCCATTTCGAGCAACATGGAAGCATTTTGGTAGTTGATAATTTTGCATATGTTTATCTCAAATAGCTATGGATGGATCTGCATAGTGGAATCGAAAAATCAAAAAAGGATTTGGTAAAGGATAAATATAATTTAGTCAAATTTTCACTTTGAAGAGGTACATGAATTATTTAAAAAAAAACAATAATATTATCCAAATAATTATAAGCAAACACAACATGGGAAAATGTTCTTGTACACTTATAAATTAAAATGCATATAATCTAGACACACAACATGGGAAAATGTTCTCGTATACTTATAAAGTAAAATGCATATAATCCAGACACTTTGCATTTCAAAAAAGAGAAACATGTGTCATCTAGCATGATTTATCTCATTTGGGTTATCACATCTTTATAGATAACTGATATTTCATAAACATGACACCTCGATAATAATAATAATAATAATAATAATAATAATAATAATAATAATAATAATAATAATAATACAATCCATAAGACAAGGAAAAATAGACCAAATGATTATATAAACTTGTTATAATTTGTATAACTAAGATTAATGACATTCACATTCATGCCTAGACTAAAAACTTTTGAATTCCACTAAAAATATTAGATGGTAGTGGTAAATATGATCCCAACCATGGTGTAACCTACCTCACCCTACCCACCCCATCAATTTATTCATACCATTATAAATATAATTTTCATGAGATCAAATGGAACACACCATAAACTCAATGATATAAATAAATTCATGTCAAACTTACCAAACACACTAAGTCACTGATCTAAAAAACAAATACTTATAACAACTTCTAACTATGAAAAATGAAGCATAAGTGTTGTAATAAAAACTAATCTCTATATGTTAACTAAGACAAAATCACATTATAACTTGAACACACAAGTTAGGGTACATGAAATGTGTGACATGGGTTGCGATTTAGACATGATCTTCATTGAGCTCGGTTTGACTACATGGGGTGATATGTATAGTGATATAATACTTACATCAATATTATACCACCCACCCCCTATACTTTTTATTGCACCCCCCAAAGCCATTATCAATACTTTCTATATAAATATGACCATGTTTAACTAAAATGAAAAAATAATGGTAAATGATAGTAACAACTAATTTAAGAAGTGCTTTTTTAATGTGATTCACAATGTGCTATTTAATTAATTCATAGTGTGTTATTAAAGGTTACTTTATAATTAAACTTAACATCCAAGAAAATTGATTAATCTAGTGATAATTTTATCAATTTCCTCATCCTTTGTTCACATTTTTTTCCAACATGAACAAGGAATTTTTTTAGCATGTACTTTCAATATTCGTGACTAAAAGAAATGTAAAAGCTAGAAAATATATCACATTGAATTTTAATTTTTAAGAAAAATATAAATCAAAATAGACATTACTAAAATTTAAATGTGTTTAAAATCAAACTATGTTTTTGAGAAATGCATTCTTAAAAAACATGGAATCCAATCGACTCACCATGTCCATATCCATGGAAATAAGGGTCATATCCAATACTTGCTTCAATTAGGAAATTAAAATATTAGAATACCAATACTAAATATTAATATAAATCATAATAATACTTTAAAATATAAGATAAATTCATCAAATATTATCTTTTTGGGAGGATATTTATAAAATAGTAATGCTCTACTTTGATTCAATATTCAATATGTTGGTGAATAGTGAAATAGCAAAACTGTTTTTGCAATATTTTCAATAATTATATACTAATATTTTTTCTAATAAAAGAGTGGGATAGTTAATTACATAACATTTATTAAAAAATACAAAGGGGAGGTAAGTGCCTTATATCACATATTTTTAACTAACAAAATAATTACCCCTTCTCAATCATTCCCATGTTGCAATCTCAAACTTGACTTTTAAACACTCAAGTTAACTTGAACTATATAAAAAAATAAAATAAAATTAGATGAAATAACTTTAATTCATAAATAAATTACATAAAAATTCATCTCCCATTTACCAAACAAACCATAAATTGATCAAAACCATATATTCCACTTGTAACTCAATGATCTTTGGTGTCATGTCTAGACTAAAGACTCTCGAGTTACACTACAAGGTTATAGGATAGTGGTAAATATGATCCCAACCATGGTATAATTTGTGTATCCCTACCCAACCCATCCATAGGTTTGTAAATCTATATATATCATTATCACATGGTCAAACAAAACACAAGGAGAAGTCATGGATACAAAGTAACTCAAATCAAACATACCAAACACAGTAGTTCACAACTCTAAACCACAATGTTTACAAAAATCCAAATAATGAGTTTGTGATGACAACAATTAACTTTGTATGTAGTCATTATGATGAACTATTTATGTATATAATGTATAATTATTATGTATGTAATCACTATAATTAATTGTGTATAAATACATTGTTAATGATAATCATTACATAGATTGTTAATTATAGTTCTTGCAAAAATCATTAATGATAATTGATAAGAACTTAAATCAAGTATTTGGAGTGGAATAATGGACTAATTGATGTCTTGGAATGGTTAAATTATGTGGTGGTCAATTCATGGCATGTAAAATTTTAACCAATGGGCTATTTTTCATGGGGCAAAATACATGGAGCATTCTCTATAAATGAAAAAGTGATAATTAATTGTTAATAATGTATATAATTAGTGTAATTATGTATATAATGAATAAAATTAATTTTGTATGTGATGTGCATTGATGAAAATAAATTAAAGCAAGGGTTAAAAACTAAGAGGAGTTAATATATGTGAGGTAAAAGTATCATTATTATGTTGTGATCTCTACAAGCATTGTGAGGTTGTCAATTTAAAAACTTGAAGAGAGTGATTTGACAATGAATTTGACATAGACTCAAGATTTTTTAATGGTTTGGTTTTATGTGTATTTTGTGAAACAAATATAATATCAACATTAATGCATGCAATTATTTTAGTATGATGATTAAGCATTGTCTGTAAAAATAGGTACCTAATTAGAGTGTTTAAGTGTGACATAGCAATTCAAATATTATATGTACATTATCCAGTCCACCATTCACTCTCCACCTCAAGTCACTCCCTATCATAAAAAATAGATAATGTTATATCCATTATTTAGGGTAGGAAGTGGCATGAGGTATATAATAAATTATGCACCAATTTACCAAATAAAATAAATAAAATATTATATTGCAAAAAAAAAATAATAGGGTATTGTCATTTTACATGTGCTTATTTCCATTGTTATATATAAAAAGTAATAATTATTTTCAAATGTTGTAGTTGAAAATTATTCAGTAGACATGTATGTAAAAATAAAAAAATAGCACAAATCATGTGAACTATTTTGGACAAAATGACTCAAATAAATGTGGTCTCATGGAACACATGGAGAAGTAAAGGCTAACAAGCAACTCAACTTAAACTTACCAAACACACTAGGTAAATGATCTAAACAACAATACTTGTAACAACTCTAAACTATAAATAAGGAAGTTTTTTTTTGTAGAGACAACTAAGTTTAACATTTGAGCTAAGATAACATCACATTATAATATGAACATGTTATCTATGAGGAGGGAAAGTGTGACATGGGTTGATATTTAGACACAAGCCTTAATGAGCTCAATCTGAGTGCATGGGACTAAAAAATGTAAGGGTATAATCCTTACATCAATATTACACCACCAACCCTCCCATACTTATTCCTACACCCACAAAATCCATTAGTATTACATGATAAAATAAATATTACAATATTTAACTGAAATGAAAAATGGGTAAATGATACAAACAACTACTTCAAATTGTGTTATTTAATCAATTCAATGTGTGTCATTCAAGGTCACTTCATAATGAAACTTGACATCCATACTTATAAATTATAAGTCAAAAACTATGTAATTCTTCCCTTTGATGTTTCACATTTTCTTCCTTTCTCCCCGATTGTTCAACGTATGTTTTATTTTTAATTTTGTGCCTCTTTTATGCTATGTATTATTTTATTTTTACCTTTAATTATTTCTTGTAATGCAAATTATCCCTATCAAATAAATTGATTAATTTAATGGAAATTTTAGCATTTTTCTTTCCTCCTTTATTAACTTGATTTACAGCATGAATAGAGGATTTTTGTAGCATGTACTTTCAATACTAGTGACTATGAGAGATGCAAAGGCTAAAAAATGTATCATATTAATTTTTATTTTCTAATAAAACTATAAATCAACAAATGAATATGTACATTACTTGTAGTTGATTGTGTTGAAAAACACATTGTGTTTTCTAGAGACACAATCTTAAATAACATGGAATCCAATCAAATTACCATGTCCATCTCCACATAAAGAGGGTTTTTATTGAATAGTTAATATGATTAATATATTAAAAGATTATAACTCTAAATTATAAATATTCATCTAAATCATAATGAGACATTAAAATATAAGGTAAAGTTATCAAATTATATCATTTGGGGTAGTTTCTTCTAAAATTAAAATGGTTTATTGTGACTCGATATTCAACTTGTTGGTAGGTGGTGAAATAGAATACTATCTACAAAATATTTTTGGGCATTCTACAGTGACACTTTTACTAATGAAAGAGTGGGATAGTTACATGACATATATTTAAAAATATAAATAGTGGGATAGTGCCTTACATCATATTTATTTAACTAAACACAATAAAATCCCCTTCTCCAACATTCTTATCGTGTAATCTTGAATTTGACTCTTTAGAACTAAAAATAACTTCAATTAGATAAATAATCAAATTAACTTGAAATATATCTTCAATTCATAAATAATTTATCTAAGGATTTATCTCCTATATACCAAGAAAATAAGCAAGAGATCAAAACCATATATGCCACCTACAAATTAATGATAATCATTATTGTTCCTAGAACTTGTAATGTTTTGAATATCAAAGTGTCTCCTCTAGCATGTTGCATTAATTCAAAGAGTTCTAAATTTTAATTTACGTTGGGATTCTTAAAATGACCCTGAAGAGAATATGGACTCCCAAGAGGGCCTTATTTTCACCCTTATTCAATATGGAAATATAAAAAATGATTATTTTGTATTTAAAAAAAATATAAAATATGAAATTCACACCCACAAATAATTGTGAAAGGAATTTTTATTAAAAATATGGACTGTAAAACATTTTAAAAATAGTGGCTTGTAAAAACTTAACAAAAAATGCATAAATATGCTTTTTGAGTAGAAAAAATCATTTTAAAAAAATGGTTGTTCAAAAAAATTTAAAAAAAATACCATAATAAAGATACTAGAAGGGGGATGCAATAGGGAGCAAAAACATGTGCTTAGAAAAGTTATTTCTATAAAATGACTACTTGAATATTATTGACACCAATAAATGTATAAACTAAACTTATTGATGACATATGACAACATGATTAAATTTGTGTTTCTAATAAATGTTGGCTTGTAAAAATTAATATCATTAAATGCATAAAATACACTTGCCAATAATATAAAACATTAAAACAAAAGTTGTTGTTCAAAAAATGATGGTTGGCATAAAGTTGATGGAAATAAATGTATGAAATAGGCTTTTCAATGAATAAAATCAGCATGTCAAATTTTTACTGAAAGGGGGATGCACTATAAACTATTATATTATGATCCTCCATAAGTAATGTAAAATTTACTAGAACCGGTGGTTAAAAAAGTCTCAAATTAAGAATTTAAATCTAAAAAAATTATGTTATGTAGTGCACTTATTTATAATAACTATTTAAATTTGAGCAACACATACCCACATGAGTAATCAAACATTATTTTATTTAAATGGGTTAATTAACACACCATAAATTTAATACAATGCCTAAATAACTGAGCATCAATATAGAAGACGTAATCCAACATATATTTTAAGTTTTTATTAGTATGTAAATGTGTAGGCTCTAAGAAATTCCCTAGTGATGTCGACAATACTAACACCCACTTTCATGTATGATACTATAAAAACTACCACCCACTTCCACATTGGTAACCTTAATCATCAAGTAAGGGAATAAAGTTTCTAAGGGGATAGTGTTTGACCTAACTTATGTTATTAAAAGTTGCATTATCATGATTTTATTTTTTCATATAAAATAATCAAACTTAATAGTATGTTATTATTTTAATGCATATTTATTTATTTCACACTATTTTTTCAAAGGTTACAACAAACCTTTTGGTTTATATTCTTAACATATCAACTAAACGAATGATCAAGTCACACACAATGAAACACATGGGAGCAAGCAACCAAACACTCAATTTATATTATTTAAATTGCATGGGTAGGGCATATAAATATACAATAAAATATCACCAAGTGGATAAAAATAGGGTAATTTAACAAAATAAACAAGTAATAGTATGCTCATTAAATCAAATTCTACCAACATTTAAGTATTTTGATTTAGAATATAGTCAATGTTGTACAAAAAATAGACTATCAATTAAAAGGATGCATAACTCTATGATAAGAATATCTTGTTTCACTTGAAACTAGACCTATCTATTCATCCCAATTATCATTATCACTTACTATTTCATTTTTTATCATACCATGAAGGACAATCATACTCAAACTCTACAAGACTCCTTTGGAATTCATATTCAGCCTCCAACCATTCATCATAATCAATAAATTATTCATGTATGTAATCATTTACATTAACTTAATTTCCCTTCTTTTTATCACTTGGACAACATGAGTGTCACATTCAACTACTTCTCCTTTATCTTTATCCAAACATACCAAAATTAGTGACACATTCATATTTGTATGAATGACCCATAAAGTTATTTAAAGACATCCCCCTCATATGTTCTTCAAATATACCTAGATCATCTGCAATCCCTTATTTTTGAATTTTAGATGTGTCAATTAGGGATTTAAGGGTATTTTGTTTCCTATTTTAAGATGTATATCCCTCCTAGGATTTTTTTCAATAATTTATTTCCATTTAGTGTTGCTTGAGGATGAATTCTTCTTTAGTTTTCTACCTGCACCCGAAGAACCAAAACCTTGGTGCAGAGTGCTCATTTTGACTACACCAAATTTTTTAAGGAGAATATTAAAATTATATGTTATAAGTAGAATTGGGATATGAGATTCAATGTGTTGTGCACTAAAAATTTACTTGTAAACATATATAAATTAAAAAATACATTTTGAATACAAAATTTAACTAATGTCTTTTTCGTACAAAACATAGTGCATTTTCTAGTTGAAATTTGTGGTGTGATTCTTATAAGTGTCTATTTTATTAGTTTAAATACTGTGTGATGAATGTTCACGTAAGGAGTTCAAAAAATTATAGGGATTAAATTAAATAGTTTATATTACATATACTAATCTATAGAATTTAAATAAGGAATTAGCATCCATATAAGTTAGGTCTCGCAACCATGTTTATTTATCGACCTCAAAATCAGAATCCATCACTGCTCACAATGGACATGTCATCACCTAATGACCCTTAATTTTGGAGATATTTTGAGATTAAAAAAAATTGACTCAAGATGGAATAATGTGAGTGAGACACACTCATCTATACTTATTAATATTATTAAAAAAAGATAATAATTATGCATAGAATATTTTTAGTGCACATGAGGAATTATGTGGAATGTGCATAGGGGAAAAGAAACATAGTTTTAAAGGATAAAGTTCAAAATAGAAAGAAACAAATAAAATAATGCCAATGAAAGGATCCCACAGAAGTGGTGGGATATAAGTAGAAAAATATCTAAGAAATATTTGGAGACAATTATTAGATCAAGAGTATATTATGATAATATGCACTAACAACTGGAAAACCATCCAGTTGGCAGAAGGGTGAGATAAAAAGGGGTCCAAATAAAACTATAAATAGAGGTCTTAGTCTCTCTTTTGAGACAGATAGGTCTCTAAGAAATATTCAAGTTTGCATGAAAAGAAGCAAAGTGGAGATAATTAGCAAAGGATTGTGATATGCCATAAAGGTTTTGTATATTCTATAGAAGAATTGTATACTTATATGATAAAGAAAACTATTGTTATATATATATATATATATATATATATATATATATATATATATATATATATATATATATATATACATATATATATATACATATATATATATACATTGAATAAAATATTATGAATAAAAATGATGTTTTATACCTTATTTTTTCATGTACTATCTTTTTATTTTTAGGGTTTAAATATTTAGTAGTGTATATTTTATTTCTTTACTATCCTCTATATCAATGGGGATCTTGGTGTTATTTTATTTTGCCTTGGATGAGTACTTAAGTATTCAACCTTAAGTAATATGCCAACATGGTTGGTTGAGTGCCTGATTATTTTTTTAGTTTGTTTAAGCCTTTATAGGCATTAATTAGGTTGAGTTTAGATTGAAAAAATTTTGTTCCATTTCCTAGACATTGTTTTTAGAGATTAGGAAGCTCAAGAAAGCATGATGTAGAAGCATAACTTGTTGAAGGTTTAACTTTTGACCTAGGACTTTGTTTGAGCCCCCCCATTATTTTAAAATGGATATCTTTGAGAGTTTAACATATATATAATCCATGCTATAAACTTAACGAAATTTTGACACATTTTCAAGACCAAAAGGATCATCTAAAGGCCAAAAATTATATTTTAAGTTTCTTTTCACTTTTGTACAAACTTACAGGTATTTGTTATATTTGGGAAATAAAGTCATAATTTTATGATACCCATAGGTATTTCATATGTGTAATTACCTATGGAGATAATTTTGAACCTATCTAAGTTCATTTACAAAATTATTGAAAATAGAATTTTTAGAAAATTGCTAAAAATAGTAGTTTTGGATAACTATAGAAAAGATTTAGAAATAGATTTTTAGGTGCAAAGGGACATGGATAATCATGTGTGTATATATTATGTTTGGAATCCCATTCCATATCTAATATGAGGATCAAATCTTATCTTGGCATTGAATGCCATCCCTACATAATCTCATTGGAAGTTGAATCAAGAGAGTTTTTTTTTTTTTTTTGGTGTTTTACTATTTTTATTATTACTCTCTATAAAGTTTGATATATGCATTTGATTTCATGAGTGATTGGATCCAACATCTGGTATTAGAATGGGCTCAATTTTTGGGGAAATGAAAATAATAATTGTGGTTGAAATTTGAAGGTGAAATTGTGTGAGAATTTTATACTGTGTTTAAAATTTTGTTTTGAAGAACATGTTTTGGGAGAAATATATTTTGAAAATGAAGATAGAAATAAGAGGTGAATTTTATGTTTATATGAATATTAACCTACATTTTTTGTAGAGGATAATGGAAGAGATTAAAAAAATAAAGATAACATGAAACATATCAAATGGTAGAGGAGGAAAAACAAGAGGAGCTACATTGATGAAGAGTGGATCCATTGATTTTGCATGTCACGTAAGGAGTGAATTCAATAAAAAAACAAGGATGGATTGATTGATCAAAAAATAAGGATAAATGATCAAATGTCAAAAAAAATAATATATTCTCTCATGAAAGTGAAGCCTATACAATTATGACACATGCTTATAATTTAGGAAGTTTTTATCAAGGGGGATGTTAGTATATGGCATCTTCTATGTTTTTTCTATGTCAATATTTTGGAAAGGGTATTAGCAAAGAAAATCTTTCCTATTATATTCCTTAAAGAATAATATAATTGTTTTTATGATATAATTGACAATGTGTAAATATCCACAAAGTTGTAAAGAGGGAATCTATGTAAAAAAGAAAAATTTCTTGCATAAATCAAAAAAAAACCATGCAAACCATAATACAAGGATTTAATGTGGTTCACCAAATGGCTACATCCACAAATAAATTGTTTAGCCTTTATATTTGTAGCAACACTTGGAGAATTAATCTCATGATAACAACTTATCACTCACACCTCTCCTATCTCTCAACACCTCCTTCTTTTTTTCAATTCACACAAGCTTACAATAAGATTACAAAAAATCTATACAAAGCTGACTCCAAGCTTACATGATTTCCTATAAATACTAACAAGTCTTCAACTCTACAACAATACAGAGGAATACATCCTTACTTATAGAATTAAAAAATGAGAAATGAAGAGGAGAGAGAAAATTTGGTGCCACATTCTAAGTGGGTGTATAAGTGGTTCATAAAGTAATGTCTACCACTTGTGCATAGTGTGAAACATAGTGGAAATACTTTAGACAAAAGCCACCACCACTCAATTTGGTAATTTATCTTTGTCCTCCATTTAACCACTAAAGGTAGATGATGCTAAATCATCTCTTGTCTTTAACCAAGAACTAATATAGTGGATCCATCATATAAATTCACCCCACACACAATTTATGAATAGGAACTTCTTTATCCTTGTCCGCCATAAGAAATGGTGCCCCACCTACACCCATGTGCAAAATTAGAGGCTCCCATGTGACTTAATAGTTAAGGGTGCCCCACTTGATACCTCATCAACTTTACAACATGGAAGATCCTATATGGGCCATGCCACATCACCAACAATCCACATCACCTTCTTGTCACATCACCTAGATGCCACATCACCAAAATGCCATGTTACCATAAATAGTGCTTGTGAATAGTGACTATGAATAGTGCTAGTGAATAGTGATTATGAATAGTAACTTCACACCCAACAATTCTCATACTTGAATTCCATAGCTACAATTGTATATTTTGTTGCATCTACTAAATAAATACCTCACTCTAATTTTCTTCATCTATGAAGACCAATTGAAGTTAAATAGAACTTCAACTTCACTTTTGTAGCCATGTTAGTTATCATATCTGTAGGATTTTCATTGGTATAGATCTTCTCCAGATTTAGTTGCTACTCCTCCAATACTATCTAAATGAAGTGATACCACAAATAAATATGTTTTGTCCTAGAGTGAAATGTTGAGTTCATCACTAGATGAATGACACTCTGATTATCATTAAACATTATACCTTTTCTTTGTTGGTGTCCAAACTCTTTTATCAACCTCAGTAACCAAATCATTTCCTTGATTACTTTTGTAATGATAACATAATTAGCCTTTATGGTTGAAAGTGACACAACATTCTATAGAGATGATATCCAGCTGATGATTGTACCACCTACTGTGAACACATACCCTATAGTTCTCCTTCTACCATCCATATCACTTACCATTTATAAATCAACATACCCTCGTAATGTCACATCTGATCCACCATAACACAACATTATATCTATGATCCCTCTTAGGTAATGAAGGATTCATTATACTACCTTCTAGTGTTACTTCCCTGAATCATTCATGAACCTACTCACCACTCCCACTACACATGCAATGTTTGGCCTCTTACACACCATTGCATACATCAAACTGACAACTATTGATGAGTAAGGTGTCTTGGAAATGCAATTATTTTCCTCTTATGTCTTAGGACATTGTTCTTTTGTTAATTTGAAATGGCCTGCCAAAGGCATCCTAAATGTCTTAGCATATTACATGTTAAACCTTTCCAACACTTTCATAATTTACTCTCCCTATGACACTATCAAATTTTGATTATTTTTATCTCAGGGTATTCTAATACCAAGGATTTATTTAAAATCACCTAGATCCTTTAGATAAAAATAATCACTCAAGTCTTTCTTGAGTACATTGATATTCTACATGTTAGAACCTGCCACCAACATGTCATCTACATACAAAAGTAAGATAATATAGTTTCCATTTTTAAGTCTTTTAAAATAAAACAATGGTCAGAATGATATCTTAAATAAACCTGTTCTAACATAAAACTATCAAACTTAAAATTCCATTGTCTTGGAGCTTGCTTAAGGATATACAAGCTCTTCATTAGTTTGCACACCAAATTATCCTTACCATTTACTTCATAACCTTCTGGTTTCTCCATGTATATATCCTCCTCTAAATCCCCATGAAGGAAATTAGTATTCACATCCAAATGTTCTAAGTGTAAATCTTCAACTACAACTATACTCAAAACAATTCTAATTGAAGACATTTTAACAAAAGAAGAAAAGATATAATCAAAATATATACATTTTTTTATGTAAAATATTTCACCACCTATCTAGCCTTGTACTATTTTTTACATGCATCATTTGTACACCAACTTATTCTACAATGCCTTCTTTCCATTTGGAAGCTCCACCAAATCCCATGTTTGGTTTGTCATAAGAGAGTCATATTCCTCATCCATAGCTTACTTCCACTTCTCCTTGGCATCAACCTACATTATTGCTTCATATCTCTTTGGCTCACCATAATAAATAACTAACAAATAATTTAATGAAGGATAAAATTGTTCAAGTGGTCTACTTACTCTAGTTGATTTTATCACCAAAAATATACCTTGTTGGTTTCCTCTTGCTTAATTTCCTTAATTGATCCTTCTACATGAATTTCTCATTGAATATCAAATCTCTACTCTTGATTATTTTCTTATCTTAAAAATCACACAACCATAATATAAATTCATTAGTACCATAGACAATGAAAGTATATTTCTAAGATTTAACCTCTAATTTGGACCTATTATTTTTATTAATGTGAGAAAAATCTTCAAAACCAAAAACCTTTAGAAAATAATAGGCTACCTTCTTATCAGTCCATGCCTCCTCTAGTATGCCACCATCTAAATCACTCAAAGGTCCTCTATTTATCTAATACATTGTTATATTTATAGCATCCACCCAAAACTATGATGAAAACATTGCATGCAATCTCATGATTCTAGCATGTTCCATGATGGTCATGTTCATCCTCTCTGACAAGCCATTCTTTTGTGGTGTTCTTAGAACCATCTCTAGCCTATGAATTCCATTAAATTAATAGTAGTTATCAAACTCTTTGTTTCCTTATTCTTCATAGTTATCTGACCTGAGGCACTTGAGCTTTAAACCTTTTCATTCTCAACTATAGCTCTCCATATCTTAAATGTATCAAACACATCAAATTTATGTTTAATAAAATAAACCCACACATTCTTAGTTAAATCATCAATGAATGTAATATAATACCATGAACCACCAATTTAAAATACCTTAACATGTCCCCATACATCCATATGTATAAGCTCTAATTTTTTATTCTTATTGGTTGGTCCAACTCTAAGAAATCGCACACATTTTTATTTCCCATACACACAATGCTCACAAAATTCCAAGTCAATTTCTTTTAGACTTGTCAATTTCACCTTTGAGTGAATAATGTTCATGCCATTTTTGATCATGTGGCCAAGTCTGTAATGCCACAAATTTGTGTCTATACCTGAAGTAACTAAATCAAAATATACATTAGTGATAATAGTGGATAAATATAAAGTACCCAATTTCTCACCTTTTACAACCACCAGAGAACCCTTGGTAACATTCTATGAGTCACTAGTAAAAGTGAACATGCAACCATCACTTCCCAACTATCCTTAATAAATTAAATTTCTCTTTAAACTTAAGACATGCCTAACATCCTTAAGAACCCAAGTGTTTTCATTATACAATTTCATTTTAACATTGCATTTTATAATAATATTGCAAGGTTCATTATCACCAATATAAACATATCCAAAATTTCCTTAAACATAATTTTAAAATAATGTTTTTAGGAGTGGCATGAAATGAAGCTCCTGAATCTAAAACCCAAGATTCATTATTATTATCTAACTAAAGATGTTAGGTGTGGAGCCTGATTGTCTTCTAGGATCAGATGTTAAAATTATGATGTTATTTTAGGCAAGTTTGGATCCCATTATTTGAATCCCTCATGGCACAGGTGGTTGCAAGGGGGTAACCCCCCTTGTAGGGTCTGAGGTCAAGGGGTTCAGGGGCCACATGCCCTGAAGAAATTTTGTATTAAAATTGCCTTATTAAATTGTAATTGTGTAGTCAATTTGTGCATTGATTAAAGGTTTGTAGATTTGATGGTAGAGGTTATGTTTAGGAATGTTTACCCTAAAATGTATTGATATATGGATAAGATGTATGATTGTGATTTATTATTAAATATTGTACATAGAGAGGAGGTTAAAAAGGTAGAGAGGTGTAATAGGGTTTGTTACAGGATTTTGTTTCTCCCTTATATTGCTGGAAATAATATATTGGACAAGTTTGGTGGAAGTAGCCCATCTTGGGTGAACCACGTTAAATTTGGTTTCCCCTATTATGTGCATGTTTATGTTTATTTTTAGAATTTTTGATTAATTTGTTTCATAATTTATATTGTATGTGATTTTTGGATAAATCCAGGTTTTAATTTATCCTAACAAAAGAATTAGTGCATCTTGTAGCACATAACCTACTACATTTCCCACTTTGTTACCTTCATGTTGGTCCTTGGTTTCTTTTCCTCAAAGAACCCAACAATATTTATTTGTATGTCATGGATTCCCATAATGACAACATTCCATCTTTCCTCTTGATTTTGATCTCAAACCTTTCCTTGATTTCCCACAATTTCCACTTCCTCTATTATATTGTCTCCCTCTATTCTCCATAGATAATATATTTATTGATGTGAAAGTTTCACTAGTGCTTCTCCTCTACATTTCCTCACTTAGGATCACACCCACCACATCATCAAACTTATTTTTGCTTTATTGGAGACTGAGTTAAAGTTATTCCGGCTCTTGGGTATAGAACATAGAATTAGAAGAGTTATGACATCATCATCAAATTCAATATTAATAGAATTTAACTCTCATGTAAACATATTAAAATCATTTATGTGGTTTTCTACTAAACCATTTTCATGTTAAACAATATTTTCATCAAGAAATTTTTATTAGAGGTAGATGGTTTTTCATACAACTTCCCTAGTGTGCTCATTAGACTTTCTATAGTCTTTTCTTGGGATATATAGAATATAATTGTATATGCCAAGAATAACTGGATGCTTCCAAGTGATTTCATATCCAATAACTCCTAATCCTCATCTAGCATTATCATTGGCTTCTTGGATTTACCTCTCAAAGGATAGTAGAGGTTCTTCTCAAAGAGGTAATCCTTTATATACACATTTCATAACCCAAAATTCTTTCCATTAAATTTATCCACCTTGGATTTATTATCATCTACCATAGTTCCTACTCAAGCTAAAATCCTTAGCTTCCTACAACTTAATTCCTAGTAAAAAACAAAATTTCCTTTGGTACCACTTGTTAGGATATAATTGACAATGCAAAAATATCCACAAAGTTTCAAAGAGGGAAGCTATGTAAAAATATAATTAAAACTTGCATAAATTAAAAAAAAAACCATGCAAACGATAAGACAAGGATTTAATGTGTTTCACTAAATGGCTACATCCATGGAAAAATTATCTAGCCTTTATATTTATAGCAACACTTGGAGAATTAATCACTTGATAACAACCTATCATTCACACCTCTCTTATCTCTCATAACATCATTCTTGTATTCAATGCACATAAGCTTACAACAAAGCTATGCAAAGCTAACTCTAAGATTACAAGCTTTCCTACAAAGACCAATAAGTCTTCATCTCTACACCAATATAAAGGAATGCATCCTTAATTATATAATTACAAAGAGAAAAAAGAAAGAGAGAAATGAAGAGGAGAGAGGAAATATGTTTACCACTTGTGCATAGTCCAAAACATAGTGGAAATACTTTAGATAAAATTTACCACCACTCAATGTGATCATTTTTATTTGTCTTCCACTCAACCACTAAAGATAGATGATGATAAATCATCTCTAATATTTAGCTAAGCACTAAGATAGTGGAGCCATCATATAAATTCACCCTTCACCCACTTGTGTGAATAGGAACTTCTTTGTCATTGTCCCCCACAAGAAATGGAACCCCACATGTACTCATGTGTAGAAGTAGAGTCACCCATGTGCCTTAATGGATAAGGTCACCCCACTTGAAACCTCATCAACTTTACAACATGGAAGATCCTCTATGGGCCATGCCACATCACCAAAAATCTGCATCATCTTCCTACCACATTACCTATATGTCACATCACTAATATTCCATGTCAACATGAATAGTGCTTGTGAATAGTGACTTTAAACCTAATAATTATACTATAAATCCATCTTGGCAAGATAATCGATGATACTTAGGTATCTCATGCTAGATGTCTAATATTTTTATTGTTTTTTATGTTAGTTTTTTGGTGTATGACATATGTTATGTTTCCTCCATGTCAATATTTAGGGGGAATATTAGAAAATAAAATCTTGCATGGAATATTCCTTGAATGACCTAGTGACCACTTGGCATAAATGATAAGTTCATATCTTTAGGAATCTAACAGTTGTGAAGTATGAATGGATTGCCAAAATATTTTGGAACTTAATGACTGCTACTTATGGAAAATATGTCACAATATTTGTGAGATTAAAAAATGCTAGGTATGTATGACATGTTGTAGTGTTTAATAACCTATCACTCATTAGGTGTGAAGGACTTTATAGGATGTTTAAGAACCTATTGACCACTAGATATTAGTGAGTTGTGGTGTTCTTAAGAACCTAGTGACTACTAGATGTTAGAAACTAAGTGTATTATTGTGAGATTAACATCTATTATAGACTTGGAATATTCTTTAGAGCTTAGAAATCTATGACTATCATTAACTTCACATAGTTTGGGAGCCTAGTGAATACTAGCTATTAGTGACTTAGTGTATTCTTGGGAGCTTAGAGACAACTATTTATAGGTGTGGGATCCCATATTAGTATGCCCATTTAAGTAACATGTCCTAACTTAGTGTTTAAGAACATAAAAATTTTAATTTAATCATAAGAATAACCTGTATGGAGATTAGGACTTAATCTCTCCTTATAATATTATTTAATAAAGTGCTCTTATGCCATCTTGAAGTAAGAAAGTAAATTAGTTGTTCAATTAATAAATGACATTTTTTGAAAATTCCCATTTCATTTTATTTTTTATCTTCAAATGGTTTACTATATTCACTATGTGAATTTATTTTTATAAGCTCAACTCACACCCTTAAATAGGGTTCTTTTAATATCTCTCCAATTAAGATATAATATTGGGACAAGCCCAGGCCATGGGTCACCTCTATTGGGGCTAAACCTCTAGAGTAGGCCATCTTCCTCTTTGATGCTAACCTAAAACTAAGACTAAGCCTAATTCTTCATAGGGAAAAAGGGTTAGAAATATATAAGGGCTCCTAAGAAAGTTAACCAGGTGATGCACCAAACTTAAGATGAAAACTCCCATAAGCTTGAACCCACACTAGATCAGTAGAGGATAATACTAGCTTACACAACCTTAAGATCAAGCTAATTTACATAAATGTTTCATAGGAGAGGTTTTAAATAGAACACTAACCTAAACCTACAAACAACATTGAAAACCCTCCAAACAAATTCAAAGTGAAGGACCATGGATGAGGAATATTCTCTTTCACATAATGCCTTAATACACAACTTTCTAAACATAGATTCAAGGAAAAAGATAAGTAAAGAAAGTCCTTATTGCATTAAGAGGCAATTATTACAAATGCTTGACAAGGTCGAGCCTAATCAAGCTAAGCATACTTTTTAGTATCTCAAGGAGTGTCTTGTATCTCAAAAAGATAAAATAAGTCTAAAATATGAGAACCCCTTTGAAAATTAAAGAAAAGGGATAATATAGGAGAAGGGGAAGAGGAGAGAGAGAAAGGGGGAAGTACGTTGTTCATGATAATCAATTATCTATCAGCTTCAAGAAATGTTTCGCTAGGATTTTGGTCCAAATAAAATAGGTTATTATGAGTGAGATATTCATGATTTTCCTAGATAGCCTTCAAATCATTCCAGTGGTTGAACAAGTTGCACCAAAAGTCAAGATTTTGCCAAAAGTAGCAAGTCATGGTCATGCTAGAATTGAATGATCTAACTATTTTATAAATACCCAAGTCCTACTATTTTGTATGTTTTTCTAGATTTCCTTATGAGGAAAAAATAATCATATCTTCAAACTTCCAAAGACATGTCATGTCTACTCTGAGCAGTGGTTTGTCAAGGACATGACTTGGGATGATCTTATTAGTCATATATCTACTATGTGCCTTCGATCTTAGACTGAAAAGACTATAGGTGAAAACTAATCTAATGATATTGGTTTTCTTATAGGTTCACATATAGATGGCACTCTGTTTAATTCCAAGTCCTACCTAAGTTCCCATCAAGCTCCTTTCCCTTACTTTTTCCAATTCGGGTCAGGCTCAAGTTCGGGTTCTTTAGCTTAACCTATCGAGTTAGGTCCATTTTTTCTTTATCAACTTTCATCAAACCTCTCATCTCATTCCCTTGCTATTGGCTATCAAAAATTCCTTTGATTATTGACCCCTTTGACTTTATTTTTCTTTATCAAATTTTGAGATCTAATTAAGCGTAGACCGTAGATCTTTGGGACCCACTACCCTGAGCTCAGTTTCTCATTGGTTTCTGGGATTTTCTGACCATTTGACTTGTTTGATCTCCTACATGCTTGACACTTGTTAGCCATGAATTCTTTCTCAAGTTCCCACCAAATATTTTGGATCCAAATGGTCACTTTTTGGGTCTAAAAAATGACATTGACATAGATGTTGGTTATTTTTTTAACCAACCTTGTAATTTCATAACTTGAATCAAAAAGATCATGTGGCTACCAAAATTGTAGAGAATGGACCTAATGCTGAAAGTAACAAACCCTTTTAATCCATTGGCAATTTGATATTTATACATATTTTTTAAAAAAATTGAAGTTGATTATTTCATTTGATCCTACATGATATCTTGATGATGGTTTGATCTAAAATGGCTGAGTATGAAAACTTAACAATTTTTGCATTAAGAGACAAATTTGCCTGTGCCTATATTTCATTATTATACAACGTATGAGCTAAAACTTAGTGCATTTCATCCTAGGACTAATGTGAATAATCCCATATGACTAACTCTCCTTGACTCATCTATACATTTGAGATCTAGCAGCATAAAAATGGTCACTCAAATTTCCATCCACCAGAGCCAAAAGTCTGGATAGGATCTAGATGGAATGAGTGGACTAGATGAATACCATGCACTCCCATACTATTCATAATCATTTATAACACTCCATAGAGGCTCTGGAGCTCTAGGCTTGTACTTAGAAATTGACAAATTACACTTTAAGTGAACTTAAAGTGTTTTAAAAGCTTTGTGAGCTTCATGATCTCTCTGTTGCACTCATTCCATACAGATCTTATCTAAGAAATTTTGATAATTTGATTAATCAATAACTTAGCCTCTTTCTCTATATCAAGACTATTAGCCACTAGACACATGGTTGGTATGTGGGCCAAATATGGACAAGATTTATGGTGACTCATAAGGAAGCATGCCTCTTATGCATGAGAACCCAGCTCTTTTATCTCAACTAATCCATTGGGCATGGAGTCACCTCTTTGAAACTAATCTCATCATTAATATTGTGCAAGGATGCCTCCTTTCAAAACATTCCTCTTGAATCAACAAAGACAAAAAACAATAACAAAAAAACTAAAATAATGGCAAGTACATATAGGCACTTACAAGAAGGAAAAATAACTAACCTATTAAACAAAATGTACACAAAGGCACTTGGATAGAATCACAAAAAATAATATAATATATACAATACCCTTTAAAAAATGGTCCACATGTATCAAAATAAAAACTTTTAGTGTCATCTATTTGTAACAAACTAAGCTAAAAAATACCTAGCTTTGGAAGTACTAGAATTGGCGAACCAGGTAGTTTGATGGCTAATCCTTATGATGTGATTCCTAATGGATGGATTGGATTGAACATGTCTCTAATTTATACATACTAATCTAATTTTTCCAAGCTAGGTTCTTGTTGGACTATAGGAACACTTTCTTGATGTTTCTCTCCACTCTTAAGAAAGTCTTGCATGAAGACTTCATTCAGGCTCTTGGGAGCAATTACACATGGTTCAATTGATGGTTCAAGAAACCATGTTCTTCCACCTTATCCTTGTGTAAAATAGGAATTTTCATGCTTAGAGAAGCATGTTCATAATATTTTAGAGGAAGGACATATCTATTAGCCTCTTCAAAATATGTGGTTATGGCATTGTACCACTACCATAATCCTTCAAGCTCTTCACTGATATACTTCTCAAATTATATTACTTGATCACTTGAGATGTCACCTTCATCAAATTCACTTAATATTTCATATTTATCTTTAACTATAAAGTAATGTTAATTTGACCATCCAAGGTTTAAGACATTACATTTGTCTTTCTGAAGGTCTGATCTACTTTCCTCTAGTTCCAACATATTAGGGTTGTCCTCAACTAACACCTCATCTTGAAGTGGACCAACCTTAGGCACTTGGTACTAATCCTCCTCATCTTATATGTGGTATTGACCTTTATTAGTCCATCCATATTATGTATGTTCCTCTTCAAGTAAGTTTGTAGCCTTAAGATGCTTTATTTTGCTCAAGAAGTCTGAGCACAAATGATGTCATCACTCTTCAAGATCATCACTGCTTGAGCTGATCTTGACCTCCATACTAGGCTCAAGAAGGTTATCCTCTTACTTCTCATCAAGCCCCTCTTTCATAAGGGGGATAGCTAGAGGGTGAATAATTTTACCTTGCCTGCAGCCTAGGAGGGTATCCTTCCAACTAAGTACTTTGAAAGCTCTTTTAAATGGCTCTTGAGATAAAGGGAGAGAGTCTTGGAAATATTATACATCAAGCTCATCGAGATGAGCTATGGTTATTTGATTATTATTGGGCACTACTAACCCCTCATCTGCTAGGAGTGACTCTTAGACTGCTTCAACTAACACCTCCTCCTTTATTATGCCCCTCTAGATTGATTTCCATGATGGAAATGAGTGTAGAATAGACACTTTTGCTTCTTATTGGATGGTTATAGGAGAAGATGGCTTTAAAAGAGAGGGTAAAACATATCTAGGGTTAAAAATTTTAGATAAGATCCATGATGGGATAACTTCTCATTTTTGAGTGGGAAGGGCATAGGGGGAGGAGAGGTATAAGGGTTATGATAAGGTTGATAGGCTATTTGAGGGCCACTTAGGGTAAACACATAAACATTATTTTCCTAATAAGTGTGACGCTAAGGTAGGGCATAAGCATACTAATAAAAATATGATTTATTATACATACCAAATTATGATGATTAGGTACTTAGGTTACTTAACTAGCTAATAGATGCTCAGAGTTTCAATTGATGTTTATATAATGCCTCCAAAGGCTGATATGTAGAAATACAAAACCAAACCTCCTTCCACTATTTTTGACTTAGGTCCCATTGGGCATTCCAAAAACTATTATACACTCAATTTTCACCCTTGGAGAGGGTTCTTCAAGATCTCTCCAATTGAGCTATAATATTAGGACAACCCCAAGCTATAGGTCACCTATGTTGGGTCTAAACTTATGGAATAGGTCAACTCCCTCTTTGATTCTCACCTAAAACTAAGACTAAGCCTAATGCTTCATAGGTAAAAAGGGTTAGAAATGGAATAAGGGATCCTAAGAAAGTTAACCAGGTGATGCACCAAACTTAAGAGGGAAACTCCCATAAACTTGAACCCACACTAGATTAGTAGAGGACAATATTAGCTTACACAACCTTAATATCAAGCTAATTTTCATAAATGTTTCATAGGAGAGGTTCTCACTAGAAAACTAACCTATACCTATAAACAACATTGAAAACCCTCAAAATAAATTCAAAAAGAAGGACCATGGATGAGGAGTGTTCTCCTTCACACAATGCCATAGTACACAACTTGCCAAACACAGATTCAAGGCAAAAGATAGGCAAAGAAAGTCTTTATTGCATTAAGAGGTAGTTCTTACAAATGCTTGATGGGGTTGAGCCTAATCAAGTTGATCATACCTTTCAGTATCTCAAGGAGTGTCCCATCTCTTAGAAAGATAAAATAAGTCTAAAATCTTAGAACCCCTTCTAAAATGAAAGAAAAGGGATAATATAGGAGAAGGGGAAGAGGAGAGAGAGAAAGGGGGAAGTACATTATTCATGATATTCAATGAGATGTTAACTTCAAGAGATGTTTCACCAAGATTTTAGTCTAATTAGAATAGGTTATTATGAGTGAGATAATCATGATTTGCCTAAATAGCCTTCGAATCATTCCACTGGTTGAACAAGCTACACTAGAAGACAAGAGTTTGCCAAAAGTGATAAGTTATGATCTTGCTAGAATTGATTAATCCAACTATTTTCCAAATCCCTAAGTCTTGTTTATTTGGATCTTCTGATAGATTTCCTTATAAGGACAAAATATTCATATCTTCAAATTGCCAAAGACACATCATTTCTGCTCTGAGTGATAATTTTTTGAGGACATGACTTGGCATGATCTTCTTGTTAATCATATATCTACTATGTGCCTTAGATCCTAGACCAAAAATACTATAGGTGAAAACCAATATAATTATATTAGTTTTCCTATATTTTCACATATATATGGAACTCTTTTCAATGCTAGGTTCTACCTAAGTTTTCATCGATCTCCTTTCCCTTACTTTTTCCAACTTGGGTCGAGCTTGAGTTTGGGTTCTTTGGATTAACCTGCCGAGTCAGGTCTATTTTGTCTTTATCAACTTTCATCTAACCTCCTAACTCATTCCCTTGATATTGTCTATCAAAACCACCTTAGATTATTAACCCTTTTGACTTTATTTTTCTCCATTGGTTTTTGAGATCTGATTAAAAATAGATGATAGATCTTTGGGACACACTACCCTGAGCTCAATTTCTCATTAGTTTTTGGGATTTATTGACCATTTGAATTTTTCAAGCTCACATGTGCTTGAAAATTGTCAATCACATGTTCCTTCTTAGGTTCTTGCCAAGGATTTTGGATCCAAACGGTCACTTTGTAGGTCTAAAAAATGGTGTTCACACAGTTGTCAGCTATTTATTAACCAACTTTGTAATTTCATAACTTGAAGTGTAAATATCATGGGGAAACCAAAAATATATAGAATGGACCTAATGTTTAAAGGAACAATTCCTTTTGATTTATTAGCCATTTGAGTTTTCTACATATAATTGTAAAATGTTGAATTCAATGAGTTCATTTGATCCCACATGACATCTTGATGATGGTCTAATCTAAAATGGATAAGTATGGAAACTTATCAAATTTGGCATTAAGAGATAACTTTTCCCATGCATATCTTCCATTGTGATATAATGCATGAGCTAAAACTTGGCTCATTTCATCCTGGGACTAATGTGAAGAATCCCATGTGACCAAATCTCCTTAACTCATCTATATGTGTGAGATCTAGCAACATCAAAATGGTCACCTAGCTTTTCATCCATCGGAGCCAAAAGTATAAATAGGCTTTGGATGGATTGAGTGGACTAGATGAATACCATGCACTCCCATACTCTTCCCAAGCATTTATAACACTACATAGAGTCTATACAGCTCTAGACCTATCCTTAAAAATTGACAAATTACACTTTAAGTGAGCTTAAAGTGTTTCAAAAGATTTGTGAGCTTCATGATCTCTCTATTTCACTCATTCCAATGGCTAATGGTCCTAATGTAGAGAAAGAGGCAGAGTTCTTGATCGATCAAGTGATCAAAATAGCTTGGAAAAGATATATATATATATATATATATATATATATATATCTCTTTTCCAAGCTATTTTGATCACTTGATCGATCAAGAACTCTGCCTCTTTCTCTACATTAGGACCATTAGCCATTGGGCACATGCTTGGTATGTGGGCCAAATATGGCCAATATTTCCATTTCATAACTTATAATATTATTTCACATTTATAGTGTTTCTTATAAGTTCATCTTCTTTATGTAGTCTATATAATATCTAACCATGCTTGAATTCCTATTGACATCTCTACAAAATATTATACTCTTGGTGTTATTCCTCCTCTATGAGGTACTCCCTTATGTGGCATGCCTATTCCTCACACTCTCAAAAATACACAAATCTCTTTCATAAATTTTAATTGACTCTATAATATTCACACACACTAAACCTAACAAGGTAACCTTAATATTATACTAATTGATGTAGATAAAAATTAGGGGGGCAAATAAAGGGTTTTCATACTCCATATCCTAGGCATAATTCACATTCAATGGACATAAATACTTATGCATGTACCTCAAGAAACAATCTTATTTATTGATGTATTAAAATAATTATAGATATTAATTCACACACACACACACTCTTTCCTCTATTAAAATATGAATAAAAAACTAGTGTCACAATCTCATATGAATTCATTACAATATGAATAAAAAATAAAAATCATTTTTGTAGGATTATTAAGCTTCTGCAACTCTCTCTCTCTCTCTCTTGTTATTATAACTAGAGTTTAAACTCTCTCTTATAAAAACTAATCTCCTTCCAAATAAATTATCCCTCTTTAAAATGGATCCAAATTTCTTTGTCATGACATTGACATCCTATAAGTCTCTTCAAGCTCCCTTTGATTTGTAAAATGGTCTGCATGTCAAAAAATGAAGTTAAGGGCTTATAATTTACCTATTCATCTGATGCAAGTGAAATATTTTGTTATAATAGAGTTTTGATTACAAAAAATTTAATTAATATAGACCAATGGTTTCAAAACTGCCACCTATATTAAGTGGTAGTTTCATCATCATCTCAAAAATAGGTAACTTGACCTCTAGGAGATGACTAAAATCATATTTTCATTACTTGTTTGACATTTTGGAGTCCTAAAAATTTTATCAATATTATTTATGATCTTTTTATATGTGCACAATGTTTTTGACATGGACTACAAATCGCATAAACATACACACATGTACAAAAACAAGTCTAGGACCCAACCCATGTTTTTGGTTAATGTAGTATTATTGGTGAATGAATGTATCAATTTTAGTTATTATATAACCTTTAAATTATCCTCCAATATTCCATAAACCTATCCAATGTGTATAAATATTTAGCCTTTCATTCTTGAAGACTCAACACCCCAATCCACCAGCAACTTTTAAAACTTGGTTAATTTAGGAAGTAAAATTATACTTCCTCAAAACATGTATAAGTTGACACTAAAAACTCCAACACATAACTATTTAGTGCATCTCTCCACCACACACAAATCACATGAGTCCAAACCTCACCAATATTCTCTAGATTATAAACCTGATATGTTGTCCAAATGTATCTTCTTGTAGATCCCTAATTTTGGTATAAGATCTTTTTCCATTACATCTTTATCATATTTTATCACATTTTGACCATTAGTGTATTTAATTATGCATATATGTTTTTATGATTTAATATGAATATATATTTATAATATAATTCATGGATAATAAGTAATTAGTGTACACTTATCCATAATCATCTTTACTTAAGTAACTTCTACTAATAATAGGCAAGACTTGTTATAAAATTAACTACTCTACAAAATCTTAACCCTAACCATAGCCTCATTTCTTATCTATATAAATTCATAGATGGATATTGGTGAGGTACATTTTGGATAAGAGTTACCATTATTATAATGGTGAGTTTGGGCTAGAGTTCTTAATCGAAAGAGGTAATAATTCTACTTGGATATATATGTGCTGTCTTGTTTAAAGATTTCAAAGACTTACATATTACATATATTGTATGGTTCTAAAACTAGTTCAATAATTTAATATAGTATCATAGCTATATAGGTTTCACATTTTGCGTTATATTTGGTGCAACATAGGGACATTCTAGTTTCATGTCCACAATAGGTATAAAGATCAGATCTACAATTTTCAATCTTTGCTACATAGCTAGTTTCACTCCATTTTAAGATTTTTAATTTTCATTTTTTTTTTGCATGTAAATTTTGAAGCCTAGATTTTAGTGGCTTATGAAAAATATTAAATATTATGCTCTCACCTCACCCTTAGAGAGTCATGATTGATTATAAATTGGCGAATGTAGTGGGTTACTAAGGGTTGAAGATATTTTTAGTAGAAATTCCCTAGGTTAGAAACCTTGTACTAAGGGTTTTAAAATTTCATAGGAGTTGTCATTATTGGAAAAGTATAACATTGTAAACATGTGAAGTGAGGGGTTTTCCTCCAATACTAAGGCCTTATATAACACTATTTAGTAATTTTAGCTTCTACATACCTCATGGTATATCAAAGGCACCTAGGATTTTTTTGATAATAAGAAGACATCAGTTGTTTGAGACTATAGTGCATCAATAAGTGGTTAATCTCAATAAGTTAATTTTATGTACCTTAGAGATAGGAAGTGTGGCTATGGGTATGGTCAAACTCTATGTATTCATTTCCCATTAATCTTGTTCATTATTTATTTATGGGATTTATATATTAGAGAGCCTATAAATTATATACGCATAGCCTAGTAATTCTAAAACAATCTTGGAACATTTGGCAAACATATTTATAGCTTCAATATTTTCTATTCAATTTTATTGTTAGTATTCATGTTTAGGGTTCAATTTCAAAATAATATAGTGAAAAGGCAGTGTATAGCTGTAGACACATAAATTAACATTTAATTTAAAATAATGCACTTGTGACCACTCTTTTACACACTTATTTTTGGACCTATCCTAGGGCCCTTTCAATCACTTTTGACCACCTTGTGTGTGGAGGACTCAATCTTATAAGCTGATTGATAACCCCATAATCACAAATCCATCATGATATCAGCCTCAACCATCATTTAATCCATGTTGTACCCTTATCATCACTTATTATTTCTTGCACAACATGCCCTATTTTTAATCTGAAAACATGGACCCTCTTTTAAATTTGGATTATGGCCTTATACCTTTCAGGATTTTATTATGGTTGTTGGTTCAAATAAGCCTTCTTGGAAATATACTAGATTATTAGTTACAAGTAACTTAATGAGTATACTTTAATGTCTTTGCATTTCTTTAGTTTATTCCATGATTTTATCTAGTAGTGAGTTAATTTCAATGCTTAAATTTGCATCAATCTACTAAGTCTTAGTATATTTATTTGTTTATGTTTCTAAACATGTTTTATAGCTTCCTTTCAAACTATTTTGTCATAGGTCTGTGCAAACTATCTAAAGTTTTAGAGTTTTCTACCTATTTTCCTAAATAAGTTTTATCTATTTCTACTTTAATTTCAATCTGAATGACTAAATACTTATAAGGTTTTACTTCTTAGCTTAGTCACTTTTCATGTAAATGGCTGAAATTGGATTTGGAATCGATCAAATGGATAAGTTTATGAACATTTATTTTCAATTTTTCACTTAGTCATTTTAATTTTTTTAGCCATGGGTTTTCAAATTTAAATACTTAATTGTTTATTTTCAAATACTTAGTCATTATTTTTTAAATCAAAACCACTAATTATGCGTATTTATATTATACCTATAGGTCTTCACAGAAAATGTTATGACATTTATGGAACAAAAGTTCCAAAAAAAAATTTTGAAGACTTTACATAAATTGTTTAAATTGTTATATCTTTGGAGAAATTGTTGTGACTAAGTCAGAACGAAAGTTGTAAAGAAAATTTTTGAAGGAAAAAGTCATGAAGAAGAGAAAAAAATGTTTCCATAAATTTTTGAGAGATTCAAACCAAAAACATTTATTTTGAACAAAAGTTCCAATGGTCAGAGCCTAAATACAAGTTGTGAAAACACAAAATCCAAAGACTTGTGTCCTTGGAATGAAAATAAGCATAGAAGTGCAGAGGAACAGAACCATTGAACCCTAAAAGCTTAGGCCATTAAACAGTTAGAATTACTAAACTTCATGACTCCAGATGGATCCAACCCATTTGAAAAAGTGTTTCAAAGACTTAATCAAATCTTTAACTTTGCCTAGAGCCACATGTCACTTTTTTGCTCAGTGAGACTTAGTAATTTCTCTTTAAATGTTGCCCAGTGCCATTTATTGATCTCCTGATAGTCTTAAACCCATTCAAAAGGATTCTCAAGGACTTAGTTGATTTTTTTTTAAGTTTCTTGGCAATTCAATGACATCAATAACACTTTGGGCTAAAAGGATGATTCCACATGGCATAATTTCATTGTTCCACTATCCTAGAGATGTTCGTATAAAGTGTAGAGTCTTTGGGTAAATATGTGAGTGGGATGGTACCACATGGTGAAATATTACTATTCCATTATCCTAGGGTGGTGCATGAAATTGTGTAGTCTTGTCAACACTCTAGGTGAGTGAGATGATGCCACATGGAAAAATCTCTCATCACTATGATATAAATAGTCAATAAGACACATCAGTCTACTGGTGTGGCCAAATCATCAAAACTTTCTAGACGTTGAGAAATAATTAATGAATTCCATGTGGAGTTATCATCCCTAGATGTCACAAATGTTAGTCTCTTATACCTATCATAGATATCAGATCTTAGGAGATCATGATAAAATGAAAATATGCCCCATAGCGTATATTAGGTGCTACTTGGGGAAATTTAGGGATGATGTAACCCTACAGCCACACTTTGGGCATTGACAAAGTGTCAAAATGGGAACTACATAATCAAAACCAAATGTAAAGCAAGGTTAAAATAGAGGGGAATCCAATAATAATCCATATGGAAGTAGCCCATTATATCTAAAGACACATTGGTTGCACAACCAATAAAGTATGAACTTAAATTGGATGGCCCATCTAGCCGTCAAAAATGTCAAGAGGCCAAGAATAGACTATGCATCCAATTTGATTAGTAGTATAAAATTATAGTCCAACTAAATCATGAATAATATGGGAATAATTATCATGGCCTATACATTAGAATTAAACATGAAGCATACAAGACAATATATATGCCTTAAAGAGGTGTGACTCTAGCTACACAAGACCTAGGCAACTAGTTATCCCAATGTAATCTCAACTAAATTCCCCATTGAAATTCATTATTTATTTGGTCTAGAATGGTCCTCGATATTTTCATGATGTAATTGAGTGGGATTCATTACCAATAAACCTCACTTTGACCAACCACGTTGATTATTCCTATAATTACCCCATTATTAGGTGAGATTAAATTTAAATTTGCATTTGAACTCCTTAGGCCTACATGCCTATATAAGATCATCTCTTGTCCCATAATAAGGGTTATATATTTATGTATTGTAAAAGGAGACATATAGAACCAAACTTTTTCTTAATTTTTAGGATAATCTCTTCCCTTTTCCTTTTTTAGCCTTTTTGTTACATAGTTATTTTTTGAGTCTTTGATGAGCATATGAATTCCAAGATATCCTTAATCAAAAGGAAGAATCTTGATAATTGGAATATTTTTAAGTCTATGTGGTCATTCTCTACACATTTTATGGTATATATGTCCTTATTTATTATAGTCACTCTCCCCCCATACTCTAGCATAGTATTTAGTTGGAGTTGTGTTAAGTTTAGCTCAACTGAAGATTGGTTTTATGGGAATCACCTAGTCAAATATATCTAAATTTATTTGTGTTTATAGTAGGCATTTTATCTATTTAACTCTAATATTTTACTCTTTTTTTATGATTAATTTAATCTAGGAACATAGTAATCTAAATTTAAATGTCTATATTGATTAATTTTCTTTATATATTTATAATTTTATCATCATTATTACATTATTACATCAAAGAATATGATAAACTAATTAGGCAAGCTAGATTGTGTTAGAAAGTAAAACTTGGAATCTTGATTTTTGTTTGAGGTCATACCCTACAAACTTATCCCTAGTGAAGAGTGTGGCCTCTTTTAAGTTCCTTAGCCAAAACTAGTTATGCCTCAAACTATTAAAATAAGCTCTTTACATGAAATAGTTCACATCAACCAACTAAGTGAAGACCACCATACCAAGACTTGGTATATTTAAACCTTTGGGAGTTATTTTCTCACTCCTTTTAGGAGAGGCTAAGGATTAATAATCCCTTACACAATGATTGGTTTCATGTCAAAATACACATCAACATGTTTTTGGTGCTAGAAGGAGGAACTGAACCATGATCTAAATTCATTAGTTAAAATATCAATCTACGGCATTCTAGAACCCTTCTATCCCACTAAGCCAAACATTCTCTCTTAATATAGAGGGTATAAATATCAATACCTAATCAAAGTCTATTGGGGATAACTTAGAGCTCTTAGAACTCATTATCTGTTGAATACCTAAACAATGAGTTAACAAAGGGAAAGGAAGATTCAAACCTATCTAGTTAAATGGTAGTTCATAATTAACCCATTAATAATCCATCAATATTTAAAAATGGATAACATGGTCTGGATTAGACAAGGAGGCTATTGTCATGTGGTTATCCCAAGAATGGCTCATGATTTTCATAAGGATTTGGATAAGTTTTGTCCCAATTTCATAGTGTGAGGTCTCCAAACATCCAAATAACACATTCAAGCCTTTAAAAATGATTTGATCAAAACCCAAGTCCAATATGAGGATGTTTCCCATAAGTTATTTTCCTACTCCTTAAGGGAAGCAACATGTGTTTGGTATCTTGGGTTACCCACTAGGTCTATTACTACTTGGGTTGAGCTAGAAACTATATTTGAAAACCATTTCAGACTCCCCATTGAATTTGGAGTCTTATATCATCAATTTATATCCACCAAGAGATAACAAAATGAACCTATAAGTATGTTCAATTTTTTATTATGTAGTCTCTATCACGGTTTGAAATACCCTTACTCTCAGGCTGATTTACCTTCCATACAAACCTATGTTAGGTCTCTAAATTCAATGAATTCTATGCTCTTTAGGAGAACCCCAAAAAAATTGGCATCATTATCTTTGGCCTATAATAAATCTATTAATATTTAACAATAGATGGTGTCGTAAGGTTATGAAGTTAGACCTTTCCCTTGTTGGGTCAACCAGGTGTATACAATCAAATATCGATGATTAACCAAGCCCCATAACATCATACACCTCTAATGAATCATATCCCAAGAACCCTATATGCAATCCCTAATCTGATTTATAATCTAACTCCAATGAACTATTTGCTTAATAGTCTACCTTACACATCTCCAAACCATGTAATCCCCTAGTTGAATAACAAATAATTGCTCCTAATGGCATATAACAACATTGATGATGTGTCAAACACTAGTGGGTATGTCACATCTAGTATCACTCAGCAAGTAATTTAATCCTACTTGAGTCTCCAGACATAGGCTACCAATGCTCACACCCATACGCCTACAGTTAGCCTACAACCTCAAGTGGAAAACCAACCCAGTGTTAGCACATATCTTGAAGTGAGCAATCTAAAATAGTTATTTCAAAATCTATATAATGTTGTAACCAGCCAGTGCAGGAAGGGACCTTAGAATTTCAATTAGAATGCTAACAACCAATCTTAGGTAGGAATTTCAATTTATAAATACCCAATACATAATGGAATTCTTAGACTCATAATGTAAATGTACCCATTCCCTTTGACAGTGGTAACCAGAGTAACAACACCCCCATTCCATGATTTTTATAGACTTGGCCTTAAACACTTGGTGTAAATTGCATAACACCACAGACCATGTAGAAATTAGCTACACATAATTCATAACTATCTCAAACATCTTCCAAAAGGAAGTGGATAATATGGAGATCATGCCTACTCCTAATGATAATTATAACCAAGGAGGGAACCCAGACATAGCCTTTATATTAGAGACATATGAATTTTCATTTGAAGATGAAAATGAGCTTGAGGACAACCTAGTTGTTAGTAAAGGTAAAGGGAACATATGATTTAATATTATTTGCCATTAATTATATTAAAAAGGAAAAAATAGAGATATGAGGTGTTGAAAAGGAGTCAAAAGGTCATAAGAAATGAAGAGTCAAAAATAAATGTGACGAGTCATGTGGAAGCCTTTATAATAAATTGTATAGGAAATTGGAAAGCATACCATTTTGAATGAATGAAAATATCAGTTGGGTCTCATTTGAGTTCTTTTTATTCTTTCCTTTATTTTCCCATCATTTAATATGTTTACTTGTAATTATGGTTATTTTATACTCTTGTCACTATTTTATTGCTAACAATGGTGTGGTTGTTGCTCAAGATTTGAGCCTAGGAGTAATTTATGGTCCAACAGATGTGGATGTTTTGGAGGTTGAGGTTTCAAATCCTACTGATGTTAGAACATTTTTTATGGGTCATGCAAGATTCTATTATTTTTTCTTGATATTGGGCCTTCAAAAACCTTATCATATTAAGTTTGGGTCATTTATTTCTCTTGAGTTGTGTCTCATTTATTACAAATAGTCTCCATCTTGTATTTAGCATGAGGTCTAGTCAATAGACAATAGAGAAGAATTTAATATTGTAGACTATATTGGTTGAAAAGTATGGGAAAGAGATAATAATAGAACATATTAGTTCTAATATATTTTTTTGTCATTTTTTGTTATGAATTATGGAGGTGGAAATGGGATTTGACCATTAATGTAAGGCCAAATAGACCTCAATCAATCCACAGGCCTTGTTTTCAAAGAATAGAATATGAATCACTAGGTACCAATCATAAGATGCATCTATTGGAGAATCATACCACATGATCGTATACTCATCTGCATTTGATCTGCATATGGTTTGTAGATAAGGTGATTAGTGATTGAAATTGGTAATACGAATTTGGCTACACAATCTATTTTGTTTTTGATAGAGATTCAAAAGAATTACTTTTCATGTATTATTATTTATTTTATGAGCATATGGAGTGGAAGGTACATCATGACTCAACAAGATATGAATGTTTTGATATTGGCAAAAGAATATTTAATATGTCTCTTTTGACTATTAGAGAGGGATTTTTCCAAAGTTAACGTAGCTAACAACCATCACTTGTAGTAAATAAGGAAGACATTATAAAGCTAGAAGAACACATCTAAAACCTGGTTATTGGGATTTGATAATCTTTTGGAAGGACAAGTAATAGATTGGAAGTGTTTGATGGTCTCAATTATGCCATATCTACATACATGAAATATGGATGAGCATTATTTTTTAATTTTTCAATACAACATTATTGGCTTGACCATTAAAGTATGTATTTAAAGTCATTAGTAAGAGCCAACATCTATTATGGTGTATATTTACCTTTTGACAGTAAACATTTTTATATGTTTACTCTTCCCTGGATGATATATATTATAAAAGGTTTGAACAAAGTAAAGTGTTTATAAGTTTCAAAAAAATATAAATGTATTTGAAGTTAATGTTATAGAAGTGGATGAGCTCCAACATGTGAGGCCATGGAGAGTAGGAGTAGGCATCGTGTAGGTTCTCAAAAAAAAAAATTGTAATGGATTGAATTTGTAAAAACTTGAAATGTTTAGAGCCTTTTTGTCTTAGGATGAGAAACATTTTAAGTATGGGGGAGTGTTAGTAGGATTTTTGTATCTTAGGATGAGACACATTTTAAGTTGAGGTTAGTGTTAGTAGAGGTAAAGGGTGAATATGATTTAATATTATTTTTCATTAATTCTATTAAAAAGGAAAAAATAGAGATATGAGGTGTCAAAAAGGAGTCAAAAGGTCATAAGAAATGAAGAGTCATAAATGAGTGTGATGAGTCATGCAGAATATTTCATAAGCAATTGTATGAGAAATTGGAAAGCAGACCATTTTAAATGAATGAAAATATCATTTGGGTCTATTTTGAGTTTTTTTTATTCTTTCCTTTATTTTCTTGTAATTTAATATGTTTACTTGTAATTCTAGTTATTTTATATTCTTGCCACTATTCTACTGCTAACACTATAGGAGGTCCATGCTTTAATATAATTCTAGAGAGGGAATAATTACCAATTGAGGAGTAAATTAGCCAACACTTTGACCACCTCTACTCCCCTAAATAACACTTAGTTTCCACTAAATGTGAATTCAAGTAATAATCTTCCTACACCCAAAAGACCTCCAACCTCTTATCCACCCAAAAATCCTACTACATATACCCCAGATAATAATCAACCAGAGAAGACCAAACTTAGTTATGATATCATTAAAGATCTTAATAAAAATAAATCCAATATAACTATGTTTGAGTTGCTTCAGATTTCTAATCAAAGGGAATTACTTTTGAGAGATTTTTATGGTAATAAAGGGAAGACATGCACTAGTGTTTCCCATGCACTTATTTCTCTCTAAAGGATAAAATTGAAACTCCTCCTTTCCTCTTAATAGTTAGGATATTCAAAAAAAACTTACATAGTTGTTTGGTTGATTCATGTGCTTCAGGGAATGTCATGCCATATGCCATATGCCAACAATTGGGTTTGATGCCTATGAAGTCAAAATAAAATTTTGTCCAACTAGATAAAATATAGGTAAACGTAGTTTGAGAGATAAATAATGTCCACATGAAATTTTATTATGATCTGAGGATAAATCAATTCATCAATATCAAAGTGGTTGATATCCTAGATGCTTACAACATATTATTAAGTTGAGACTGGTTAAGGACTCCAAATGGCTACATGGTAACTGATTCTAGCCATATGTGGATAACTTGGCATGGTGTGCCCATATAAATCAAGATAGAATGAGAAACCAAGGTGGTTCATATGATCATTGAGTACAATAAAAAAAATGATATCCTATATGAGGAATCTGAAATGGGAGTGTATTTATTGAGGAAATAGGAAAGAATGAATCTATCTATTAACATTCTCAATATGAAGTAGACCCTAAATATGGAATAGTTATATCTATTGGATGAATAAGAATTCTATGAAGAGCCTAAGTTAGTATCATTCTTGGATATCACTCTCACATGTGATAGTTGGGACATGATGAATTAAATAAAAGTGAAGAACATTTGTGTTCTTCACAAATAAATCAAAACCATAGCACAACCAGGTATGATGGTTTGAATTTGAATTTTCATGTTAGTAAAGGTTCCTAAAGAATTAGAACATTCTAAGGATGAGGATAGCTAGGTTATACTTTAGTGCATAGGATATTGCATAGTATTCATACACAAGGATGGAAATTAGAAACATAGTGAAGATGAATTATTATGCATTAAATAAGAAGTAGGAATAACAAGTAATTCATTAAAAATTAAAGAGTATTCAGATAAAATTAAATATAAAGTAAGAAAAAAATTATACATGAGAACACATGCAAGGAACAAAGTAAGAAACATAACAAGTAACCATAACCAAATAGTCTCTATTGATCTCTTCAAAAGTGGAACTCTCTTCTTCTTACAAGCATAATTACATATAGAAATTTTTAGTCTATGATTGTTCATATTTTTATTGTAATTGGCACCAAAAATTGAGTCTATTCCTATTCTAAATTATTACAATTCATGGAGATAGGATAAAATAGAAATAAATACGACAAATTGAGTACATAATGCATGAATATAGACAAATATCCTAGTAGCTTTATTATTTTATTTATTCTCATAACACTTTCTTGGACTTAAAATGTTATCTCATCTTGAGACAATGGCATAGGATCTTCTAACATTATATAAAGGGTAGAAGCTAAAGAAGTGATTAGACCAGTAAGAATTGCAGTAATCGCTCAAGGTACCATTTCCATTTTTCACCTCTTGCGCACTACTTAGCCAACATTTTAGGTTTTCAACTAGGTAGCATACTAACCTAAAACTCTTTGAGGATTTTAATAGGTTAGAATAACAAATTGGACACCCTTTACATATTTTCAACCATCCTAGCCTCACTTGTCTTACTATCCATTCTCAATACAAAATTGTATATATTTTTTTAAAAAATTGGTACTTTATGCAATACTTAACTTGATAGATGTGGTATGGATGCAAATAATGACTAGATAGAAGATTATTTAGCCTTAGAATGCATATCTTTACATTGAGTGATGATTTTATGGAGATCTAATGGTGGCTTGTACATAGGAGTGTTGAGAATCTGGGCAATGTCACTATAAAATAGAGACAGGTTGATCATGTAAGCATGCAAGTCCAGCATGACTTCTTAGATCATGAGCATTAGGGTGCATAACAATGCATGATATCCAATAATTTACTTCAGATTAAATTCATTAATGATTCTTATGGTTTCCTTGGTGTTGGTGACCCTCATCTGAATCTCACCACTTAGTTGCTCTAGTTTGTTTGCATGATGTTGGGATTGGAGACCTACAAAGGAGTTGTATAAAATCTGACTCTACCAATTGATAATGTTGTCACACATTTTATCCCTAACATTGAGTAATTCCTAAATTAATATTTCATTTTCATCTTAGAGGTAGTGTGGATGCCCATAGTTGTCTTGGTGATAGTGACTTTGGTGAAGTCTACACTAGAACTGGCTAAATAATCATCTAGATGTTGCTTTTAGTCCAAAAAGGTACATGTAACCTATTGTGATTATAGTGTAGAAATGTATATCATACCTTGGTAATCCTTTAGTAAGGTGATGAGTGTGGCAATATTGGTTTTTACATTATGGCCCAATGTGTTGACTATGTGGAGTTTTTGGGATGCACACCATTCCTTAGTCAACTTAGAGACCGAAGTCTTGAGTTTATGTTGGTCAAACATGACTTGGTCCCTAATTTCTCAAATGACCAACTCTAGTTAGGTGTCTTAGATAATATTTGTAAATTCATGGAGTTGAGCCTTTAACTCTACATCCTCTACCTTGGATTGATCCATCTCCATCTCCAAAGAGGCATCCTTCTACACAATGGATTCTTGAAATATTGCTACACCCTCTAGTTATTTCTTTAGTGGGAGATTTGATACATCCATTGATGCTTCCTAATTGAGGGGGAGTGTGGTTAATGTACTTGAAGTCATCAAAGGGTCTAGTTTTGGCATTGTGGTAAGTGAGAGAGAGAAAATGGTGCATTGAACAACAACAGTCAGGACATCCCAAAGCCAAACTCTTCCTAATGGAAATTCTGAGAGCTGAGGACTTATTTAAGTTGTAGTTGGTTATTCTTCTTTTTTTGGCTATGTTTCTTCCACTTATTTTTGTTTAGGTGCCTATTAATAGTTGTGTAACATATTCAACCTATTTTCTTTTGACTTCTTAATCCTCCTCTTTCTTATTCATATCTTCTTATGCAGCTTGTTATTTTGCTTGCTCCACCTCTACCTCTAATTTTTGTGCTCATTCTTATTCTTCTTTATTTTGTTATGCTAGGGTTCTATCCTTGGCTTGTTCATCTACATCTTGTGCCTAGGCTTGTGCCTATGCTTATGCATGTGCCTATTGTTGGCATAGGGTTGCATCTTCATATTCCTTCTTCAAATTGTTGGTGTGCATGATTGGCAACTTCCATGACCTATTGTGCTTGGGTGAGACATCACGTTTATGTTTTTATTCTTCCTCTACTTAGCCTAGGTAGTGAGCTTAGATTCTTTTTCCTTCTATGCTTGTACCTCGTATTCTAGTTGGGCTACATCGGTAGCTTCCTAGGCCTTCTTAGTCATGTCCATAGATTTCTATTAGTTATCCTCTGCATCTTTGGCCTTTTGTGTAGCCTTAACTTCTTTGGTTTGTTAACTTTCTTATTATTTTTTTGCCTACTCCTTTTTTCATTTCTTCTCCTCCTTCCTTACTTTTCCTTCTACTACATAAGATACTTTTATCCTTGAATCTTGTTGTTTTTCTACTATGGGTTGCTCAGGTGTGAGTTCTTAGACTTTTTTGGCTTGTGGTGATGGTGATTAGTCACTTGATTGGACCATAGAGCTAGAAACATGTGTCTTATTTCTCCCGAGCATGACCAATCTATGTTTAAGTGGTGGTAAAGTAGAGTATGGGGTAGGTTATGATTCTTACATGATACCTGGTTAATCGAAGGTACACTCTTTAATTATATATGAGACCCTAGCCTCACATCTAGTTTGATGTCTATTTATGAGTTATTATTGTGGGATTTATAAAAGGGGTGAAAATAAAACTTTATATGTGAAGGTAGGATCAGGTTATGGCTAGATAAATTTTATCCTTCACTATAATTGCTCTACTTTTTCTCATATAGTATCGATGATAATGGATGTTGAGTGAGGTGGTAGGTTAACCCATAGATTTGAAGGAACTTGTTTTTGTACTTAAACCATGTGCATAGACTTATAAAATAATAATTATTTTTCCTCCTCTCTATCATAAAAATCTCTAGCCATGTATATAATCATTACCTTTTAGACTTCTTGTTCATATGTGCCCATCTATGGAAGGTCACATGAGCTTATGATATGTGGCATCTTAGGATCATCTAGCCAAATTGTCATGCTCCTTATCTTTCACTTCAATAGAAGGGACACAAATTAATGTTCTTTGGAAAGATTGTGCTTTCCCTTTTATGGTTTTGAAGTGTTGGCTTTTTCTAGTTGTGTTGTAGGGATGGTTATCCTAGGTGGTATGGCTTGTAGTGGAGTCACATGATTTTTGTTTAGTGACTTTTGCCTATTCCATGTCCATGGTGACAAAGAATGGAAGAGGTGTGAAGGGCGATGGTGACAACTCATGAATGTGTATGAATATACCTTTCAGTAGCAAAGTGACAATTGCATGTTGTCCCAAATACTACATGACATCTGGTGGAACCCAGGGATGTATGGTGATCAATTCTAGACACTCTTCCTACCATACTTTGAATTTGACCTCATGTGTTAAGGATCCACACTCAAGTGTCTAGATGAGGTTGGGGAATTATTATGTCAGCCAATATTATTTTTCAAGGTGCACTTATCCCTTTGGGGACTTCCATTGTGTAAAGTAGAGGGTAAATATGAAGAACTAGTATTAAAATGTTTATTTTAGAGATGTGTGACACTTATCAATATTTTTGAACAAATCCTAAATGAAGTATTCTATCTTGTTAAATTACTCATTTTGGTAGATCATGTAGTGGACAATGTCCACAACCCATTTTGGAATTTATTTTGAAAACTTGGTCACTTGCCAAAACCTCCTTATGATGCATTCGATGATGATGTGTACTGACTTATCATGGACTTACTCAATTGGGATCCCTCTTTATCCTTGAACATATAAATCATGGACTTCCTGGAGTATAGGTGATGTTATTGTGTTATATGGAGAAAGGGAGTCTCCTCTGGTAGGCATGCCCAAAGCTCAGGCCATGGCTTCTATGTTGATGATAATGTGACATCCAAGTTAAGGTAGATGTTATCATCATTATATCAGCCAATTAAGACTTGTATAATCTCCCCCAAGTCACCAAAATTTAGAATTCAAAGTAGGTGCTTGACATATGTGTTATGGAAATGGTGGGGGATATGAGGGTAAGCAATTATGTAGCATCGATGAGGTATGGATGAAATAGCTTATATATCATTAAATCTTGTATATCTAAGAGCCATATTGATGCCCATTTCTTTTTTTTGTGCATCGTTCAGTCCCTTAATGAGTTGTGAAGTATCAATGTTTGTTGAAGTGATAAAATTGAAATATTATCAGCTCTCTATGCAATAAAACTACCTCATCTCTTTGAATTTTCAACTCATGAAAATATGTCCAAGGATAAAATGTAGACCTGGTTCACAAGCTAGGCCTTTATAGATTTTGTGCTTGTTAGTTTTTGCATAAATGTTGTACTTAGTTGTTCATTTGATATGAATATAATGGTTGATATGGTAAATCTTATCTAATCTAGTAATTAAGATAGTTAGTCATTAACATGTGTGTGGAGATATGTCATTATTCTCTTTGTTATCCATATGAGAGTACAATATTAGGATGTTGATGGGATATTGATTTGTGTAAGATTAAGTCAATTAGACCTTGGATCTAGAAGTAACTTCTATTGGATGACCATTATACGATGGAGATCTTGTTGATTTGACTTTTTCATATATTTCTTAGACTTAATTTCTTTCTTTCACTCTTCTTGAAATCCATGATGGTGCAGATGGATTCTCCTATCCATGGTTGTTACACATTATGCTTGGTATCTTGATTCTTGAATGGTAGTGAACAGATCATCTACAAACACACATAGATAGAAAAAGAAACATGCAAAAATGAGAAATCTTAATCTACTTTATGCTACTTAACACCCTCTCACTTAGCAAAATGAGATTAATTAGGACTATTTTTGATAGGGCTTAAAACTATAGCCATTAACCCACCCTAGTAAAATGGTTCCTGAAGATCTCTCAAAATAATGGTTCCTTGTTGTGATAGTTCATGTATAACATAAATCCCTTTCCATCAAAACTGTAATTTACCTAGAAATGTTCTAAAATGACTTTAATATAATAAAACTAGTTGATCTTTATGAAATTCTTTATAGCACAAATTCATATCATACCATGCTTTCTAGCTCAACTTGTGAATTTCTTGCATCCAAGATGCTTTGCATCTATAATCATCCATCCTATTAAATTTGATAAGTTTATTAGTGAGATATTCATAATCCTATAGTGTCATGACCATCGTAATACATAGATTGGGTACTAGTATTCCATTAAAATAACTGCTTCAAGTCCATAGACTAACTAAAATGGAGTAAAACATGTAACCCTCTTATAGTACATGTGATATGCCCATAGAATCATAAGAATATGATCTTCCCAATCATCCCTCTTGATGTCACAAATCTTTGTCAACATTTTTCCCAAAACTTTGTTGGAATCTTTAGCTTGGCCATTAGCTTGTGGATAATATGTAGTGCTTTTATGATGAGAAATCATAAAGTCCTCAATAAGAGCCTTGATGGTGTTTTTAAGGAACTACATCCCTCGATCATTAACAAGCTTTATGGGGCATCCAAACCTTGTAATAATGTTTTCATAGAGAAACTTTGTCATGTCCTTCATACCATAGTTGGGTGTCATAGTAGCTTTAACCCATTTGGTAAATTATTTTGTCTCAATGATAATATAACTTAATTTACTATATTTACTTGGTAATTGATAATTCCAATAATGTCAATGCCCCATTCTTCATAAATTTGTTCAGCTAACAAAGGATGTAAAGGCATTTCATCGCTTTATAATGATTTACCCATGCATTAACATAAATCACAGTGTTACGCTACTCTATGTGCATCTTAAAAAAGATTTGGCCACCATAACCCACTTTGTAACAACTTATTTATAGTAGCTTCTCCATCAAAATTTCCTCCTACTATTAAATGGTGTGCCTCTTGTAAGAGTTGAGGTCATCCATGTTCTATAACAACCTTGCATAGTACTTCATCCTTCCCCAAATGATATAGAATCCCATTGATGATGGTGTATGGCAAAGATATGGTGACAAACTACTTCTTATCTATTTTTTAGTAGTGTTTAGGTAATACTCCTTATTCAAGGAATTTGGTGATTTCTTCAAAAATTTCAAGGATCATAGAAACACAAAATAGATGAGCATCAAGAGAATATTCCTATAATTCTTCTAGTTCTTTGCCATTGAGAATGTGACTAAGATAATACTACCCCATGTTTTATCTATCTAGCTTGGCATTAATGTGAATTTGGAATGCATAATATAACATCAACCACCTACAAATGCATCATCCTAGCATTGGCTTATTGACTAGGTAACGCATAGCTTGATGATCTGTGAAAACTTCAAATGGTTTCGCAAGGAGATAGAGTCAAAATTTCTATAGTAAAAACACTATAGTCAATGCTTATATTTCAATTTTTGTGTAGTTCTTTTCTACATCAGACAACTTTTGACTTGAAAAATGAATGGGGTGGTCTAGTCTACCATCCACTAGTTGTGCAAGTACAACACCAATTGTGATACCTGAAGCATCAATGTGAACATGAAAGGGTTTGATCCAATATAAAAAGATAATGATAGGTGTAGTGACTAATATCTACTTTAGCTCTATGAAGGTGGCTTGGTACTTGAAAGTCTAGATAAACTTCATAGTTTTGCATAGTAGGGATTCTAATGGAGATGAAATGGCTGCATATCCTTTGATAAACTTGTGATAGTAATTTGTATGGCCAAAAAAATATCATACTTACATTGAGCTAAATGGTGGAGGGATACTCATAATGAATACAATTTTTTCTTGGTCTACCAAAATGCCTTTACTGCACATTACGTGACTTAGCAAGACACCAAAAGGTGTAAAAAATAAACATTTCTTTAAATTTAGAATGAAGTGTAGAGCTCGATAGCATTCTAACATTAGGCATAGTTTAGACAAATGTTCTTTAAATAAAGAAAATATTTCTTAATCATTGAGATAGACTTTTAGGAAGTTGTGAATGAATTTTTTGAATGCAATCACCACTGTGCAAGAGAAAACCGTAGGTGCATTCTAAAGGCCAAAAGGCATTACCTTGTAACTAAATGATCCCAATTCTATGGTAAAAGTTATCTTATCTCTATCTTCTTTTTTGATGGGTATTTGATGATAGCCACTGAAACCATCCATGAAAGAGTAAACTTCATGTCCTGTGATGGATTCCAAAAATTATCTATGAAGGGAATTGGAAATGGATCTTTCACACATGAATCATTAAAAATGTGATAATCCCCACATACTTTGATCTTCCCTATTTTCTTAGGTTGTAATAATATGGGACTAACCCAATCTACCTTTTTTATAGGATAGATTATACTTGTGTCCTATATTTGATCGAGTTTAGCCTTCACTATCAACTTCATGTTTGGATTTAGCTTATATGGTCATTTCTTTGTGGGTCATGCACACTCTTTGAGTTTGATATGTATTTCTCCTAGAGATGGATCAACTCTTCAAACCTTTAAAAATTTATTGGGAAAGACATCTTGATAACCTCTCAAGATTTGCATAGCTTAAGAAACTTTAGCTTCTATCCAATAATCACCTCTATGTGCCAATTTGGGAACCTCCTCAATTTTGATGTTTGCTACATGATTTTTAATGGGCTTCTGGTAAATCTTATGCTTTTCCTCATTAACATATTCTTGTATCATTCATTTACATTCCTATTATGTAATTTATATGTTGTGTAGCTTGTCTTCTTTAGTAGGTTCTGTGTTTGGGTTCATTACTAGTTATATTGGCCATTCAAGTTTAAATAGATCAGTTAAATCAATATTACCATTAGTATTTAGATCTTCAATGTCCTTTTCTTCATCTTGTATTTTGTGTCATAGTTGTGTAAGATACTTTTACTCTTACTTGCTAGCTTTATATCTTTTTAATGCTAAACTGAGATTAGAAGTTGCATTTTTTTATGTATTATATTTCATCATGGTGCTTAAATATTTTTCACACCCATGACATAATAAATGTTTAATTTTTAGTAGTGCATTATGAACCAAAGGATTCTCATCTTTAAAAATAAAAATCTATATGAAATCACTTTGCACCTTCACCAAATGCTTTGTCTCCCTCCTGCACTCTTGATGCATATACCATGTTGATTGTAAAGGAGCAAGTGTATGATGAAAGATGTGAACCTAGTATTTTAGGGCCACATGTTCTTCAGTCTAGACTTCAACACATTTTTGAATATGAATTTAAACAAACTCACCTTCTTGGAAGAAAATCCAATTGCTTTTGATGACCTATGGTAATTAGAACTTGTTAATCATGAGTTTGCATGCATCATCCCACTCAAGTTGATCATTTTTATGAATTGCCCACTATGTCACTACAACTCCCTTCAAAACATGATTCAAATGATTAACTCATTTGTTGATGATAGGTACATGCACTTGTAGGTGCATAATTATTTATTGATATCCTCAGTCATATAGTACATAAGAAGTTATCTTTCATATGAAAAGACCATTCTCATAGGTTAGAGTTCATGATCACCTTGATCCCAGTTGAGTAAGTGTGTGCATGAGTTTCCACTAATAGATGAAGCTATTTCCCAAAGAAAATTTCCTTCTCTGGTTGGCTCTATATAATCCTATATATGATCATCTACATGATAGAAGAAGTCAACTTTTGAATGAGTAGGGGATTTAGCAGACATGGATGCACAATCTTCTATGACAAACTAGGTTGTCAATGGCTAAGTAACTATGATTTTAGGCCTTCATTATTCAAATGTCTTTAATTTTTGAGTGAGTAACGAGTGTACCTAAGGTTTAGCATGCTCATAAAAAAGTTACACTTGGTTGTGCATATAGATTTTGGGTTTTCTTTAGAGTTTACCTTCATCCAACTAGTTTCTTGCATGACATGGATAATATGGTTGAGCCAGAATGATTTAAAGTTAGTGTGCCCTATTCAAATGAATGATGACAACCTTATCTGCTTGGTATGCCTCTAGTTGATTTTTCATATTATTGATAGTCATTTGGCCATCATATACCCATTTCTTGCTAATCAATACAGGGTAATGTGTTGTTGTCTTCATATTGATGAATTCAAAGTCACCTCATAGGGTCAATTTTGCAACTTTTATCTTGACATCTTTTGATCTACTAATGGGTTTGACTCATATGTGGATGGCTAATCTCAAAGTTACTGGGTTATAGCTTAGAATTGGTCATCTAATAGCCTCCCATATAGACCTAGGAATCATATTGACTAAGCTTCCAAAATGAAAGATAGCATCTAGAATTTCATATCCTTCAACCTTGATGTTGATTTGTGCGTCTACATCCCAAGGCTTCTTTATTTTGATGTACCAAACAAGATTGCATGTATTTTATTGCCCATGTTGTGCACACTCTAGTAGATTATGTAACAATTTTGTAATATTTTGAGAGATGTTTTTATCAAATAGTATGCTTAAAAGTTTCAATATATTTGTTAGCACAATGATAAATCCATATTGGTGCATAATGCACATGATTTTTCCATACATTTGGGCATCTATTGCTACAACATCTCCTTTAGTAGTGTCAAAGAGTTGAATGTTTTTCAACATCTATGAATTTCATACATGATCCCCTTTTCTATAATTGTGTCTAGGTATTTATCCTATTTTGCTTTTCATATTCCCTAATCCTAAATCATTTCAAGAGGAGGCAACCCTCTTTTTTTCATGTTGATGTCATTTAACAATATTTAGGAAGGCATCCTCATTAGGTTGTGCACTCACCATATTCACATTCCTGATGGCCTTATCCTTTTTTTTATTTTCCAAGATAGGATAGTCTTCTATCTCATACTAGTCATATATTCTGCAGTATGCATAGTAAGACTATCTTTGAGGATTCAAAGGGAAATTTTGTTACACATGATTATACTCTCCACATAGATAACATTAAAAAGGAGGCCATCGATAGTTATTTCCTATGCCACCTTGGTAACCTCCTCTGTATCCACCCCTATATCCTCCTCTATTGGAATAATAACCTCCTCTATACCCTCCTTGTTATTATGTTATGTTCCAATGTTGATGTTTTTGGGTATTATCTCCAATTCTAAAATATTGTTATGCAACTAGTGGGGTCTAACTTGTTTGTTTTTGTTATAGCATTTTTGAGCTCTAGGGTACTACATACTAGTATTTTAGAGATGTTGGTATCCAACTCAATGAAGAAGGATTCCAACCAACCAGACCTTGAGGCTGGTATTATGGAGAACTAGGAATCCACTATGGACATGCTTGGGTCACACAACCTTTATTGAATTTTGGGCTTAGAATCATTTGCTTCATCAAGGATACTTGTTATGTAACAATGGAAAATACATTTTTGGTGATGTCTTATTTGATCTCTTGTAAATACTTATAGTTATTTTTATCATGATTATGTGACTTACAAAAATTATAGTACAAATTTTATACATTCTTAACATATTGTTTCAAGATATGGCACTACATTGTGGCATTCCCTACTACTTGATAGATTTCATAAAACTCTATCTTGATCTTAAGATAATCATTCATGTGATGTCCTCCTTTTCCACACTCCATACACCATAGATTTAACTTAGGTTTATCTACCTCATGATATTGCTCCATTCTCTTCGTAAAGGCTTGAAATTTGTTTTTAATCTTAGAATTTATTATAGGAACTTCCCCATAGTATTCAATCTCCTCTACTCATAGGGTGATAACTCTAGCATATACTTTAGTAGTATATTGAGTCTATGTAATTGCAAACATGATTTTGGAGTACAATTCTTTGAAAAACCACATACCTTTGTCTTTGTTTATTAAAGAAAATTCCACCTTATTCATAACATCATAGAATATATGATCATAGTCACAAACTAATTCTCCTAACTTCTACCTTATTTCCTTCAAGTACTGAATAGTTTGACTTGTACATTTATTTATCTTGAACTCTATAATGAACCATTCTTGAACCTGTTGAGACTTGCTTACTAGAATATCTATGGTATACGAACTCAAGTGGTCTTTTGGTTAGTTCCCCTATTAACTCACACATTTTGACAGCTTCATCAATAATACCCTTAGCTTTCCATCTCATTTCATAGGTTAGCAAGTACTATTCAGGGTCCATAGACCTATCATACATTACTAGATTTATAAATCCTTCTATATGACCCATTGTGTAAACTAGTGTCAAGGGGATCTATTATGAAATTATTACAATAAGATTCAATGTTTTTTTAAATCCTACTTATGCATTATGAATATTTATTTGTGCACTAGGAGATTTAATGTGCACACTTGTTTTTTATCATTTCCTTATTTTCTTTGCTTACTTTCAACAAGCCCTATGGCCTTCAAAGCCTTTTGAATTGATGATGTTCTAATTTTGGTACCCCAATGATTCACTTGTTTTGTAATTGGTCCTTCCCAACTATTATCTTCATGTCTACTTAGTTGAAAACTTCTACTGGAATATAATAAATTGGGTTGTAGAGACATGTGTACTTTCAATGAATGATTCTTTCCTAAAACTTCTTATTCTACACTTGAACCTATGATTAATATATGACTATGTTGTACTTATTTATTGAATCCTTCATGTCCTTCTGATAATATCTATTATTTTAGCTATGTACTACATCTATCATCTAACTGCTCTACTTGTATACTATTCTCACCTTCTTCTTCAAACATCTCATCTTTGTCTTATTATTTTTTACTTTTTCCTATCTTCTAGCATTCATCATCTTCTTTCTTCATTCATCATTATTATTCTCTTTCATCTCACTCATTACATCTTATTACTCATTCATTTTATAGTTTACTACTACTCTTACCTTCACTTAAAACTACCTAGGTATTCTTTTATTTATTCCATTTATTCTATTGTTGTAGTTCACATTCTGAATCCAAAATTTTCTTCTAACTCTTCATCCCTCGTGTATACATTATATATTTAAATTCAAGCCTTATATATTCATCTAATCATCATTCACTATCATGTCTCACACACTCCCATATACCTGAAGTGACTACTCTATATTGGCTGGAGTAGGCACCATGGCCTTGTCCACAACCAACATCTTCATAAAGAGAGGTAGTTATTGAAAAAAATTCCCTCTAATTCCTCTGAAAAATAAGTCTTATGTATATTTTAAAGATATATATCCTTGTACAACAAACTTGGTGATGTATCCATCTATAGTGGTATTAACCCAATAATCTTTTGCTCTTACCCAGTCAATTTCTAATTTCTACAATTGGTCTATCTTTTAATCAATCTAGATGATTATGTATTCTATTCTTGGGTTAAAACAATAGTATTCTAACCATGCTAACCAATTAGCTATCAATTCAAGAAAATTGCACTAAAATATTTCATAAATATCTCCATATATATGCTTTCAAATGATTTCTTGTATGGCAAGACCAATCCATTTGGATTCTTATTCTATGAATTACATATTCTTTGGTCTAACAATGTCTTAATATATATATGCCCTAATAACCATCTTAGCATAATTTCCTCTAGAAAGAGTTTTTCCATGCTCACTACACCATTGTTATCAGAGGTTCTTAAGGTATCAGAACATGCTAAGGGCAAGGATAGCTAGGTTATACTTTAGTGCGTAGGATAGTGCATAGTATTCATACACAAGGTTAGAAATTAGAAGCACAACAAAGATGAATTATTATTCATTAATTAGGAAGTAAGAACAACTAGTAATTCATTAACATTTATAGATTATTTATATTAAATTAGATAGAAAATAAGCAAAGCATTATACATGAGAATGCATGTAAGAAACACAATAAGTAACCATAACTAGATAGTCTCTATTGGTCTCTTCAAAATTAGAACGCTCTTCTTCTTACAAGCATAAGTATATATAGACATTTGCAGTCTATGATTATTCATATTCTTCTCATACTTAGCACCAAAAGTGGAATATGTTCCTATTCTAACCTATTAAAATTCATGGAGATATGGAAAAATAGGTATATCTATGACAAATTGAGTACATAAAATATGAATATAGACAAATATCTTATGCATCTTTACTATTTGATTTCTTCTCCAAATAGTTCATCAAGAGATAAATATTGTAGTAACACTTCCCTTCCCAAGACACCAGTGCTAACAATAATAGAAGACTTATAGAAGTTGAAATTTGATGGTTTAAAGTCTAAAAATGGATACAGTGTTAGGGTGGAATTTATTAATCCAAGAGGGAAGTCTTATTTGGTGGCCTACCATCTATAGTTCATTTACACTAATAAAGTGGAAAAATATGAGGCATTGGTTCATGACCTCTTATTATCCCTTGGAAATAAAGCATTAGGATAATTCAATTCATAAATATCCTCAAAATTATAATAAGAGAAACTATGAAGCATAAAAACAACTTATAAAAATTAAAGTAAACCATGGAACACATAAGATAACATGATTCACCTAATCAGCTACATCCATGGAGATTTTTTTAACCTTTTATTTATGGTAATAACAAGGAGAATACATAGTGACAACACCATGTCACACCTCTCTATGATCTCTCATCCTCCTATCTTCAATGCACTAATGTAAGATAACACCACACTTACAATCAAGCTCTCAACCAAGGTTGAAATAAAGACTTCACAAGTATTCAATTATTATTCACCTCCTTAAAAAATGAAAGAATGCATGGAATATATAGGCACAACAATAATAAAACCATGGACTAGAACAATGGGCTAAAACCATGGGAAAAAATATCTATTAAATGGACATCTACATCACAAAGACTTTTATAGTTAAATTATAGGAAAAATATTCAACATATTTCCAATAGTTTGTCCTCCACTCAACCACTAAAGACAAAACCATGTAACTTAGTGGAGTACTGCATCACACATTTCACCTCAAAATGAATAGTATCTACCTCCTCACCATAGTGAATAGTAATTTTCACCTCAACATAATGAATAATTATTTCCACCTCATCACCATGAATAGTAATTACCACCTTGTCACCATGAATAGTGAATGTGAATGGTGGCTATGAATAATGACTTCACACATATCAATTATCCCAATTGAATTCAATATACACAAATGTATATTCCTATTGCATCCATTGAAAATATTCCTCATTTCAATCTTCTTCATCTATGAGACCAATTGAAGTTGAACAAAACTTCAACTTCACTCTTGCAACTTCCTTGGTCATCATATCCATAGGATTTTCATTGGAATGGATCTTCTTCAACTTTAGTTGCTCCTCCTCCAATACTATTTGAATGAGGTGATATCACAATTGAATATTTTTTGTCTTGGAGTAAAACACAGAGTTCTTTGCTAGACGGATAACATTCTGATTGTCATTGAACAATACACCTTTTCCTTGTTGATGTCCCAACTCTTTCATAAATCTTTGTAGCCAAAAAATTTACTTCCTCACTTCTGTAATAGCAACACATGCAACCTCTATGGTTGAAATTTCCATAAAATTTTGTATTCATGATATCCAAATGACTATTATACCACCTAATATAAACACATACCCTGTAGTGTTCCTTCTACCATCCAAATCACATGCCTTGTTTGAATCAACATACCCTCATAATGTCACGTATGATCCACCATAGCAAAATACTATATCTTTGTTCCCTCTTAGGTAATAAAATATCCATATGACCACCTTCAAGTGTTCCTTTTCTAGATCACTCATGAACTTACTCACTAATCCCATTATATGTGCAAGTATAGCCTCGTACACACCATTGCATACATATAAATTCTAAATACTAATGATTAAGGTGTCTTGGGAATGAGATTATTTTCTTCTTGTGTCTTAGGATATTATTCATTAATGGTCTACCAAGGGTGTCCCAACTGGCTTAGTATCTTGCATGATAAACCTTTCCAAAACTTCCTTAATGTACTCTCCTTATGAAAATGTCAAATTCTAATTATTTTTATCTCTATATATTCTCATACCAAGGATCTATTTAGTAGCACCTAGATCATTCATATAAAAATATTCACTTAGTTGTCTCTTGAGTACATTTATATCCTACATGTTAGAACCTGCAATAATCATATCATCTACATACAAAATTAGGATAATATAACTACCATTTTCAAATCTTTTGAAATACATGTAATGGTCAAAATGACATCTTAAATAATCATGGTCTCACATAAACCTATCAAACTTAATATACCATTACGTTGGAGCTTATTTCAGGCCATACAATATTTTCTTTAGTTTTCACACCAAATTCTCCGTACTACTAAATTCATAACCTTATGGCTACTCCATGCAAATATCCTCCTCCAAATCCCCATGAAGGAAAGCAGACTTCACATCCAACTATTCTAAGTGTAGATCTTCGACTACAACTAAACTTAATATATTTCTAATGGAATTCATCTTAACAACTAGATAAAATATTTCATCAAAATCTATAGCTTTATTTTATGCAAAACCTTACACCACCATTATGTCCTTGTACTTATTTTTACATACATCTTCCTCTATCTTGTACACTTATTTTTTTTGTAATGCCTTCTTTTCTTTCAAAAGCTTCACCAAATCCCATTTCTAGTTCATCATGAGAGATTCATACTCCTTATCCATAGCTTGCTCCCACTTCTCTTTGGCATCAAACTACACTACTTCTTCATATCTCTATAGCTGACCACCATCAATAAATAATAAATAATGTAAATAAGGAGAAAACTATTTAGGTTATCATTGACTCTAGTATATCTTATCATAATAATATTTTGGGGTTCTTGTTTCACATATTATACTGATACCTTTTGTACATGTTCTTTTATAATGTCCTCTAATATTGTGTACTCTTTCTTGGTTTCATCTTGCTTACTTTACTACAACTAATCCTTGTACATGACTTTCTCATTAAAGATCACATCTATGCTCTTGATTATTTTCTTGTCTTCCAAATCCCAAAACTAGGATCTAAAGTCATTGGTACCATATCCAATAAAAGTACATTTTTTTGACTTAGCCTCTAATTTGGTCTTACTCTTTTTATCAATGTGGTTAAATGCCTCATAACCAAATAACCTTAGAAAAGAGTAGACTACATTCTTACTATTCCATGCCTCCTCTAGTATACCACCATCTAGAATATTCGAAGGTCCTTTTGTTTATTAGGTACACCATTGTATCTATATCATCCACCCAAAATTGTAAGGGCTACATTGCATGCAATCTCATGGTCCTAACACATTCCATGATAGTCTTATTCATCCTCTCTGACACATCATTCTGGTTTGGTGTTCTTAGAACTATCCTCTACCTATTAATTCCATTTAGTGAATAGTAGTCATCAAACTCTTTATTGTACTATTCACCTCCATTATCTGATCTGAGGCATTTGAGCTTTAAACCTATTTCATTCTCAACCAAATCTCTCTATCTCTTCAATGTATCAAACACATCAGATTTCTATTTAATACAATAAATACAAACCTTCCTAATTGCATTATCAATGAATTTTACACAATACAATGAACCACCAAGTGAAGATACCTAAGTTGGTCCACATACATTTGAATGCACAAGCTCTAACTTCTACTTCTATTTCGTTGTTCTAACTCTGAGAAACCACACACATTTTTTTCTCATGCACAGTATTCACATGGGTCCAAGTCAATCTATTTTATATCGAGTAATTTCTCCTTTGAGTGTAGAATATTCATGCCCTTTTCACTCATGTGGCCAAGTCTATAATGCCATAAGGTTATGTTTGTACCTAAAGAAACTAAATCACAAGATGCATTAGCATTAATTGTGGATAAATTTAAAGTACCCACTTTCTCACCTCTTTCCACCACCAAATCACCCTTGGTAACTTTCCATTTGTTACCTGTAAAAGTGACCATACAACCATCACTACCCAACTATCCTACAAAAATCAGATTTCTCCTCAAACTTGGAACATGCGTAACATCCTTAATCAACCAAGTGTTTCCATTCTATTACTAATTATTCGGAGCTTTTGATATTTTTATATGGTTACTTATTTTATTGTATATTATCAAGGAAATGTGTTATTTTGGAGCTACTTTATTAAATATTTTTTTATAATTTTGAATTACCTTATACTCATAGCAGTGATTCGTAAATATTATGAAGATAGATATGAATATAGTATCTCTTTATTTTGACTAGATTTTTTTTATTTTGCACTATATAAAATAGAATTAGCACTTTGTTATATAATTTTTATTTTTTCTCACTATTATTTTATTGTCTATATAAAATAGAATTAGCACTTTGTTATATAGTTGTAAACTCTTTAATTATGATTAATTATTTTAGTGGTTGATCTTAAAATGATTTATTTCATTTTGAGACCCTAAAAAAATACCAAAAATGGAATTAAAATATGAAGGAATTGTCTTCCAATAACCCTTAAAAGGGTTGACAAAAATGTGATGGCTTAAGGCTCAAATAAGCATAAAAATTAAGCAAAGGATTGCAAGCCAAAAAACCTTTCTAATCCATAAAACTTACAATTTTTCAAAAAAATGGAAATAAGAGATTCAAAAGACTTAGATCAAATTTTGAGTGTATTACATGGGATTCCTACCTCATTTCCTCCTCTTGGGTAGTATAAATTTATTATTTAAGGCCTTATCTTCCAATCTAGAAACAATCTCCCAAGGCTCTTTCTTGGGCTCTCCAAGCTTGAACTCAATTTTAATTTAAATTTTTAAAAAAATGGCCTTATTTCCAATAATATCGAAATCCATAAAATCCTTTTCCAATTCTAAGGTGACATAATTCCATTTCCATACTCGATCTCTCTCCTAAAGTTCTTCATCCTCATAACTACTCTTACAAAGGCAATAACTCCAACTTACAAGGAACATGGGGAATCCAAACCCTCTTATATCTAAACTAATGTCTTATTTATATAATGGAATTAATGATATATATGTTGTCTTATAAGTCTCCAGAAATCCATAAAAACACTCATTATTTCAAACACAAAGTCAAGGGTTTTTATTTTCACTCCTAAAATGACTTAATTTTTTTTCACACCACTTTAAAAGTGGGTTTATTTATCTATCTAGATTTTTTGGGTTTTTTAACATGTATTGACTTACTCATTCTCCCTCTTGACTCCATATAGGTTCATATAACATAAAAAGGTAAGGGTAAATTGGTTATAATAGTGACAATAACCAAAAATAGGTCATTTTTCTAGCAATGTGTTCTGACTCACAAGTTAGGTAATATACTATGTGAAAACATTTTAATTTTTAAGAATCTATAAGTTTTTTATCCATAAAGATATAAAAAAAAATTACCCCCTTTAAGTTATGAATATGATTGAAATTGTGTCTTATATATATATATATATATATATATATATATATATATATATATATATATATATATATATATATATATATATATATATATATATATATATATATATATATATATATATATATATATAAAAGACACAATTTCAATCATATTCATAACTTAAAGGGGGTAATTCTAGCAATGGTGGTAACACTGTTGATTTATGCAAGTGATAGTTGCATAAATATTGGTTCTTGTAGGTGGCAGTTTAAAAATTATTGGGTCCTTTAAAAAATAAAAATAGTGTCTCTATATTTTATTATATATTTTTATATATTTTATTATATGAAATTACATTTCAATTTTTTATAAAAATATGAATAGATGTAATATGTCTTAAGTGAAGAGAGCAAATTTGTATATGTTTGTAGGAAGGATAAGAGTAAAGAAGAAATGAAGGAAGCTTATGAGTAGGATAATTGTATATTTTAATTATTCTATATTTAATTTTGATTCCATTATTTTATAATATAATATATTAAGTACAGTTATTTCTTCCAATTATTTTTTCCATACACCTTATTGGGTTTTCCAAGTCAAAAATGATTATGTCTTATGTCATTTCCCTCCCTTGCTAAGAGTTATGTCTAAGTGTATTTAAATTTGTATTTAATACTTAAGTATTATTATCTTATATAATAATGAATATTCACTAATTAAATATCTTTATTTGAATTAAGTTGTCATTTTTTAGTAAATCCAGTGTAAAACAATAATTTGTGTTTTCATGAATTCTAGCTAATTAGCAACTTGAGAGTTTGTAGAATATGTTGTTATCAAAGCAAAATAATATCTAGATTATTGTGGAAATTTTTATTTATTTTTATTAAAGTTATAATATATCAATAAGGATAATCATTTCCTTGTGATTCAAATATATCTAAAATAAAATAGAATCAACAAGTGAGATAAATGACTCAATGACACGATCTCAATAAGGAGAATTATTGCCTCATGATTCAAAGATATCTACAAAAAATATAATCAACAAATGAGATAAGTGGCTCACAAATAACAATAAAATTTTATCGGTAGGTTAACTGCATTAGAATCATGTATAAACAATAAGATGAATTCCCAAGACATTATCAATAAACAATAAAGGTTTTGTGACTTAGAATCAAAATTCCATAGGTGTTATGGTTCACTCTATAGTCAAGAATATTAGAATATAATATCCCCATGAAAAACATAAATTTAAAATTGGAGGAGTGTCCATGGATGAACATGAATAAGAACCTCTAAAAGGAAAGGGTGAAGCTAAGGTAAAATTTGAACATTTTCCTTTGAAAATTTTAATTAAAATTTTTGAAGGAAAAGTGGATGCTGAAATTTTAGATAAATTATCAATTAAATGGAGGTATACTTTATTGTATATAAAATAATAAAGGAACAAATGATTTCCTTTGCAAGTATCAAAATGGAAGTTCATGTTCTAGTTTGGCTAGAAACCTATCTAACAACTTCTGAAATCAAGAAAAATATGGTTGTAGATAAGTGGGATGATTTTAAAACTTTATTGTGTAAGAATTTTTACCCAATTGGGCATTGAATTTATCAAAAGATTAAGTGGTAGTATTATAAGCAAGGCTAGGGTCAAAGTGTGTAGGATTATACCATAAAGTTCCATCGACAAGCCATGCTCATGGGTTTAGACCTAGAATATGAACAAATTTTGATTGAATACTTTGGTGGTATTCAGACTCAATTGAGGAGGTGGATCATCTAAAGTAAGCCTCAACATCTTGATGAAGAAATCTTCCAAACTTACTACATTGAGGAATAAAATTATCATGAGGATGTTGAATCCTGAAAGAAAACTCGATCTATAAATTAAGTAAAGAAAGAATAAAACTATCCTTACAAGACCTTCAAGAAAGGTAAATGTAAAGGTAAGAGGAATTCCACAAATTTCTATGGTCATAAGTATCCTAAGAACCACTATAATAATTATGTTATAGATATCCATAATGAGATAAGTATTGAAATTTTCACATAAAGAATTAGGCCAAGGATTAGTTTAATATGTCCAAGGCATATTTGATTAAATCATAGGTAGATATTAGGAAAATTTTGATGTAGATGAGATGTTTGGTTGCACTGCAACAAACATGAATAACAAGGAACAAGAGGGGATGAAAAAGTTATTCCAAATAAAAATTAAAATCAAGATGGAAAAGGTAGATATCAATCTCAGTTGATTTTAGATGTAGTAAATATCTTAGCTTACATGTATATGATCATGTACATTAATATCCTTTAGGTTGTGTGAAGAAATGTGTCAAAATTTAGGTTACAAAAAGATGTAAATTGAAATTTGGGATTAACCCACAATATTTTGATGGGGTAGAAGCGGATTTAATTTCTCTTGAATCATTTTATGTGGTGTTTTGAAGTATTTACTTGTATCTCAAGGATTAAATATTCATAATGAGGGATAATAGGTAATTATGGGTCAAGAATGGAATCAAATATATCATCAAAGAACATCAAATCAAACCCAATATTATAATGTTAAGTGTTAAGAAAATAAACTTGTTTAATCCAATAATTAATTTTGTTTACTTCTTGTAAATGATAATAAATAATATGACCTTGAAATATCTAGCATTGATAGTGCTAACAAGGGATTGAAGGGATTAGATGAAATGGTGAATTTTTTTCAAAATGTGATCCAAACTCTAGATATTTTTCCTAACATTGGTTTGTATAAGCAATAAATTTTGGAGAGTACATATACAAATAATTAACCTCCAAAAATGATATAATAATGCATCGTATTCCCAAACACTTCACCATGTTGGTCACCCATTGTGATTATGTGAAATAAAGATGTCTCTTTGAGGATGTGCAAATACTATCACTCCTTAAATAAGATCACCATAGAAAAATAATATCCAAATCCATAGATTGATAATTTAATTGAGTAACTTTAGCATTTTAAGTACTTCATAAATTTGGATCTCAAATCGAGTTATCACCAAGTTAAAATGGAGGAAGATATATGGAAGATAGCCTTGAATGTTTTTATAAATGATGGATACTTCATATTGGTTTATGTAATGTGCCTATAACATTCATAATATTAATTAATGATGTATTGTATTATTTCATAAATACTTGTGTAATAGTGTATCTAGATGATATTTTGATTTTTAGTGCTACATGGGAGGCAAATCTAATACATTTGAAATAAGCCTTGTAATTTTTAAAGGAAAAATAAATATATACTATATGAAGAAGTGTGATATTTTTTAAAAATAACTTATATAATTAAGACATGTGGTTAGACGAGTAAAACTAAGAGTGGACCCAAAAATGTTAGATGCCATAAAAAATTTGCCAAGAAAAATAAGCTTCAGTTAAATAATAAGCTTTGAAGGAGAATTATAATATATGATGAAGTTTATTCCAAATTTATCCATAATATATACACCTCTACATTTATTTATAGTAATGGGTAATAATTTCCAATGGGGTAAGGAAGATGAAAGTGATTTAAATTCTTTGAAATATAAAATTATCCATGAACCTCTCCTTGCTCTTCCTAATTTGTTGTAACTATTTGATGTGGAAATAAATGTGAGTACACTATGGAAGCAGTTTTATTGCAAGGAGGTAAACCTATTTGTTATCAATTAAAGGTAATTTATTTAGTGATAAGGGGATAAAAATTTTAGGATAAATATATGTATGCACTAGTTCAATTAATAAGAAATGAAAGCATTGTTTATTGGTTAAATAAATTATTGTGTACACTAGCCATAAACCTCTCAAATATTTGCAAGTCAAAACTAAATAGAAGTAAGCAAGACATTATAAATTTATGGAATTTCCCCAAAAAATCCATTTGGTGATCAAGTGTAAGAAGGGAATTACAAATGTTATGTCAAATATTTTATCTAGGCCATTAATAATAAAATTTCCATCTTTGGAAACAATCTCACAAAAATAATCTTTCATGAAATAAACTTATGAGTAAACATATGTGCAAAATGTAGACTTTGGGGAAGACATTCCAACTATTACAAGCTAGGAAGGTAAAAAATGAAGGCAAATATGGATGTTAGCTCAAGGATCAACTACTCTTGTGTGTGTCAAAGGAGGAAAGACTAATATTGATAATGGAAGCACATAATTCTAAGGTTTTAAGACACTTTGGTATTGGTAAGTCCCTAGCACATTTGAAAAGGTATGTGTGTTGGTCTAATGTGCAAGAAGAAGTTTATCAATTCATTAGAGGATGTAAACTTTGTTTTACATATAAACCTAAGGTTAGAAATTATGGATTGTACATGATACTACTTATGTGTACTAGGTTCCATGGATTTTTGGGTGGGTTACCTATGTCAAAGCATGGCCATGACTATCTATGTATTATTTTATAAATATTTACAGAAATGTGTGTTTTGATTAGATTCAAGAAAATAATAAAAGGCCATAAATCAGTGAAACTCTTATTTTATAATGTTTATGTGAATTTTAGATTACCTAAGTCTATTGTACCATATATATACTCAATATTCTTGGTTAAACTCTTAACCACATTATGGGTAAATATGGATACTAATCTACAATGAAGTGCCACTTTCCATCCTCAAATTGATGGACAAAGTAAGGTGGAAATTAGGACTTTCGTTTAGATAATAATAGGTTATTAAAAAAATATATCTAAGGACTTAGGATGAGTGTTTGGCATTCATTTAGCATAATATAATAGGATAGTACACACATCCACTACTAAGTCACCATTTGAAGCATGTTTACATTATTTTATAACTAATCCACTTGATGTTGTATTCAAACAAAAGGCAAGGATAAAGAACCAAGATTTAGAGGTGACAAGAGTTGAAAATTTCATTGAGAGGATTAGGTAAATGCATATCAAGGTAAGAGATTAGTTATAAAAGTCTCAATATAAGTGTAGGTCCAGGCATTACCAATATTGAAGAGATCATACACTCAAATAATGTGGTAAAATATGGCTATATTTGAGAAATAAGAGACTCCAAGGACAAGATAGGAAGCTTAATCTACTAAGTTATATATTATTTTCTATTTTAGAGAAAATTGGTGAGAATTCTTTCAAACTTAACCTACCCTTATTCATGTGGATGTACTTAGTTATCAATTGTAATAAATTTCATTTTTATAAACAATCTATGCTAGATGAGGAAGAATAAGAATAATTTTTACCTTCCTTAGAAGATTTGGTTTTGGATGCACAAGAAGAGTTAGAAGATGTAATATTGTAGTGTAAAGTTAGAGATACATATATGGGATAAAAAGAGTTTTAGTAGATTGGACTCAATGATAAGACACCAAGTCAATCTAAGGGATACTCTAAGGATAAATTAGAATATTTATTTCCACATCTCCTCCCAAATTTATAAATATTTTATAGGATGAAAAGCCTCTCAATAAAGGAGGTATGATCCATAAGAATTTAGAAAAAAATCCATTCATTAGGTTAAAAAAATAGACCTCATTTAAATCATCAGTGTACTTCAAAGGAGGAGTTCCAACATAGGTGGTGAAACCATCACTCTATGCAAGTAGTGGGTCCATAATTTTTAGGTCAATTGTATAGCTACCAATTCTTGCAGGTGATGATACTTGTAGGTGATGGTTTTGAAACTTTAAGAATATTTAACCATGAATTTCACCTATAGTAGCCAAAAGTATCCTTAACAAAACATAAAAATGTATTTTTAGTTTATCATATGGCTATAGTATCTTTAGTGCATGAAATGACATCCCCGAGGGTTATAATAAGGACACAAATAGAGGAAGGTATCAATAACTATAACAAATATCTAAATTTCTATAAAAAATATTAGAGTAACGAAATAGTGAAGGAAGCTTGTGAGTATGATACTTGTATGTTATACTAGTTATATATCTTATTTTCATTATATTATTGGCTAATATAAGATAGGAATTAAGGTTATTTTTTATTCCAATTAATTTTTCCCTACAATTTATGTGATTTTCAAGGTAAAAAATCTCTATGGCATTTCTCTCCCTTGTTTCAATTTTTGTATAAATGTATTTTCATTTGTATTTCATCATTAAGTATATTTAACTTCCAACATAACAAATATACACTAATTCTAGATGATTTTTTGAATTAAGTTGTCATTTTCAAGTAAATTCAAAGTAAAACAACTTGTCTTTTTGTGAATTCTATCAAGCTAGAGTCTTGATAGTTTATAGATGAGTTTTGGTAGTCATATGATCAATGTAGTCCAACATTCCTTTGACTAGCTAACCTAGAATATTGAATATTAGAAACACATGTCAAAACATACAATCATACATATTCCAAAGCAAAATAATTACATTGAAATATAATAAATAATAAACATATCATGAAATAAATGAAATAAAATGTGGATCTAAATCAAAATAATCATCATGTAAAAAACATGTACTCAAAGCTCTCAATATCGAGTCCAGATGAATCAAACTGGCTCAATTAGTAAATCCATTGAAATATACATACATGGAATGAAAATGTAAACAACTAACTTTAGATTCAAACATCAATATATATAATCAAATTTGGTTTAATGTCAAATTGTCAATAAGATGACCTCATGCCTCAAAAATAAATACATATAATTTTATCACAAAAAAGTATAGTGCAAAGAATAAAATAAACTTATATGAAACTTGGGCCTCATATTCATATTCATCAAAGTTGGTTGAATGTCAAATTGTCAATAAAATCACCTCATGCCTCAAAAATAAATACATATAATTTTATCACAAAAAAGTATAGTGCAATAGAATAAAATAAACTTATATGAAACTTGGGCCTCATATTCATCATCATCCCAAAAAGAGTCAATTGGACCTCTAGGAGATGACTAAAACCTACTTCCTTTGATTCTCCTTGGGTTTTTGAGCCTTGATTATGTTCCCTAGAATATTTTAAATCATATTTAATGTGTATAATGTGTATGATGTTATCATAATTAATAAAATGTTTCACAACCATGCACAAACCATTACCCATGTTTTTAGTTGATGCAATATTATTTGTTAACGTAGATTCTCCTGCATCAACTATTCCCTTGTTCTACATCTAACTCTACACCCTTTCCTTTCCAATTTTATCTTAATGAGGTAAAAAACATGCCTTAAACTTTAATTTAGTCTTAGGAACTAAAAAATATAGATGATTATCTCAATAAACTATTTTTGTATGCTTTTCATGATTAAATCTAGATAACACCTCCCTAATGTTGAGGAGTTTGGTCCCCGAAAAATCTTAAAATGAAAAGATAAGGATATATATCCTCCCTTATCAAGCAATATACATTTATTTATAACTTATCATGGAGTAAAAACATTTTCTCTCTTAGAGCCTCTGATTCCAACCTATTTATTTGCAAAATTATATTAGTTTTGGTTTCATAACTCTATATATTTTCCAAATTGCCTTATTACACTCTTTTGTGCCTTGATTTTTTATCTTGTACCTTTTATGTCTTAGCTTAATCTTACACTCTTAGGTGTCTTTTATTTAACTCATATGGTTGATAGTGGTCTTCTTTGTTGATCCTCTTAGCCCATTCCATCTAAGTTCAATGCCTTTAGGCTATATTAAAGCTCATTTTCATATAATTTCAACACATAATCCTTGTTTTACATATATTTACATTTTTTATCAAGAAATTCATGATTATATGATTGGATAAATTCACAACCTTTTTTTTCTTGGGTCCTACAACTCAAAATTTACACCAATAACATGTGAAAATAAATGTACATCCCTTCAATGAAGATAGTGAGTGTTTTAAATGATACACCCATGAAATAAACAAGTTTCTTGTGATGTTATATTTTCCATGAGTGATCTTCTCATCTTGTTTTCAATGGAAATTTTTCATGCCACTTATATTCTACCTAGAATAAACTATTGGGCTCATGAGCATACTTTAGATTCCCATTAACATGATTTGTAAAACCTACTAAAACCATGGCTTATGTGTATATATCATCTCAAAAGGCATGGAGCTAAAATATTCTAACATTTATTTTAGCTTTGTATGTCCATGCCAAAATCATTAACTTACATATGCATGATACATATTTTACACGCCTAATTTTGGTATAAGTAATGTAGTTGCAGTGCCTTTGTTTTGATTTCATACATTCAGTTCATTTTTTTACATTAGAATCTTATTGATACATTATCCCTTCAATTATACCCTTCATAGTATTTTTTCATCTATATCTCCTTATGAAACCCTTTAGATTTAACATCTACCTGCCTTAGAATTAAACAAGTTTTATCATGCAATTCATTTTGGTCTTTCTACGATGGGTCTTCTATCTTTACCATTTTTAGAGCTCCTAAAACTAGTCTTGAACTCTTTCACAATAGTATAAAAGTGGTCAAGTTGTATATAGATCCTTTTTGCCACTATGTCATCTTTTGTCATGCCTTGATTATTAACTTTCATGCCTTTCCATGGTCAACCTATACATGAATATGTTTCCAATTTTAATTTCAATGAGTTTATGTGTACACATATAGCCTAATCCATTTATCACCAAGAAATGGAGTTATTTAGTAACACATTTATCATATCCATTGCACATTTGTTAGCTTGAACATTTTGTTTTTATTCTAATTTGTACCTAATGAAGTTTTGTGGCTAATATTTATACAAAAATAAGGATGGTATTAGAGTATATAAATTTATTGATTATCATAGGGAAAGGACATGTAGTTATCACATCTTCAAAAATTAAAACTATAAATTTTTCAAATGATCAAAGATATAAGGTCATGTAAATCATTTAATTAACCACAATATGTGTGTTTATTTATATCAATGTACCTTATTGGTATCATACCACTCATTCTCTAGCATGCCCATAGAATAACATAGCATTATTAATGGTCAAGAAGCAATGTCACTGCAGAAGATATTTGGGTTAAACTCATCTAGAAGAAAATTTAACAAAAAAACACATTAGGGATTCAAAATTATATTATGGTTTTTAGGTAGAAACACCATATGGAATACCAAAATGAGATATGTTTCCTTTATATATTAATTAGAGTGAATTGTAGTAAACTAGGGAAACTACAATACCATTATACCTTAGGTCAAGAGCATTCTAACAAAGAATTTTCAATTTGAGTAACATTACATGATCATTATTTTATCCATCCATCGTGATCAAGGTTTATGAAAAGATACATAAGCAAAATAATATCTTCCACTCAATTTTTCTAGTGACATTAACAACACCTCATACTCAGTTACTCGGATAAGTCTAGCATGATTCTTTTATAACTAAATTACAATGTGAAAACATAGAAAAATCTAATACTATCAAGGCATATCATTTTATTGTGGATATTAAATACATCATTACTTAAACCCTAAATAAATAGTGAAATCATTTCATGTATAGTAAACAAGATCAATTATAGTATTCTATTAAACCACAAAAATAAAGAAGTTTTCTAGTTCCAAAAACAACAACATAGTATCTGTATTATGCCCAAACTAAGTAAATGCACTCTATTAATAGCTAAATGATCATAAATTTTGATAAATCATTGAATTTTTATATAACTTAGAACAAATCACAATTATAATTTCAATAGGTAGGTCTCAAATCAAGATACTCATACTAGATATTTAGTATTCAAGTGATCTAAAAATAATGAAAAGGCAAACATACCAATTCATATGGTTCAAAACCAATATATAAAACTTTTCCAATTTCAAATAGTTTGGAATCTTAGATATATTTTGAACCATTTCCAAGTCCAATAGTGGTTCCTAATCTAGTAAGTTTGAGTACACAATATAACTATATACATTTAATGTTTACTTAGTGCCATAATTCTAAGTTACCAGTCTAGTATAAGACTAAGTGTACTCTTTTTAGTTATGGATACCCAAACTATAACACATACCATTATCTATTTTAATAATTTACTCTTTCAATTTTGAGTTCATATTAAAAACCTACACTTATTACCATATTACTAGGTTACCATCAAAGTCATTGATCCTAAATATGACATAACATGTTGTAACTCTTATAACCTTTTAAGGCCATACATTTCATATTTAATCCATATTCATGAATTACTTAAATGAAAATATACTCTTAATATGAAACAAAATACTAGAGATTATCAATTCTTAACATAGTCAAGGATCATAAAGTGACTAGTATAAATCTCTAAGAATTAACCATGGCATTCATAGACAGTCACTATTTTACCACATTCATGAAGATGTTTTCAATATTTAAATGGAAAATCCATTACAAGGGTCATAATTACATATATTAAATATTAGTAAGCATGAAACATAAATTATATAAAAAGGTTCAAACCTTCAAAACCATTATTCTACCTAGGTATGATGTTTACATAAGTATACAATCTACAATAAGGATAAAATTAGAGTATCAATATCTACTTAAATTTCCCTCTAAAGAATACCATTACCATAATTATTAAAATATATTCAACCTCCTAATAGTATGACATCAATATGGATACTTATGTTTAATTAAATATGATTCAAGATAATAACACAAGTTATAACTAAAACAACACATTCAACATCTCTTTTAGGCTTAACATTGACTTCATACAAAGGTATTATGGATTTTAAAGAAACTCATCTCATTAATGCATGAAATTTCATGTGTTAGAGGTTAAAAATCAAACTTAATGATTTAAATATAGAAGGTGTATAAAAATGTTATTGCTATATAAAATTCATTATTTCCAAGATTACAATAATTAATGCAATAGACTACACAACTTAATGGCCTTATCATCATTTAACATTTCATACATAGCCCAATAATACTAATTTAAGTTCACTTTAAACATAAAATCCATTTTTTATACTCAATAAGTACATAGAGAAACTATCCAAACATTTCCTTTCCCCTAAGTTGCATCCAAGTAATTATTCATAACAATCCCATAAGTTAGGGTCCTATACAATAGAGATGGAATTCATTGTATCAAAAATTCTTTATAGTATAAATTTTAATAATAGATAAAGTATTCAACAAATAGGTTTACATTTAAAATAACAATAAAGCATTTGATAACAACTTCAATTTTATTTAGATGCAATTCAATCACTATTTTTGGCAATCATAATGTGAGAGAACAAGGATTTAATGATACAACAAAGCATATTCATCTAATACACCAACCAAAGCAACTTCATTATGAAACTAATAGAGGAAAAGGAAATGAATAAGATGATCACATGCATCTATGGTCCTTATTATATACAAAAACTATAATTGGCCTATAACTATCCTATCTCAAGATATCCAAAGTCAGACAAGGCTAGTCAAAGAGCTCATGATATGTAATGTTCGGGTCATGACCAAGTGTGGATCTGCAGACCTAAAAAGAGGGGTGCCTACTCATTAAATTAAAAGGAAAGGTTTCAAAATATTTTAGGCCTATGACATAAGGGAATAGCTCTAGATATACCTCTAATGATAAAATAAAAGGATTACCAAATAAATACAAGTATATACACATAATATTTTCAAACTTTTATCACTTACTGATGCTCTCTATCTTGAAAGAACCCATCGAGTCTTAATCTCTCTGAGTTTATGCCTTAAAGGGTGTACCAACAAAGGGATGGGTAGACCGTTGGTGCTTCACAAGATTTTTGTCCCTTTTTCCACTTGTTATCTACATACTTATCTTCTAAAAACCATTCCCCTAAGCTTATTATTCTCTATTGCACACTCATTAGTCATTTCCTACCTTTTGTCCCCCTTTTCCTAACCTTAACCCCATTTTGACTATATATTTTTGGGTAAAATTAATTTAGGGTGTAGGTTAGATCTTGGCTGACCTAGCCTGTGATAGTGAATTCTTGCCATAATTGTTCTAGGTTGACTAGGTCAACCCTATCAACCAAAAATTTTGAAAGGGATTAGGGTTTAATCTATACATACATATATATATATATATATACACACACACACACACATATACATATACAAGTTAATTTTACAATTATTTTGAGAAGAGAATAAGAAGTAATAGCTATTATGCATCTACTTATTGACCATTTTACTTGAGGTGTAAGTTTAGGGTTTCATACTTTCTTTGGAGATATGGATCTTGTCTTGAGGAGAAGTCTTTTGGATGATTGATAGGTTATGTAGCCTAGAGATGATTTGTCTTTTTCATCCTTACATACCATAAGAAACCTCTTGTGAAGCACCTTGGCCAAGGGAGAGATTAAGGCTCAGTGGGTTCATCTTCAAAGGTAAGTATTCCTAACTTTGTTCCTCCTTTGTAAGACTAAATAGATATGCATTTGTACTTCTCTTCTGTGCATTAATATTTTATATATATTGATGTGAGTATATATATTCTATGCATGTTTAGTTTTGTTGTTTATTACCCTCGCTTTGTCCCACAATTTTTGGTGAGCACTAGATTAGACTTTACTTTTTATTAGTTTAGTGAATATAAAACATAGGGATTAGCTAGGTTTATTGCATGATTTTTCTTGACTAGAAGCTTTGGAACTATCCTTATCATGGTTTATTATGGTAAGATATCCCCTAATTGGGTCTAGTGGATCCTCATATTGGTCATGTTCTTGATTATCTAATGTATCCCTAATCAAAAATGTATGGTATGATCTATCCTCTCCAATTTAGGATTGATTTATAGACATGATGTATTTATTATTGCATACATTCTAGTAAAATCAACATAAATCTAAGCCTTGTAGGTTTTATCTCATGTTTTTATTTATTTTATCATTTCATTTCTCTATATTTATGATATTGGGTTGATAGTGGTAGTATAGTTATAACTTTTGTGCACAAGTTTAACACATAATCACATCAATATGACTTTATTTTATTTGTATAGGATTTTCATCAGGTATAGGATGCTAGGTCGATTCTATCAACATAGTATAGGTTTTTCACTTCCAGATAGGCTACTAGGTTGACCCTATTGACATAGTACAAGTTTTTTACTTCTAGATAGGCTACTAGGTTGACCCTGTTGACACAGTACACTTCTAGAAAAAATACTAGGTTGACCTTGTCAACATAGTATACTTTACAGGATTCAGTAAGCAAGATTTTATAGAACTAGGTTGACCCTGTTGACCCAATTGTCGGAATTTACAAGTATAAATCAAAGCACTTCAACAATAATCTCATTTTCCTTTGCATCCTCCAACCCACCGAGGTTCTTTTCTCTCTTTCTCTATCATTTTTGTTATTCATTATAGTTCTATTATTCAAAGTTTATAGTCTTTAAAACTACCCCTATATAGTAAACTAGTTTGACACTATCGATGTAGTTATATATTCTATCTTTTGTCTGGAAAACTAGGTTGACTTTATCGACATAGTTCTTTTTCAGACCATTTATTTAGTAGCATAGTAGCAACATTGTCAACTCCATTATGTAATATCTACATACACTATCATCTAAACCAACACTATACTTATTGACCCATAAATTTTGAAGAAGTATTGTTCCATTTTTGGCATGCAATGTGGAGGTACCATTGTCTATTTTGATGTAAGTATCAACATGGCATAGGAAGACCATGGTGCATAGCTAATAGGTGCAAAAGTGTTGTGGCACAGAAGGTGATGGGCACAGAAGGACAATAACACAAGAGACCTAGCATGAGAAGACTCAGTCAAGAGAACATGTCACGAGGGACCTAAAACCAAAGGATTTGAAATAATAAGTAGAAGACTAGGGGAGTGTGAGGGACCTAAGAGCAGTTAAAAGAGTAACTCAAGTAGGACATTTTGACCCCATCGATCATAGGTTTTGTACTAGCCTATGAGGAATGAAACACTTGGAGACCAGAATATAACATAGAGCAAGTATCTAGGGGTGTAGAGGCCTGAGTATATAAGAACAAATAGTTTTAAGATCCATGAATCTCATCTTATTAGGAGTCCATGTGCCATTTGTTCATGAAAGTTATAATTATGACACTTGGTCAATGCAAAACAAGTATAAAAACCCTATTGTAAACATGTGCATGGTGGTCTTTTGGGAAAATAGAGATAGAAACCTTTTCTTTTAATTTAGTAATCTATTAATGAGAATTCAGTGTTTGCCATATTATGTTATAAATGATAAAATATTCTAAGTATTGAATGATGAATGTGTTTTACTTCCAAGTCATAGGATTCTTTTTGTTTTATCACTAATTAGTAATGGTGATCTTAGTTATTATGATAATAAAATTTGGAACATTAAGGATAATAGTAGTATATTTATGGTGTTGAATGACCTTTTAAAACTTGTGATTATGAAATATGAGTAAACACACATTGTGCTTCAAAGCCTTTAAGAACTAGTCTTTCATTATGCACTTCAAGTGAGTGTATGAGACTCATCTCTTGCACGATAAGCCTAGTGCACTAGCCTATTGGGAATAAGCTTTAGCACTAACAAAGAATTAAATAAAAGAACCCAACATTTTGGTTTCATTCCTAGGACCTAAAGTAATTAGAGTATGATCATGGGAAATGTTTAAACACATTATGTTAGAGAATATTAAAAAATAATTTACCAGTGTCAAAGATAACTTTGCAGCTCCATATATTGAACCAATATTTTTTGCTTGATAGTGGGTAGAGAAGAATCTCTATAGCTATTTTTATGAGAATTTCTTTTCTAAGGTTCTAGTTCTCTTGCATTCTTGAGTATTATCATTTATTCAATAATGATCTCAAAATCTTGGATGGAGGTAGCTTTGGACACTTGAACGATAGAGGAGTTTAGCATGACTTGGAGTTTCTTGGATGTGGTTAGTTAACTATTGGTAGAGAGGCATTTAGAATAGTTACATTTTATAATATGTGGTGATCACCTATTAATGTCCTGAGGAGGTAAAGTTCCAATTTCTATGAGAGCTGAGGGAATGATATCTTTCATCTTTTGCCTTCAAGGTTAAGAATCTATTTTTTGACCTTGGATTACAGACTCTACCCATGGAATGATAAAATCTCCTGTGCATGAGCTACACATTTGGGAGGGGAGATGAGGTTGCTTGAAGATTTTAGGTTTAACATGGTAGCAAGCCAGCAAGCATTATGGAAGTAGAAGTATGATGAAGCTTGGTAGAGGATCATGGGAGTTAGAAGTGTGGGAAGAGACCAAAAGACCTCAAGGAGTGTTGTGAAGATCTATAAGGAGGTAGATATGTACAAGGGACCCATCACTTTCAAATCACATTTTTTACCACTTCTATCTTGTAAATGAGAACTAAGATAAACTTTAAGAATAAAAGAACCAACTATAAATCAACTAGGCTCCCCCATCATAGTACGTGTTCATGCATTTGAGTCAGATAAAATACATATATAGAATTTGGATATAGACAATACATAGTCAAAAATTAAACAAGCAAGGGGAAACTAAAACTAGGCCACTAGGTGATCATCTAGAATCTACATTATCTTTCCCTCTTCAATGGAATTTTATGGCATAGCTAGGGATGCTTGGTGGATCTAGCCCTCAAGGCCAGAGTATAGGCCCAAACTTGGGAAATCAAATCTCTACCATGCCTCTTCCCATGGGCTCTGCTATTAGAGACACTGGAGGAGCATTAGGAGGTGACACTAAAGGAAGTAGACCCCCTCCTAGAACTAAAGCTAGATCTTCCTAGTAACCACCCACTCAACCATAACCCACTATGGTTTACTATGAGATGACATTGCATTTTTCTAAATACTAATGGGTAGATAATGTACTTGAGCATGTTCATAAGTGTGAATTAATTTAGAGAGCACATAGCATCACATCTTTTGAATAGAAGGCAACGTAGTTTATAACCACACTTTTAGAGTGCATGCACAAATGGTATCTCAAGTTCAACCCTCAACAAATAGTGGTAAACTATAACCAACTCAAAGAAACCTTCTTATATGAATTTGATATTCTTGAGTTTGAGTAGTAAAGTATAGCAATGTTGAAGGACATAAAGCAAGGACTTACAGAGAACATTCATAAGTATGATGCATGATTCAAAACCTTGATTTCTAAATTTTCATTTCAAATAAATCCTAATCAACATGCACAATGGTTTATGGGAGGCTTATTTTTACCTTTTCATCAAACTTTATCACAAAGAAACTTCACTAGTGTGTGTGAGGCACTAGAAACTACCCTCCACATTAAAGTAGTTAGAAGTATGGATACTGAGATTAGTCTCTTTATGAAGGCACAAATAGCATCCATGGCATCACAACTTGAAATTTTTATGGTAAACAATGCACATGAGACACGTAGTGGTGTCTGGTGTACCAACTAAGAAACTGAAGGGCACACAACTAATAACTACCCATGTAAGAACATTTATGCAGTACTAAAATAAACCTGTGAGATTTGTCATGAAGAACATGTGTCCATTCTTGTCCACTATTGAAATGGGATACAAACACTAAGGTATCTAAGTATTTTAATATTTTTGATGCCTACACCCATGACACCAATGATTTTTGATTGATTAGTGATATTTATGAAGCTTGAGCACACAACACATGCCAAACCTTAATCGCTAATACCCAAGACAATCGTGGATACCATGGGTGAGGGAGAGTATGAGGTGGTGGTTGGTTTCCACCAAGGACTTGCTAAAAATGTGGGTCACTAGACCACTATCAAAGGGATTTCCCAGAGTACCAAACCTGCACATTTTGTAAAAAGGACCATTGACTAGAAGAGTGTCTTGATCTATATGCATCCATCACGAAAGACCACAATGAGAAAGGCACCATCATGATTCAAATATACAAACCACAACGGGATGAATAATTGACCATCCCCATATTACAATAAGTTAATATCACCACTTGAAGTGGCGGTTAGACTCAATCCATAGCCAACCCGATTGAAAAGGTACATTAAGAAGAACCATGAGCAAGGAAGTACCCTAATGTTCAACAACAAAAGGATGTCCTTTGAGATATAATGGCACTTATGAAAGATATCCAAGGCAAGATTCAATTTGTCAAGGATAAGGATGTAAAACAACATGCCATAGTACAAAGGGAAGTTGAACCTCAACCAGTGGTGTGGGACAATTTTTAGGAACTATGCAAATGTATGCTAGATGAGGATATTGTTCCTTAGCTCAGTGTTTGGCTTAAAAGTCAGGCCCATTTACCAATAAAATTCCACCCTCACCTTAGTTATAAAATCAAATATCACTATTTAATCATCCCTGATGTCAAGAAAGTCTTAGTTCCTCTTCCATAGAAGATGGAGAGATATTAGTTAATATTTCTATCAACAGATGGGTAATCTAGGATATTCTAGTAAATACTTGCATGAAATTTAATGTTCTCACTGAAGATGCTTGGCAAAAAATGTCTAGTCTAACCCTGTATCCCTCTCCTCATGTCTTTTTCATGGTGAATAAGATTTGAGTGTATCCTATTGAGTCCTCAAAATTTCCACTGTTGATATACTTGGGGTTTCTTTCAAAGCATATTTTGAGGTTTTGGAGTTGGTAGAAGCTGATGACTATCTAGCCTTACTAGGAAGGCCTCGGTGTTATGAGAATCATGCAAATTTGAGCTTAAAGAACTAATAAATTAGCTTTAATAATACTAATTAGTGTATGATAATACCTTTAGACCAAGCATAGGGACCTATTTATATCGAGCTCATGATCATTGATGAAGACATCAACTTGTGTAATGTGACTGCTCTAAATGATGAACAGCATGATCCAATGCTAGATGGTATTATTTGATGGATGGATAACCAATCGATCTCAGATACTACAAGTAATTCTTATAAATTTTGGGCCCATAGTGACTATGATCTCACTAGAAAGATTGTGTAGCACTATAAATAGAGGAGAAAGCATCCCGCACTAGCTTCCTAAACATCACAAGTTTATGTGCCTCATGGGTTTAGCAATGAGAGGGCCACTGAAGGGATCACCATTGGAGAGACTTGATGAATCTCCATGGTTCCAAGGACAAATAGAGGTGTGTGACTTTGTCTATCACCTTAAAGAGTTTGATGATACTTAGAATGATCAGATGAGGTCTTTAAGTCATATTTTTTATGGAACCACATCTAGATGGTGGTGTACTCATAAAGAGTGCCTTTTATATTAGGATCAAGTGTGAGATACTCTACATCATATATTTTAACATGGTAATAATATTAGTTTCACACTTAGTTATAGTGGTGTGAAAGCACCTAAATCTCACATTGAAGCTTGTGAGACAATATGGTGAGTTGAGGAAACATTCTTACTAGAGTACTTCTGGGTCTATGCATTCTATGGGACTTTGCATACTTGGGAAAAGTATTGGTACATTCATGAATAAATGCACATGGATACTAAGTTCTTGTAGTCACTAAAGGAAAACATGAATTTGGTGTTATCATATTCCTCACCAAGTATGGACTTGTGCCTCACTCTTCAGGCCATGTGGGAAGTAATTTTTGGGGACCCAAGTCCCCTAGAAGACCACCTATGGAACATTCATCAATAACTTGAGGAACCTTTACACTTTTTCAATGAGCCTCGAATATCTAAAATATCTACACCTATTCTAGTTCTTGATGAAGAACATCATGAGGAGATCCACCTAAGAAAGCAAAAAAATATCTTCTAGGTAGACAAAGGTGAAGGATCTACCTCACTTGACCCCTTAACAAACCACTTAGATGTCCCTACAAGTACTAGTTCACAAACTATTTGGAACACAAGTTCCCTAATGGATAACCCTTATCACAGGCCATTCAAACTATTTAACTTAACATTGGCACAGAGTAAGAGCCTAAGATGGCTACAATTGGAAAATATTGGATTGAGATAGAGATCTCATAAATTTTTGAGTTGTTGAAAGAGTATTAAGATGTATTTCTAAGGAATTATAGAAAAATTAAAGGGGTCCACCCTTCTCTATGGAAGATGCACATAAATTTGATTGATGATTCTCACCACATGAAGAAACATCCATACAAGATGAACCTTAACCTTTGGGCATACATGAAAGAGGAGATCGATAACATGCTCCACACCAAAGTAATTACTCCCATTAATAAATTTGAATGGGTGAGTCCCATGATAATTAGTATCAAAAAGGATGGGTGTATATATATTTGTGTGGATTATCATGTCTTAAATGCATCCTATGTGATATATCCTTTTTTAATGACTTTCATGAAGGAAATCTTAGAAGGTGTTGCTAGTTGTGAAGTATACTCTTTCACAGATAGGTTATTAAGGTACCACCAAGTCTAAATAGCTGAGGAAGACCAATCCAAGACTACTTTCTCTATAGAATGGTTATCTTTTACCTATACCATTATGTCCTTCAGGTTGAAGAATGTCTTGGTGGTGTTCTCATGAATAACAGTTGAGTCTTTCAAAGATTTTATCCATAAGTTTCTCTAAGTCTACTTAGATGACTAGACTATGTATGGGTTGATTAAGGACCATTGTGCCAATCTAAGACTCATGCTTGAGAATTTTTGAGTGTTGAAAATTTCCTTAAATTTGAAGAAGTTCCTATTCATGGCACCTTTTGGTGTACTTCTTGGTCATATCATTTGTAAGGAGGGACACCTGGTGGATCCAACCAAGGTCTTTGTTATTCTCTAACTACTGGCACCTAAAACTCAATGCAAGGTGTGTGCCTTCCTAGGACACATGATCTATTACAAAAAGTTCATTCAAGGTTATGCCAAGATTGTAGTGCCCCTAGAATATCTATTAAAGCACAATGTATAGTTTATATGGACTAATTATTGCAAGGTAGCTTTTGAAACACTCAAAGAAAGGTTAGTTACAGCTCCTATCTTGTAATTTCTTGATTGGACAAAGTCTTTTTATGTCCATATTGATGCATCTAGGATGGTAGTTAGTGTGATACTTGCAAAACTAGGTGAAAAAAACTTGGATCACCTGATTTAATTTGCTAGTAGGAAGTTGACATCAATAGAATGGAACTATACCACCACTAAGCACGAAGCTTTGTATATAATTTACACTCTACAAAAGTTCAGCCACTCCATTTATATTCTATATATACCATGATGCCTTGAATTATCTTATCAACAAGCTAGTACTACATGGAAGGATTTGTTGTTGGATTATACTCATCCAAGAATTTTAGTTTTCTATAGTAGTAAAACTTAGGAAGACCAACTGTAGACCTAATCATTTATCCTAAATTGAAAATAGAGAACCCTCACATGCCATAGAATATGATATTCCTAATGTATATATTTTTTGAATTTTTTAAGTACTTGAAGAGCTAGAGGATGTTGTGATATTCCTCAACATTGGTTGCACACCTAAATCCCTTACTTCATAGGAGAAAAAGCAACTTTAGGTTCATGCTGCACCTTATCAACTCATAGCAGGTGATTTATATAAAATGGACCATGATAAGGTGATTTTCCACTACGTGATACACCATGATCACCCTAAGGTGTTATGAGAAGTTAACAAAGCTATTTCTAAAGGATATTATGTCAGAAAGGCTACCGCAGTAAGGTGTTTCTCACTGGACTCTGGTGGCCAACTTTATTCAAGGATTAAAAGGCTTATGTTAGGCAATGTGATATCTGCCAGCACATAGGAAAACCAAATATAAGTGATGTTATGTCATTGTGCCCTATTCTTTCTCTAGAACCATTTAAAAAATGGGTTATTGACTTTATAGGGCCTATCACTCTAGTAAGACAATGAATGGGCTCTTGATACATCATAGCAGCAACTGAATACCTCATGTGCTAGGCTAAAACAATGCTAACAAAATACTATACTATAACAACTACCGCATGATTCATCTGGGAGAACATTATAACACAATTCAAATTTCTACTAAGCTTCACCAGTGATCATGGCACCCACTTCTTGAATGATATAATTTTCATCTTATTGGCTGAGTTCATGATCATGCACCATAAGACAACACCATACCACCCACAGGACAATAGAATAACTAAAGCCTTCAATAAGATCCTTGGTACCACTTTGACAAAACTTTGCAATGTTGGCTAGACTGATTGGGATAATAGAGTATCTACAATACTTTGGGCATACCAAACTACATTTAAGTGCCTCAACAAAAGTACACCATTCAACCTAGTATATAGAAAGGAAGAAGTCATGCCAATGGAGTTCTTGGTTCCATTTTTTAGATAACACTTAGTGGGAAACCTAGATGATGAAGCCTCTTTAACAACCTAGCTTAGTGATTTGATGAAACTAGATGAGGCTCAGTTCCTTGCCTACTGGATTCAGGATGTTGAGAAACACAAATAGAAAGCATGACATGATCACCATCTAAAGAATAAAGTCCTTTCTCTAGGCATGAAAGTTTTGTTATAAAGAAATTAAAGTTGTATAATCAATAAGGCTTAAGGCCATTTGGTTAGAATTTACTACTTTCAATAAAATGCACTACCCTTGAGGTATGTGACTCTTTAATGTAATTATGAGTTCTTGTACTTAGATTGTTTTCATGAAGGACCATGAACCCTTTTAGTGTGGGGTAAGGCATCATGCAGATAAATACAAGACATAAGACAAGTGGTCATGTCAGTACCATAAGGCATGAGATTCATTTATGGCACACAAGTGATTAAGGGTGTGTGAGTCATTCAATGCACTTCAAAACCATTTTAGAAGGTTCTTGCCAGTTGAGTGACAATTGTCTTCCACTTCACTAGAAAGGTGGGACACAGTTGTCATCCATTTCCAAGAAAGGCATGGGAAGGGATATACCACTAATGCAATAAGTTTAGTTATAGATAGAAGCATGTGAGTAAAATGATGGGACAAATAGGTTAAGGCACTAAATGTTCACTATAAGATTTGAAGTACGAAGGCTATTAAAAGATATGCATTAATGACTAGAAGTGATAATGGGAGGGAAAGAATTAATGGAGGTAAAACCCCCTTGAATAGCCTATATATAATCTTGTTGAATCCATTTTATACATTACCTTACTTAAATCTTTGAGTGCTAAGAACGAATGGCAAGCCGGTGAACCAATGACTATGATAAAATCAAATTCCTTCAAAATTAAGTAGAGCAGAGTGATTACAAACTTGGCAAAGACATGATAGTTATTACTAAGGCAAGATGAGAGGTTGTTGAGTTTGAATTTTTGTATAGGAGGGTATTTTTGAGGTTATAGGTTATAGGTCTGCCATTGTCAAAGTGTAAAGCTCAAGAGCCGAATCAAGTTGGGTTAACACCACGTATTCATTTAGAAATGTGGGATGGATATAAATTAACCTTTAATTTCCATGGAGGGTAATATAGCTAAACAAAAAGGCTAAGAGACTCAAAAATATTCCAACCATACAAGAGGAGGCAGAGGTGAGTGGAGAAGCTTGGTTTGTTATACGAGAAGAGGCTTTGGGAAACCCAAAAAAGATAATAGAATTACAATGCATGGGAGTCTTGAGGGAAAGCAAAAATAAGTGAGATAGAGCATATAAGCAAAGATGGTGAATAAAGGAAAGTAAGCATAGGCCTCTTCATCACAAAATTCCCCATCATCCCTACTCCATCTTTGTTAATAGAAGAGATGCAGTACCTAGAGTCAGTCTTACATGTAGAGAACTGGGTCTTCAAGGTGTCAACTATAATAATTTTTTACTACAATAACCATCAATTGGGAAATGAAGTAGAGTTATAAAATGATTATCAAGTCTAGACCACCAACACTAGAAATCAAGTGGTATATGACTTATCCATCAAGAACTAGCTAGATAAGACTAGCCTCTTTCCACTCTTTAAATTGTCATACTTTGGGAATCCAACTCAGTTCCTCCTTTTGTTCATCCATGAGGAGTACATACACTTCATGGGGTGCAATAAGAATGTCACCATGGAGAGGATATGTAAATTAATGGGTCTTTAGTGCTCAAGGGTGAATATTTTGAATGACTTAGCAGACACAAAGGAGATTCAATAGACTACCACCATCCTAATGTACCAAAAATAAGGGCATGCAATGCATATAATAAACTTGTAGGATCCTGCCCTTAGAGTCACAACATAGATCATTTCCACCAAGGTTAGGGGAACCAACCAATATAAGGTAGTGGACACGGCCCACTTGCATATTTCTCACCAAGTTGTTCAGGGCACATAGTATAATTGGATGTTGTATTTTGCCTAGAATATAGTCAAAGATATGGATAAGGTACACAAAATGCCTAAGTATAGGTTTCCTTAGGGATCAATTCTCTTATTTATAGTTTTTGATGAGATCAGGATGCTTGACTATAGCTCAAGATCATTGAAATGAGTGTACTACCCCACTCACAAGTCCCCCACTAAGTGCTTCAAAGCTTTCACTTGTCCCCAACACATCACCCTAACATATAAGTTGAAGATGAGATACTGGTTTGATGGGATGAAGGCATATTTTGAGAATGAATGGTAAATTCCACATGATTTTCCCCTGACTACAAACCAAGCAAAATTTTCTATAAAGTAGCATTACTCCCTAGTACACATTCACATGAACCCTTAGGGATAAAGTTTAGCATGGCTTAAACTACCATATGCCTTTTCTGCATGATATTTCATCAATTCTATTAATAGGATTTATGATTCATAGCCAATTAGTCTACAGGGAAAATGGATTGATGCAAAGTGTCACATCCTCTAGAAAATGTTTGTGTATCCATGTAAAAAGGTTTTTTTGGAGAGATGGAGAACAGACTTAATCGACATCAAGGTTAATAATATCCTAGTCATGGAGTAGGTTCACAAGTTGTTATATATGCTACACCCCTGCCAGTACCCTCAAGATAAAGACCCTAAGGAGAGGCTCCCCAAGGCACCATAAAAATGGAAGAAGTAGCTAGAGCCAAGAACTAGTTCACCATCTCATTCCACTCCTTCCCACTCACCTACCCCAAACCCTTCATCTCCTCAACCAACTTCCCCACCTTCTCCAAAGACTACCACTAGATGAATGCCATGATAACCTCTAAGTAAAGTGCCCCAAAGGGACCCCTCTCAAGAGTAGATTCATAATATGGGATCAAAATTAGAGAAGACTCCATCCCTAGTGAAAGAGGCCCCAATTGGTGATCAAATTTATATTAATTTAATGGTAGAAAGTGAGATGGCCTTAGAAAACCATCAAGAGGGTAAACTTGAGTGAGACCCAGAAAGGGGAAAGGGGCTAGCTGAGGGGGAATAGGAACAAAGAGGGTTGTCCACTTTATGTGAATGATACTAGTTTAGCATATAAGATAAGAACCTCTATCTTTTGAATAACTTATACCCTAATGATGTAACCCCAAAAATAAGGAAGAAATTGTCCTTCTTTTTGAAAATGTATAGCGAAGAGCCCCAGTTTGATATTCTTTTGGATTGGATTTTTTCTAGCCTAGATGCTCCAGGTCTACCAGACCTTATGAAGATTGATCTACAGTGGCTCTCTCCATTAATTACAAGTGCCACATATTTGAAACTAGCCATGGAAATGATGTGTCAAAACATTTTATCAAAATCAGACATATGCATGGTGGAAAAGAAACATGGCAAATTTGTAGATATGTATAATAAAGCATATGCATAAAAGCAAGCGCTAGTTGATGAAGTGGCATCCTTGAAGTGAAAAATTCAAGAGGCCACCAAGGCTAAATTTAGGGTTTTCAACCTTTGTAAAACAATTTTAAATGAGGAACCAACCCAAGTAGATGACGTGCCATTGGATGGGGATGCGATCAAAAAGTTAGAAACATTAGTTGAGCTATTGTTCAAAAAATATAAAGATCACCCCACACCTAGAGATGAGGCCAAAGAAATAACTAAATAATTCATCATGGTGGTAGACATTTGTAAAATCACCTTGGAGAGATTCAAAGAGGTTATCCCAATTTTGGATGGCATTTTTTATGCCTAGTATGCTTGAATAAAATAGTGGAAACCCAACTCCATGATGAGGAGGTCTTAAGGCAACAAGTAGTTGATGTTGCCCATTAATAAAAGACCATGCCAAATGCACAAAAGCATTTAAGGATGTTGAAATGATGGAAGAATCCATAAATAACCATCATCAACAAATAAATGCAAGTTTTGCCATACTCTGAGGATAGGTTGATAAGGAAGTCTTTAACTTAGAAGACATCTAGAAGGAAGCCAACGTAGCCCTAGATGAATAGGTGAAAAATATAGAGACTCTAACATATCCTGAAGACATGAAAGAAGCAAAGGAGGCCATTAAATGAATAACTACCAAAGTCCTCAATACATTATCCCACTGGGATGGTTTGAAGAAGGTACTCAAGTAGAAGGGGCCAAATTTTTTTGATGATGCTAGCATGACTTAGTCTAAGATGGACTAAGGGCTTAGTTTGGGGTGATGTTGACCCCTAAATTTTGAATAAGTATTGTTTTATTTTTGTCATGTGGTGTGGAGGGACCATTTTCCATTTTGATGCAAGTACCATCATGGCATAGGAATACCATGGTGTAGGAGGACCATGGTGCATATCTAATAGGCACATAAGTGTTGTGGAACATAAGGTGATGCGTGTGGAAGGATAATTGTGTATGAGACATGGTATGAGAAGACCCAATTAAGATAATGTGTCATGAGGGACCTAAAATTAGAGGACTCAAAAAAAAAAAGTGAAAGACTTGGTGAGGGATGCAAAAGCAGTTAGAAGAGTAAATCAAGTGGGACACTTTGACTCCACCGATTGGAGGTTTTATACTAGCCTACAAGGAATAGATCACTTGGACACCAAAATATAACATAGAACAAGTATTTAGGGGCATATAGGCCTAATTTTATAAGAATAAATAGTTTTAAGAGCTACGACTCTTAGCCTATTGGGAGTTTATGTGCCATCTATTCATGAAAGTTAGAATTGTGACACTTGGTTAGGGTAAAACAAGTATAAAACTGCTATTGTAAACATGTGCATGGTGGTCTTTTGGGGAAATAGAGATAGAAACTTTGTCTTGTAATTTAGTAAGCTATTAATGAGAATTTAGTGTTTGCCATATTGTGTTACAAATGATTAAATATTCTAAGTATTGAATGATGAATGTGTTTTACTTCTAAGTCACGAGACTCTTTTTCTTTTATCACTAGTTAGTAATGGTGATCTTAGTTATTTTGATAATCAAATCTAAAACATTAAGAATAATAGTAGTATATTTATGGTTTTGAATGACCTTTTAGAACTTGTGATTATGAAATATGAGTAAACACACATTATGCTTTAAAGCCTTTGAGAACTGATCTTTTGTTGTGCACTTCAGGTGAGTGTGTGAGACTCATATCTTGCATGATAGGGACAACACGCTATCCTTTTGGGAAGAAGCTTTATAAATGAAATAGAACTAACTAAAATAACTAAATAGTACTATGTTTCAAAGTTGGAATTAACACTTATATGTTAGTAATTAGCTCACACTTTCACTTTTTATTTCTTGCATGCTTGGAATAAATCACATAGTCTAATTAGGTGGTTTTAAAATATATCATTTAGTTGCACTATTTTCTATTTTCTTTCACACACTACCAAATAATATAATTTTAAAATGCATTTAAACAATTATCTCCTAAGGCCTACCTACTTAGATTTCATCACTAAGGGGGAAGCCGCATTGGTTTTATGTCTAAGTATAAACACATGGATAATGGTATATATTGGTAAATAACCTAACACCCTTATCACTATGGTGTATTAAGTGAGGGGGTAGGCCCCAATACCAAGCCAGTACCATTGGAAATATAGATCCCTTCCAGTTTAAACATCCTAAAACCATTCATAGATTGGTTCTTAGTTCCTTACTTACAAACAACTTCCTATCACATTTTAAATCATACTCTAATAATCTAACAACATTTAGGATGACCACTTAGATAGCATTTAATTTCTAATTTTATTACTTGCTCTTTGCTCAATTTTATGTTGTATTACAAAAACATGCATTAGACATCATTGGTGCAAGGTTTTATGTTGTGTGCCTCTATTGGATCATCCTCATTGACCCAATTGATTGTGTGTTTCCATTTATTTCTTTCTTTCAAAATTACTTGCAAAAAAATTCTTGTTCTAGTACGTAGTCATTCTATTTGACATATTCTCTTATAGACTATCTCTTTTCCCTACCTACAGTACTGGGTTGACCCTATCGACACAGTATTCTTTTATGCCTCCTAGGATAAAGAACTAGGTCAACCCTATCGACTTTGTATTCTTTTTCCTACATATTTTTTGCCTAGGATATAGAACTAAGTCAATTCTATCAACTTTCTATTATTTTTCCTACCTATTTTCTACCCAGGTTATAGAACTAGGTCGACCCAATCGACCCTGCATCCCTATTTTATTAGTTTTTAGACCCTATTTTCTATGTTAGGTAAACTCAATTAACTTTGTAATCTTATCTACCCCTTGTATTTCCCTTGCTTTTTCATCACTTTTAACTTATCTACTCCTTCTCCTTCATCATGAACTTCATGTTTGAAGATAATACTGAGTTGAATTCAATGGATGTGATGATTTTTACCAACCCTCATAGGGCCTCCCATAAGTAGCTTATGGATCCTCTCCTAAATGAGATTAATTTTCATATAGCGACTAGCGCAACAAATTATGGGACCCCTCCTCATTCCTTTTCTATTCATATTCCTCTCTTCTCACTTGAAGATCAACTCTAATTAGAGTATACCCCTAAAATGCTCTTATTTATCTCTAAATTTCCTTGACATTAAGGAAAGGATCCTTATACCATTTACCATCTCATGATTAGTTGTCAAGATGAAGAGCCTCATTCACCTTCTCCCACATTCTCACATGGATTTGGGGATACTAGTTTCTTTGCATCTCAACCTCTACCTTCTATTTTGACCCCTTTTCATACCATGAATTCTTATTTAAATTTTACCTCCAAGCCTAGTATCTCCACTAACATGGTAGGTTTTACATCTAGTGGGCCTCTCCCAAGACCCACTCTCCTTAATCTTCCACTAGTGCATCATTTTCTACCCATGGTAATTATGATTCTAGTGTTTCCTCTTCTCATCCCTTCACTATTCCATATTTTTGCACATAAGAAAAATTTTCCACTAGTGCCTCATAATCTAACAACTCTTCTCAAGCTCCTACTAACACCAATAATGGTACCCAATCCACTCCTTCCAATTCTAATTCTTCAAACAATGCCAATAATGCAACTCAAAGCCATCAACTCTTATTACAAATCCTTAATTAAATGAATACTTTTAAAAATCATAATACAAATAAAATGATATGAATTCAAAACCACCTTATCCATCTTCAAACCCACCCTTAGCACTTCATGGGGCATGCATAATCAAAATATTCCCCCACCTCCTCTTTGGGATTCCCATTGAAATCTCATCCTCAACTTCCTCTTGTCAATAAGACAATTAATCATCTTCAAAATGAACCTCTTATATCCCAAATTACTAATATCGATATAGGAGGTATCACCCCTACCATTTCTTACAATGGGTCAATTGATCCTACTCTTCATCTAAACACATTTGAAAAACTATATAAAGACTAGGTCAAATTAAATACCCTTACAACTACCAAGCTATTATAAAAAACCCTCACAGGTGATGATTTAGATTGGTACAACCAACTTAAAACCCATTCTATTACTAGTTTGGAAGATTTAGTAAACACTCTAATCCAAGAGTTCCAAACTAGTGATCTTCCTGAGAATACCTTGGCCCCTTTTATCAATTTTAAGAAACTTAAAAACAAAACTACCCAATATTTTGTTAAAAGGTGGAAAACATTATACAACAAATTTGAAAATGACATGGTTGATGATAACCTTTTTCATCTCTTTACTAATGCTCTTTTCCCAAGTTACAATAGTGTGTTTGCATTCTCTCTTCATCTGAAGGAGGCTATTGACCAAGCTAAATGTCAATATTTCCTTATGCATCAATTTGAGCCACCCAACCTTCTATGGGTGCTCATATTTTACTTAAGAATAATAATCATCATGTTACCAATAATGGTGGCATAGACTCTTATGACACCATTCACACTATTCAAGATATTGTTCCTAACCAACCTTTGGAACTAGCTCCACCTTCTCAACAATTCACCAATCCTCATTTATCTTCACCTAATAGCATCAATGTTCACAAACCATTATCCTTTGCTGAATTATTAAAACACCTGCATAAGCCTCTACCATGAGAACTTGATCCCACTCATCTTATGAAATCTTGGTATGATCCCAAAAAATTTTTTTGGTGTTACACTAGTTGGGGTCATTCTCATGAGACTTGTAGGTAGCTTCATAATTTGGTTATGGATTTTATTCTTGGTCCCAATTTTGACCATGATCTTATCATTTAGAAATTCTAACAAGCCTATGATATTGCTTTCAAATCCCATGAAATCGATACTAAATCTCAAGCTTTGAATCAAGTTAATGCTCATTTGACCATCTATAAAGATCCTCTTCCAAATCACTAAGATAACCAATACAATCCCACCCCTTCTACCAATAATGTTGATAGTCTTATTGATCCAACTCTAGAAGATAATTTGGTTAATATGACTAATATTCAAAGGATGCTTATTTTCATTGATCCTCAACCCATCTACACACCTCCATTATGTCACACATTTTATGTTATCCAAGATTCTTCTCTAACTCACTTAAATTATTTGGGGTAAGATGGCCTTATAAATTTTTATGAACCAATTCCAACTCTTCCCTTGGCTAACACTTCCCATTCTATTTATACCACCCCTCCATCATATTTACCTATCACTAATGACACTCAAGCTTCTATTAACACCTCTTTTAACGCTTCTCAAAACCAACCTGCACCAATTACTTCATCTTCTCAACATAGTTTACAACCTTGTTCTAAACCTTCTCCCTTTTATTAACATAAATTCTAATGTACTTTGGCTCATCCTTTCGAGGACCTCCTTCAACACTGTGCACCTATTTCTAACAATATTCTTATGGGTTATGATGAGTGGGATCCCATCATATAACTCACTAATATCCCATCCCAAATTCCATTTTTTGAGCTTATGAGGAATTCTATTCAAAATTAACATCCCTCATCCTCCCCTGGTAGGACATGAAGCAAATTTATCTAGATCTAAAGATAGCATATTGCAACAATGTAAAGAGATGTCCATACATGTTGATGAAATAATGGATAATTCTCTTTTACTCAAGTTTCCCATTACTTATATGATTCTCGATGATATTATGCTTCATTTGGATGATCCTCCTCTATTAATTAGTGTCCAAATTGGTGATATCTAAGTCAAGAGTGCCTTTATTGATGAGGGTTTTGACACTTATGTTGCCTCTCTCAATTTTATCGAAACTCTTGGATATTCTGAATGCAATCTCAAATCCACATGAAACACATGTTAATGCTATGATAGAAGGAAAATGCCTCTTTAATTTTGTGTGTAGCTTCTCATTACTATCCCACCTATCACTGTTTATGTGAAGGTGATGATATTTAACTTTCCTCTATCTTACAACATTCTGCTTGGTAGGCCATGGACTCACCGTATGAGAGTAATTACTTCTTCCACCTACCAATGTGTTAAAGATCCTCATAATAGAGCTATCTATAGGATTCAAGGTGAAACTCACCCTTATAATTTTGAACATTTCCAAGACCATGGTGTCTTCAAGATTCTTACTCTTGAACCTTTGCCTAGTGTTTTATTTCATGAGTCTCAACAATTTAATTTTCCCATAAATTTCACTTGAGGTTATAATGGTCATCCCAAACTCATTGGGAATATTCCCCCTAACCTCCTATATTCCAATGATGATCCTAATGAGATCAATCTCATTATTAAAACTTATGATCTCTCACCTCATCTTATTTCTCAGCTTGCTACTTCTTTGCAACCTTGTTCTCATCAACATCCTTGTGAAGATATATTTGTTATCTTGACTAAGACTCGACATTCCATTCATCACACCTCATCAAATGTCAATGCCATCCCTACTTATGTCATTTATCTTCATAAACCTAATTATGATTATGGTTATACCTTAGATGATCCATTCTTAAGTAGTCTTGTTTAGGCCCATGATGCTAAGATTATCTATTATCATTCCTCTTTGCTTCAATATTTTAGTGTATCTTCTAATATTCCATCATATATAGTTCCTAGTTTTATCATTTTTTGTCTTTATCATAGGGTATATATGGTGTGGACACCTCTAGTTTTTGAATAACCTCTTAGGAGTATGCTTATATATCATGTTATGATTGGGCCCTATCACTTTGTTAGGTACCGTGACCCCTATGGCCTACTTATCCTTGAGATAAGTGAAACTCTCATTCAACATTGTATAGACCCTACCCCTCCCTCAGTAGGTCCCACTTTGGATCCCATTCCTACTTCTGCTTTAGTTTAGTCTATCCTTACTTTTGATCCCATCACTCCTTTCATCGAGCCTAGTCCAATCCCTTTATCACCACCACCTTCTCTTAGTGATGGTTTATTTCATTTACTATAGATTGCTCCATTTCCCACCAAATGGGCCAATGATCCTTCCCAAAATACTTCTATTTTTGTTACACCTCCTCTTATGAGTACCTCTATTAAGCCTACTCATAGGCGTATCTGTTACTTCCATAGCATAGATAACCATTCATCCATGCATTGTTGTAAGCTACAATAATATATAGACACTTTACATCCTTATACCCCTTAGTCCTCAAATAAGGCCATACCTCCCCCAAAGGTACTACCTAAGTATATTCTAAAGTATTGAGAGGTGTATTATCTTTGGCATAAATGTGACACCTATCACACTGATCATTGTCACATCCAACAACACCTTAAAGATCATATTTTAACTATTCTCGCACCTTCTACTATTCTTCCCATAGGTCATTCCCATAAAAGGCTCCCCCTTCTTCTCCCATGGTTTCATATCATGTGGTTCCATCCCCTCCTATGGTCTCTTATTCACCTCTTATTCTTCCACCTATGAATCTTTCACCCGTGGACCTTCCCTCACCTATGGATCCTTCTCCACCTATGAGTCCCTCACATGTGGATCCTTACCCATCGATGATCCCTTCATCTCCTATAGATTCAACTCTCATCCATTCTTCTAAGAATCCCTTTCTTGATATCCCTCCTTAACATGATCCATCAAGCATTCATATATTTTATGTTGAGGAGATTAGATGTGAAAGATTTTTCCAGTTTTCGCTAAAGATAGATGAGATATTAGCTACAGTTCAATTCAACTTCATAGAGACTTATCAGATGTTCTAGATAATATGGGTGGTAAAATATATTAGTACTTATGAACACATGCATGGTGTTCTTTACATTTTCATTTGGATTAGACATGTGATCCAAATTTATCTTTATTTATTTTGTTATATCACTTCACATTATGTCAAATTCTTATTTATCTTACATGATAACTTTAATTTCATACTCTATATTACTTACAAATGTCATTTATGTTTTCTTTTCTTCTTTGCCTTCATTTTCTTCTTGAGTTTCTTTTTTTTTAAATATTACCTTAATTCATTTTCATTATTTTTTGATTTCTTATCTCTATATACATGGATAATTTTCATTGTGACTTTTTTATAGAAATTGGGTTCCCTTTAGTCACTCTTTCTTTACCATGTAATCAGTTAGAAATTAATTCATCTCATTATACTTTCCTATTACCGGTCCACTTTGGATCTCCTTCATTCTTTTTCTTCCCTTTTCTAAAAACTAAGCATATACATGGTTGATACTTGAGATAAAATGTTGGTTCATTATTAAGCCTAAGTGTTCTATTCAATCTTGTCGTTGGTCACTTAGCTTCCTTTAGCCAAAGCCTAAAATCTCATTCATGTGTATCACTCTATCTCTCATGATTGGTCATTACAAGTCCATATGGAGGAGGAATCTTAAAACAAGCCTTAAAAACATGTAAAAGCCAAATCATTCAACCAAAGGCAATGATCTAAAAAGGAAACATTCAAAATGATTAAAATTTAAATCAAACTAAAAAATATGATTCAAATCACATCTCATTATTATATTCAAAGCTAAAAGTCTACAATTAGCCTCATGATAGATATGAGGTCCTTTAGGGTGAGGTAATCTATTAGATTAGAAAAGGAGAATAAAAAAATCTTTTAGTGATACCTACTTTCTCATGCAAGCACCCAATATTCATAGGAGACTGACAGCTCTGTAAGGGCTCATGAATAATGGGGAACATGTCATGAGAAGGTAAGTCCATTTTAATTTTATTTTACCAATCTACCTTCATGAGTTGATCTTAGTAGCATGATTATTTATTTACATAGCTTTGTGTCTATAGCAAGCAAGTTTCTGATGTACATTAATGGTCACTAGTCACTTAGTGTTTTTTCATGTCCTTAGTATGCCTCCTATATCCTAAGGTCTTCTCATAATATGCCTAAGTTATGATTTTTACATTCCTTATTTCATTCCTTATATTTCCTCTTAAGAAATATTTTTTTGTTCATTGATCATTCCCCAAGGGATTCCATTTGTGAGTTACATTGTAAGACCATGGATAGGACCTATCTTTCCTCAAAAATTACAAAAAATTCACCTTTCTATTACCAACACCCCTTATTACCATATTTTCACATTTATTCTACCTCATTGATGTTCCCTTTGTGATTTGTAGTGTAAGACCATGGATAGGACCTGGTCTTCCTCACAAAAATTTCCAATAACCCAAGTTACAATAAAATTACATGTGTCAAATATGAGATAAAATGTGATTGATTATGAAGTTACATGTCATTGACATGCTTCTCAACTTGATTTATTATGTTTTATGCTTAATTAATTTTTCACTTTTATCTTCTTATTTTCTAATCACATGTAAGAATCCAACCTTTTTTTGATTTTTTCATACTTCCCAGCTTGAATTAGTTGTGAAAAATTTAAGACCAATCTTTGCCAATTTTGTTTTTATTTTATACTTCCCAACATGATTTAGTATGATTGATTGACTAATTGATTTGTTTTTATACCATTTCTCTTTTACATGCTTTTCATTTTATTTCATTATTTTCATACTTTCCAACATGACTTAATGCGATTTTACTTGTTTTAATTTGGTGCCAAAATCTCTTTTTCATGGTTTAAAAACAAACTTTTTACCATCTTGTTTACCATTATTTTTTTCTTATACTTAGTCATTTTCTTTTTATTACATATTTCCCAACTTGAAATAGTGTGTAGTACATCTTGATTGATTATACTTAGCCAAATCCTTTTTTCTTATTTATTTTTAACCATGCATTTATCCTACATAATGCTAGAAAATAAACCACAGCTCATACATAACTGATAGCATATACAACAAAAGCTAAAAACATGTGCTAGAAATAAATACATCTAGGCATTCACAAACATAACCATCATAAAAACACATCAGATCAAATCATCTAACTACCAAAATGAGATACACACACACACACACACACACACACACACATATATGTATATACATATATATATACATACACATATATACACACACACACATATATACATACATATATATATATATATATATATATATATATATATATATATATATATATATATATATATATATATATATATCATGTGTTTTAATACAAAGTATAATAATATACATCATCCCAACTCTACAACTGAGCTCCATTGTATCTATCTCTTTGCCTCACCATGCTACCCATAGATGCCTTGCATAATCCCCTCTGAATAGTACATTGTAAAGAGTATGTCCAAGATCTTAGACCTGTCACCTATCTCTATAGATTGGCCACCTATGCCTTTACTTGTGTTAATTGAGCATGTAACTATTCCATCTAGGTCATGGTAGCCATATATGTGGATCTCTCCTAAGCTAAGGCATGCCATGATTTTGCCTTTCCTACTCCCACCCCTGCTAGTAGTTGTGGTTCCTCCCTACATGCCCATACCCTCCTCATAGCCTCTCTTACCAGTCAAAACTAGCTCCATGGGGTAGACACTATCATAAAATTTTCTAGTATCACTAGGTCATATGGCATCATCACCTTGTCAAATATCTCATGGAGTGATCCCATCACCCATGATCCCCATCTAGTCTCTTCTACATGATCTAGAAAATTCAAACTAGATAAATATTAGATCACAGATATATGTCAAAAATCTATCTATCTATAATCTATCTCAAATAACTTAAGCAAATTTAAACCATCTATTCTTACATGTCTGGATGTTTCCTATCACCATCCCCATCTGATCATCTAATATTCTAACTGTTATATTCCTATATTCAAAAAAAATTGATTTTTGGCTATTTTTTTCACTAATATCTATAAGTTCACTGAATATTCTTCATTTTGGACACCTTCACTTCTCTTAAAATCTACTTATTTATCTAAAGCACTAAGGTAACTAAAGGTATTTATTTTTAAATTTTATCCTTTCATTTATATTATTTACTCATTATTGCACTTTACTTAGCATCAACATTATGTGTTATCATGTTTTATTCCTAAATTAACATCTCATGTTGCACTCATGTGACACGTGATGAGCTTTAAGTGAGGCATATATATACACATAATATTTTCAAACTTTTATCACTTACTGACACTCTATTTCCTATAAGAACACGTCAAGTCTCAATCTCTATGAGTGCATGCCTTAAGGGGTGCATCGGGAAAGGGGTGGGCAGACCATTGGTGCTTTGCAGGATTGTTATCCCTTTGCCACTTGTTATCTACACACTTGTCTCCTAAAAATCATTCCCTTAAGCTTGATCTTCTCTATTACACACTTAGTCATTTCCTACCTTTTGTCCCCCTTTTATAAACCTTAACCCCCTTTCAATTGTATTTTGTACTAGGTCAATTGAGTTGACCCTGTAATTTAGGGTCTAGGTTGGCTCTTGGCAAACCTAGCCTGTGACCTAGTGAATTATTATCCATAATTGTGCTAGCTTGATTAGGTCAACCTTGTCAACTAAAACTTTTCAAAGGGCTTAGGGTTAAATATGCCTATATAGACAAGTTCATTTTTCCATTATTTAGAGAAAAGAAGAAGTAAGATCTATTTCACATCTGCTTATTGACCATTCTACTTGAGGAACAAGTTTAAGGTTTCATACTTTTTTTGGAGATACAAATCTTGTCTTGTGTAGAAGTCTTTTAAATGCATTGATAGGTTGTGTATCCTAGACCTGATTTTTCTTTGTCCTCCTTACATATGACAACAAACCTTTTGTGAAGCACCTTTTCAAGTGAGAGATTGAGGCTCGATGGGTTCATCTTCAAAAGTAAGTATTCTTAACTCTGTTCCTCCTTTGTAAGAGTAGATAGATATGCATTTGTACTTCTCTTCCATGCATTAGGATTTTGTATACATTAACATTAGTATATGTCTTCTATACATGTTTAGTTTTATGGTTTATTACCCCCACTTTGTGCCACAAGCTTTGGTGTACACTATATTAGACTTTACTTTACTTGTTATTAGTTTAGTGAATATAAAACATAGGGATTAGTAAGGTTTAGTGCATGATTGTGTTTTATTGGAGGCTTTTTAACCCTCCCTAATATGGTTTATTATGGTGAGATATCCCCTAATTGGGTCTATTGGATCCCCATATTGGTAATGTTATCGATTATCTAATGTATCCCTAATTGTAAGTTTATGGTATGATCTATCTTCTTCAAGTTAGGATTGATTTATAGACATGATGAATTTTTGACTGCATACATCAAGTAGTTACACAATTAAAATAAAATAAACTAAGCGGAAGGGTTATAAATAATCAAAATGAGTAAGGAGCATGGTAGATAAATGCGGGTCTAGGCTACGTAATAATGGATAAATGAAAAATCCAAGCAATTCTATAGCTACACTAAGTATAAGTGTATGTAAATATTAAACAAGGATATACACACATATATTAATCTAATAAATAATAAGTAAGCATATATCCCATAAATTAAATAAAGGAAATAGAATAAGGCTAGAAATACTTACCTTAATGGGGACCCGTTGAGCCTCATCCTCCCCCTTAGACAATGGTTCCTTAAAAAATATAGTTTTGGTTATGAATAACAAAGGATGAATCAATATCTAGTCTAAAAGGACCCCTTGTAATGAATCTCCAAGAGTTCCATAAGACAAGCTTCCTTCTAGACAAGGTTCTACCTATGACTCCTCCAAATGTGATTAGGGTAGATGTGTGAATGAAAACTGAGTAGATAAATGTGAAATAATGTATGTATAAGTTTAGAATGAAATATTTTGTCTATACAGTGGTCAAATACTAAAACTCAAGTTAATTTGATGGCATCAGCTAGATAAATTTAGTTAGGAGGATTTAGCTAACATAGAACTGCGTTAGTCAGGATGAAGTAGTGTAAATGCCAAAAAATGCATACTTAGAACTACATTAGCCAGGTCGATATAGTACAATGAGGGAACCAACATGAAACAAATGGTATTAGCCTAGTTGATGCCATAAGAAATGATGAAACTATTAAAACTACATGGAATAGGATATAAGGAGGTAGGTAGGAAAGAAAATCTAAGGAAGCTAAACTAGGGATAGGAATGATATGATCATGACATAAGTTTTAACATCTCTCACAAAGAACCAAATGCCTACCCACCCCTTTCCTAGTGCACCGTTTTAAGGCGTGCACTCAAGGATATTAAAGTTTTATAGGTTTTTGCAAGATAAAATATTAATAAATTATATAGTGAAAAATATTATGTGTATACACTTACCACCCAAGCCATCAACATGAACACAAAAGAGTCCCACAAATAAATTAACAATGTAATAAAATAATATACAAGTGTAATGAAATGAGAGAGAGTGAATTTAATGCTTATAATTCCACCATCCAAATAATAAATAGGGTTATCCAAACATATAATAAGATATTATTGATTTAATGAGTACTTTTAAGTTTAAAAGTTTCCAAATAATGCTTGATTGTTATGGTTTTCTCATTTCCTTTATTTCTTGTTTAATTATCTTTAGGAAACCTTCCAAATCCAATATATACCCATGGAAAAACTCTTCTAAAAACTCCATTAAAGGAAAAATTGAAGATAGGACAAAGTATAAGATCCAAAAAAAATGCCTTGTGATGCCCTAAAAATGATTAATCCATAACTCATGCAACAAGGCTCAACCCAATACCTTCTTCTTTCTATATTCTTCCCTCACTTCTCTTTATTCCCTCAAATTCTTCATATCCCAAGGTTAATGCCTTTATGGATTATTTTAATCAATAAAAACATTGTTAATCATTAGTAATCCCTTAATAAATATTTTGACATAACCATTGTGTCTTCTATGGTCAAGGATGATGACCAATATTTTTTATAAGGTGAGCACTATAAGTGCTTATATCCCAAGGTCATACATGTAAACAAATAATAATACTTTATCACTAAGTGGTGAATAGAAAATACATAGTTCACAATAGACTTGCACTATCAAGTGCACTCATAAATATTACATTATTAAATAACCAATAAACACTAAGTGTTAAAACCATATTTTCTTCCTTTATTTTTATAAATACTCAAATTAAGTCTTCTTATGCAAAATAATTTTTGGAAACCCTGAATACATAGGGGCACATCCAAATTTTCCTTAAACTTGAAATAACTAGTGATGTTATGCCAATCACCACTGATCAAACTTGATTAGCTAGCAAACTAAAACCACCCTAGTATAGGGCCATGATATATAACATCAAATAAGAATATATGCACAACATTGGTTTAACACATTACAAGACAAAAAATAAGGTAATGGTGTAAAATTAATTCTCATTCATTAAACGCATGCATAAATATGTGTCACTATGTCATTTGTTCATTAGACTTGTTCATCCTCATGTCTAGCCCGTATAGCAGATGGTACTACCTAAAAGCATGTAAAAAAACATTAACATCATTTTAATGAGAAAGGATAGAATATATATTATTAAAGGAAATAAATATTTGAATGTAATCAACTGTCAAAAATGAATCATTAATGCTAAAATACTATAAACTTATTAAATGCAAGTAACCCTTATCATAAGTATAATTTAATTTAGAATAATAAATGCAACCTATAAAAACAAAAAGAATTTTTTATTACAATTTTGGTGCATCTACATTATTCAAGGATAGAAAATTTTGATGTGACATTAGTCTTCTCTCACATTTGGATGGACCACTCGTGCATAGAACTACACGAGCCTTGATTCTCAACATGTATGATATGTAGAGAAAACCCACTCAAGGTGATTTGGAAATTAACTCTACATATTTCCTTTAGTCTTAAATGTGTTGTTATATATTTTGGAAAACTATGGTTACATCAAGGGAGAAGAGGTTCAAACATTTGTGCACCTCACTATTCTTATTAGAGAGGCTTTCATATTTCTACTACTAATAAAACAAATGGTTTTAAAAGGTATTGAGACTCAAGGATCTACAAATCCATTTTTAGACATGTATAACCACCCTCAAACCACCCTACTACATTCAAATCCCATTTTTTGTCATTATCTTTTTCAGAATATTACAAAACTAGTCATCATAAGAGATCACTATCCACTTTGTGGAGGATCTTTTGCATAATTTTAGAACATGTTTTCAAGCATTTGTAATCACTTTCAAAACTCAATTAAAGTATAAATTAGGTTTTCAACTCTCTATCTTTCCATTTTGCATTTCAATTTTCCAAGTTCAAGGTACTTACGTTCCTCCCTCATAATTCAAGTCTTGTCTTTACTATTTTTTGTATTTAGATTATATCTAAATTTCCCCTTTCCATTTTGTGTGATTGGTGTAGTTTTTTTAATCCTTGTGTGCCCTCAACATAAAACACATACATACAAAATATAGTCTTCTACATCTTTATGATGTCAAAAGTAAACATATACATGCATGCTATAATAATTTTTATTTTCATATAAATGTTAAAACAATAAGTATTTTTAAATATACTTTTTTTATTTGATAAGGTAAACCTAGGTTTTATTGGGACCTATAACCATGAGAGTGATATAAAAAAGTTTAAATAGGCCCTTCACAGTCGAATGAGAAAAAAGATATACTATAAAATAGAGCAAAACAAAACCAAAAATAGAAAATTAACTAGATTATGTGGAGGGACTCTCCTGGGTGTCATCAGCAGCATAACTATCCTTTAACAAAATGTTGGGTTTGTCTTTTGATACCTTGTCTTGGGTGAAATTGTTAGGGCCTTCAATGGGTTCCCCAATAAAAATCATCCTAGGTCACTTCTTGATTTTCAACTATAAGGGGGTTTACTTTCGGGGGGGTACGGGGGCTAGGGGAACCCAAGGGGGATTTTAGGACCTTGAGGGATTTAAAATTAGGGGATTGGGGAGGTAGTTGGGTAGAATGCATAAAACATTAAATAGTGGCTTCCACCACTTGATAAAGCTTGTTCCAATCCTGTATTAGCTTTGCCATGCTGAATCCCACTTGTTAAACCTTTGAATTGAAATTTTCTTGCACTTATTTGTTTTTATCAAATTCTTCTATTACAATGGCCTTACCCTATCAGTCTAAGGTGGTGGGAAACCCTATTTCAATGGGTTTGGGCTTGGGGATTAACAATAACTTAAGTGGGAGGTCATCAGGTGGGGATTTGGATAGGTTATTTTGGGGGAACATTTAGGAGGTAGGTAAGATCCCTCTAGATGATCCTCCTCTAGGGAATCCTTTAGAGATTCCTCCTTGAAAGACGATCCTCCTAGGGGAACCTTCGGACCTAGAAGGGTTTAGCCATGTTTTACAAGTAGAAGGATAAGACCTTGTTAAAGGATTGATTTGGTGTTGTTAACTTGATGGAGCAAGACTGTGCTTTCCAAAGACTTGAGAAGGAAATAGAGGAGGCAAATTTTAAAACTGATGAAATGATTAATCAAGAATAAATGGTCTAAGAAAATCAAAGTGTACTTACCTTCTAGAGTCATGTACCTCATGATCTAAAGGCAGACATCGAGCCAATATCATGGTAGGTCAACATAAGTAAATCCCTTATTCTCAATTTGCATGAAGTCAATAGTTCAAAAGAAATTCTACAGGGATTCCTATTTATTACACTAGTCTTTGAATTCTTTAGTTTCGGCATAGGACATACCCATGGTGTCACTAATAAACTCCTAAGAGACATTTATGGAAATGCCCTATATAGTGACCTTCCTTTTTATCCATTTAGCTATGAAATCTTGAACCACCATGGAATTGTGCTTGATAATACACTCCATAAACTTTGTAAGACCCCCCTTCTTTAGTTTTTTATAGAACTTCATTTTTTTAACCTCTTTGTAAGAAGTTGGCTCTAAATGGTCTATGTTGTCGTTAATGGTTACTGAAAGTGCAGGAATAGAGACAATAAGTTGAGAGTTCTAGATGTGGTCTAAATGGCTAGGGCTTGAATGAGATGGGATACCCACCAAAGCAACATTAACATAATTTCATCCCCTTACCTTGAAATAAATGTTAATCTATACGATCATGATTAGGCCCATTGAGTTGAGGGGTTGCATGTACAAGGAGATAATGATTTTAAGTTACATATGTACCTTTTGTATAGATGACATTAAATGCCTTAAGAGGGATGTTGCCTCATCATAATAGTTAGTTAAAAGTTTGACATCCACTCCAATGTTGGTGAGGAGGTCAGCCACCCCATTTCCTTCCTTATAGGTGTGAGTGAGTTGGACTTATAGTATGGTTTGTAAAATGTGTTTTACATCATCAATGAGCTCCTTAATAGTGTGCCAAGGAATAGTTTTTCCTTCCAAATAATTTAATATGTTAAGTGAATGATCCTCTATAATGATTCTACTTTGGCTAAAACTCTACACTAGTTGAATACCCTAGAGGACTACTTTGGCTTTATTTATATGGTTGGTTTACTTGCCCATGAGACCCACATAAACTACTAGCATCTCCCCTTTAGAATTTATTATGATCCCTCCTCTACCTATAGGTCCTAGGTCACATTTAGAGGCCCCATAAAAATTCAATTTTACCCACCTTTTAGGGTGGACCTTCTATTTGGTTTATTTGAAAATTAAGTCTTTTATGGAATAACTAGTAACTTGTTGTAGGTCCTAGTTATTAAGAATGAGCCAAGCTAAAAAGGGGGTGGGATCCTTATCTTTGGGAGTGAAAGCCTTCCAATTTTTATAAATGGCTTGATAGATTTAGGGAAAGATGTTCTTCAGTTGATGCCTTTTGTTTTGAAATAAGATGTCATTATGAAGTTTCCAAATGCACCAAAACTAGTGAGGGAGGGCAAGGTGCCAAAGAAAAGTTAGAAAAGGAATGTTTCATGGGGGGTTCCATTATCAAATGAGGTCCAAGATATTATTAGGTTTTACCCAAGTCATGTTGAGGAAATTGAGGATCTCGTTAAACAATGACAAACTAAGGGGGCATTCTAAAAATAGGTGTTGATTGGAGTCTTTCACACTTTGACAGATCGGGCATCTATTTAGGATAATCAGTCCCCTATTGGCTAAGTTCTCTATGATTAGAATTTTGTTTTGTGCTACTATCCAATATAAGAGGTTGACCTTAGGAATTAGATGCTTTACCCAAAAAAAATTCTAATAATCCTAGTTACTATCCAAATTAATTTCAATGGCATGACCCAAAGATAGAATATGCATCATTATCTTTTGCTCTCCAGATAAAATGATCCTTTTTCTAAATGGTGGGAATGTGGATCTGATTTAGAGCTTGTTTGAGGTTTTGGATAGCTTGAGATTCTTTTAATGGAAGATCTTTGTTGGGTATGACCTTCCAAAACTTAGTTCCTTCCTTGATTTCTTAGTAATCCTTAATCTTGGAACTCCGTCTTTGTTTGATCTATCCATACCATCTGGCCCGTGTCTCTTAAGCCAAGAGGGCACTGGGGAAAATGCATGCATCTTCCCAAAAATCAATTTTCTCACCATTTTCAATTTTCCATGAGATGCCCCTTTTTAGAAGGTCTTTGTAGCTGGATATATCCTTTTAGAAGGTGGAACCACCAGTGGGGCCCTCTTCCCATAATAAGGCATCCTCTTCCCCTCCTTATACGTATTAATCCTTAAGGATTCTTGTCCATTCCCCATTCTCCTTCATTAGGCACCAGCCCATTTTAGCCAATAAAGCTCTTTTCATAGTATTTATGCTTCTTAGCTTGAGACCTCTATTAGCTTTAGGAAGGTAAACTTTTTCCCAAGCTACCAGATTAAATCTAAATCTTTCTTCAGTGCCTCTCCATAAAACATTTTTTTAAAATTTTCTCAATTTTTAGAGACCAAATTGGATGGCATTTTGAATATTGACATAAGGTAAATAGGAATGCTCTAAAGTAAGGCTTGAGTAGATGATATTTTCCCACCTAGGTAAGGAGGTGACCCTTCTAGCTCGTTAATTTCCTTCAAAAATGATCAATCAGAGGATTCTAAAGTTGGGATTCCTTTCTACTAGTAAAGAGGGGGATGTCTAGCTGATTAGCTGGCAAGTTAGCCACTTGGTAGTTTAAAATTTTAGCAATTCTTCTCTATTGAGAGGGAGGCATGTTGATAAATAATATGAAACTTTTTCAAAAGTTGATGCTTTAGTTGGACACTTTTTCATAATTTTTAAGGATACATTTGAGTCTCTTAGCTTCCCCAATTGAAGCATCTCTTAAAATAATAATGTCATCATCAAAATGTTAGTGAGTGATAGGATCTATATTTTGGGCCACCAAAAACCCCTTTATCAGACCCTAACTACAAGCACATCTCAGACTTCTCCCCAAATTTTTAGCTAAGATGATGAAGAGATATGGAGAGAGGGGTTCTCCCTATCTTAAGCCTCTTGAGGCATGGAAAAAACCTTTAGGGACCTCATTTATAATTATGGATAACTTAGGAGTGGCTATATAATTCCATATGATTTTCTAGGTGTCATGATTTACACTGAGCTTTTCTAAAATCTACAACAAGAACCACTAGGAAACATGGTCATAGGCCTTTGACATATCTATTTTAAGTAGCATTCCCTATCTATAATATTTGGTAATGGAGTGAACTACTTCATGAATAATGACGATGTCATCAAAAATTTACCTGCCAGTAATAAAATCCCCCTGTTATTCCCTGATGATTGAGTCGAGAAGGGGTTGCATATATTTGACCAAGATGGAGGAAAAATATTATAAGTGGTGTTACATAAAATAATGGGCCTAAAGTCTTGAATGTTTTTTGCTCCATGTTTTTTGGGGATTAGGACTGAGAAATTATTGTTGATTTCTTTAAGAATGGATTTGGAGTGAAATAATTCTTTAATAGCTCCTACTTTTAGGTGAATAATGTCCTAGAATTTTGTGAAAAAAGAAAGGGGGAATCCATTCAGTCCATGAGCCTTGAGTCCATCCATGAGGAATACAACACTTTTGATTTCCTCATCAGAATGGACTTGGATGAGGGAAGTATTGTCCATAGCTAAGAAGACCTTGTCGAAGTTAGATAGTGTAAAAGAGACTAATGAACTATCTAGTTCACCATCTTCCAAGAGAAGATTCTTGAATAAGTTAATAATATTCTAGGATATGTCTTCCTCATCCTTGTTGATGGTTCCATCTTCCATTTTTAGTTGGGGGATTATGTTAGTACTCGTGTCTAGAAATTGAATGGTGGAAGAATTTTGTATTCATGTCCCCTTCCTTCATCCATAAACATTTAGATTTTTATTTTTAGTAAGCCTCTTCATTCACTTCTATACTGTGAAAGTGACATAGGTATTTTTTCCTTAGTAATCACATGCTCTTTATAATCCCTTAAAGCACTAATTTCTTCAATAATAGAGATTTTCACTTCACATGCCTTTTTTGTAGAAAGATGTCTCCAAAGAATTTATTGTTGAAAATTTTCAACTTATTTTTTAGGAATTTGAGATTTTTTGTGAGAATGAACATGGATGATCCTGAAAAATGTTCTTTCCACCATTATTTCAAGGAATTTTTGAAACTAGGATGATGGATCCACATACTTTCAAATCTGAAAGTGAAACATTTGGGCTTAGAGAATTTATCAGCTTCAAATATCATGGGATTGTGGTCTAACCCAATTCTAGGTAGAGAAGAGATCTTGTTGGAATAAGTAATGTCCCAATTTAAGGAGATTAGAAATATATAAAGGTAGACCTGGATTAATTTTTCTCCTAGTTTTTTGTTTGACCAAGTATAGGGGATTCCTTTTTACAGTATTTCATAGTCTTTTATTTATTGGGGTTGTTTAAACCCCTAACATTCTAAGAGAGCACTTTCATTTTTTATCCCATTGGACCTTAAGAGTTTGATGAGAGCCATTAGCAATCTATTTTTTAGTTTTTATATTTCTAGTTAATATTCTAGAAGATCTGCCAACCAATTTAGGAGTAACTTCGAGGTTAGCTTTATTCATGCCTCTTTTGGATTTAGGACAAATAGCAAGCCCTTCATCTTGAGGGGGGTCCCAAGAAGGAGAAAAAGGGTCAAAGCATTATCCCACTTCTCTATCAAACAAGGGGGAAAGAGGGATGGAGGGGATGGGGGATCCCCAAGGGGAGGGGAGAAACCCAAGTTAGCAAAGAGGGGGCTTTTTTTAGCAAGGGATTGAGCAGTCTCTGAAGGGGGGATAGGAGGAGGAGGTAGAGGGGGGTGAACCAGGGGAGAATGGTAGGGTGCTCAAGGGGGAAAAGGAATAAAAATTTAATTTTCATGGATAAATGTAATAAAAAATTATGACCACCTTTATTATGTTGGTCCTTTAATGTATGTATATTTTTTATTGCAAAAAAATTTCAAACCAAGTGGAATATGATTTATGAGTTTGCATTGGCCCAAATCCATCATGTAAATTATTTTATAATTTTTTTATATAAATGGAAAACCAAACCTAATTATGAAAAACTACTACATAAAATTAGAATGTATAAAAAAACATAAATTAAGCATTTCTTATTTATAACTTGCTAAATATGGAAAGATACTAAAAAGGGAAAGTGCAAAATAAGAATGACTTGGCTAGAAAATTAGGAATGTAAGATTGTAAGTGAAATTATGAAATTAATTGTAGGGCTCTACAAGGTCATTTTAAATCAATAACATGGATTCGCATCCATCTAAGGTAAGGATACACTATTTAGATAGGGGTGGCATGCACTAGTGTCTTTAGGGCATGCTGACATCTAGTAGGATTTCATCTCTCTATGAAATTTTAGACCTATGTGCCTTCACCTATTGAATTTATGTTTGTGATTCATTATATAAGCCATTATGTGCCTTCTTCTTCACTTTGAACCCTAGTTTAATAGGTCATTATGAAAAATTAAAAAAGGAGTTAATGGTTGAATTTGTGATTGACTTTGACACCCCCTATGTTGAGCATTGCTTACATACCAATACTCTAAAAATGCATCAAACTCCATGTAGTTATCCCATGTTATAGTGGTGTGTATGAAAGACTAGTGTAATTTTATATGCTAGTGCAATCCTGATGTGATTAATTTTTTTAACAATGACTTATGACCTAGGAGGTGTATACAAATTTAGCTCAGGGAAAATAGTGTGTGCTTATAAATGGGAAGAATATGTGTTCTTTTATCAATGTAGTTATATATTCTAGTGTTTTTAACTCATATGAGCCTCTAGATAAAAAATTAATAAAAGAGATAATACTTGTTTTTTCTTGACTAAATTTATGTGTCTACATTTTCCCCCCTTTTATTCTAGTCATGTAATAAAATGAAAGTACTAGAGTAAAAGGAAGAAAATAATCCCTAAGATTACCTGTGTCACATATGTTTTCTTGTAAGTGGAGATTTCATGGGTTAAATATCGATCAAACCATGCAGAGAGAAGAATGGTCTATGAACCTTGTTCTCTTCTTATCCATAGAATTGAACAAGACTTCGAGTGATTCTTATGAAGATGAAATCTAATATGGATTCCATGTGAATAATCTGAGTAAAATCATTGTGATTTATAGAGTCGAGCTAAGTTTTCTCCAACTCTTTTTTTGTTAGAGATGTGCCTAGAAGTCAAAATCATTTTTTAACTTCAGCCCCACACACCTTGATATATTAGGTACATGTGTAGCTATTGGTGAAAAAATATGAATCAACTACTATAGATGAATATATGATTCATTCTAGTGAAAAGATAGTGAGATACCCAATGAAAAATAGTGTATATATAATTTTGATTTTAATATGGTGTATACAACATAGAGAATGACAAGAATTTCTATTTCTTATGTCTAATCTAGTGTGAAAACTAAGAGACAGTAACTAATCACACTAAATCATATAATCTAAGTAATAAATATGAATTTTCAATAATAATTACATAATTATGTGGATGTGTGTTATGCACATATCCCCATTATCATAATTTACATAATATAGAAATATAATGTGTCAAATACAAACATATGCCATGCACATGCCTTATTTCTAGTTATATATGTCAATTCTAAATAAACCCCCTGATCTTATCTACAAGAATATTATAGTAATTTATGATAATCTGTGATAATATAAAATAATTATTCTTATGTGAGTTTGGAAAACACCACTCTATTTTGACAACATTGCACACGTGCTACTATGTTTAGGGTGCAACCCTGTATGAGTAGAAAAACTTGTGTAAAAATATGAAATCAACTAAGAATATTCTAAGTAACTATGTTAATCTATAAAACCCTTGCATCATATTGTGCCAAAACCATGTGTAATTTGTATATAGACTAAGTAACACTGTAATAAACTGAGTAAATTTTGTATGAACTGAAGTATTATGAGCCACAACTAAAAATGTACTGAGTATTTTAAAGTGTAATCTAAGTCAAACTTGTCATACAATGGGTATGTATTGAATCAACTACCACCTATGTATTATATTTTTCAGAAATAGTGCCTATGTATGCCCCTTTTTGGTGAGAGAGATGAAACTAGTGTAAGGAGAGTGAACTAAAAGTAATAACTTATGTAGCTTCAATTATTAGTGTAGTTCATGATTTGATAATGATTTTTATTGATAGATTAAATTATAATTAAAACCTATATGGATTCCCATAGAAATAGAGGAATTGTTATGTAAAAATAAATTATGAGCCACAAAGATAAAAAAAGAGTCTATGTGAAATTGAGATGTAGGAAATATAGAGAAACTCGTGACCATCTTTCGTATGAAAAAATCAGTGTTCAAAATGGAGTTATATATGATAAGATATTGATTGTTTAGTGTGGAGGCCATGGATTTGATAATTATTACCCCATAATTTAGGATCATGGCATGGATAGAAATATATATTTAATTTTAAAATTGCAAAATATTCAATTCATTTCAAAATTGAAAATAGTGAACTTTGAGCTTTGAGTTTACAAAAATGCCACAAAAGAGAGTCATTTCTTGCAGCCAATTTGAGAAGGTAAATGTGATTATTTAAGATGATGAGGAGGTTGGACTCATAAGTACCAAGACCAATTATTTGCATTTATTAAATTTTTTAATTTAGGATAGATTGAATTATGTCTTCTATGCCTTTTAATTTTTTATTTGATCTATCATGACCTTATTTTTTAGGCTAGTTGTGTCCTTACTCTATGCAACCATATCTAAATTTAAACAATCTTATCCTGTGTTGTAGTCTTGTAGGGATCAGCTCTATCACATTTATCCCTAATTTCTAATTAAATATTTCTTATATTTGATGTAATTTTTTCAAGGCTTATGTTTTGTTGTTTCTAATAAAAAACTTTGTGTTTTGGTTTGAAGGCAAGAGGGTGTTCAATATAGGGAGTTCTGACGGGGTCAGATTATAAAGACTATTTTTCCCTACCCCTATTTGATGATGAGAGATATATCATTGATAGATTAAGCTTGATTTATGTTGATTGGTTGTATTTGATGTCATATTATGTTCACATGATATTTTCATTGTTTGAATGATGGGATGTGGATATCTGTACATTTTGGTTGCCTATGGGTGACATGACAGTGACTCTAGAGGATGTGTGGTAGATACTAAGGTTTTTGGTTATTAGGATGAGTGTTTTGTTATAGGAAGCAATGGGGTTGGGCCTTGAGGATCTTGTATATAGATACTTGATTGGAGACCCCATGTTCATCATCAAGATGATGAGGATTTGGATGTTGTATTATCAGATATTATGTTATCTGGTGTTCCACATGTGTGGAAGTTTTTTTCAGTTTTTTTGGCTTCATTTGTAGCTATGGACTTTGGTGGTGTTTCCATTTAATATAGGATGCATGTTATCATCTAAGACATTAAAAATTATGGTACTATATATTCCTAGGTTTATACCATACTTGTGCATTTATATCATGGTCTATATATTTTCACATAAGAGGAGTTCAATGGTGAGATCAGCTAGACCACTTTAGTACATTTTTGGGATTACAAGCACATAATAGTTACTATATTGATTGAGATTCCATATGCAAATGGATGCATCCCTAGGTTTATGCAGAGAGATGGGTTAATATGGATCAGGTGCAAGCTAGGAACACCATGCCCTGTACGAGTGTATTGGATGAGTTTACCATTGACTAAATTATTTGGAAACTATGCATAGGATTTATGGGGTGGCTAAAGGATGGCACATAATTACATCAGATTCACGTCAATTTTTGGTACCATGATAGATGGTTGAATGTGTATGAGTGTGTCATGACCCCCATTTGGAACTCTTTTTAAAAAAATTATTTATTGAGATATTGGACTTTACATTACTATATTATGTTGTTGTGATCATATTTTTGGCTTGATCAGACTTATATTGACTTTAGTTCATTATGATGTTATGATGAGATGACTATGGTATATTTGTGTATTCAATTAACTATATTTAGATGATATTTTTAGTTGATTAATCATTTATGTTTATTTGGATACTTACTAGATAAATATTATTGATGTCATCTTTAGTGATTACAGGATTATTATGAGCTAGGCTTGATCATGAATTCAACTAACAAGGTTGTGTAAGTGGTTGTCAGTACATTGTGATAATTAATTTCAAAGTAAAAAGTTTATAAATATCCACAAATTATGTTGCATTTGACTTTATTGGTTGATTTATTCATTGACTAATTTTTCAAGTATAGAGGTTGTTGACTCTTTTTATGTCACATTTTATTGTATGTCTTCTTGTTTTGGTTTAGTTTTCTATTTATAGGCTTTTATTGGTTGAATTATTAGTGTTAGTCATGGTCACATGGACCCTATGCCACTAAGCTTCACCAAAATTAAGGTATTCATGTATTAAGTGAATTTTATGTTGTGGTTTAATGTTTGTAATTCACTATAATGGCATGTTAATGACCCTAAGGCCATTAGTCACTTTGTGGCCCTAGGCAAATGTCTTGTGTTAAGGGGTCTTTTTTCATGGTCTTTGATTTACATTAGTTTTGATTGATTATGCCAATCTATTACATTAATCATCAAGAGCTTACCATGATGGTGTCAGTTGACTTAGGGTTTTAGATTTTTGCTTGATGGTGTCTCTTAGTTCTTCAAACATGTTATAAAAATTTAGTATTCATATGGCAGTTAGTTATTTAACATTTGGTAAATATTATTTACGGTGTAATAAATTATTTAGTAAACATTATTGTTATGTAACAATAATGTATATTTGGTTAATGTTATATGGTTAGTATAATTTATTAATAATGTGGTTTGTAATATATTATTGTTTATATGTGTCTAGCAACTGCATGATTCTAGGAGAGAATCATGGGTTGTTGACTCCCTTTTCATAAGTAATTGTTTGCCTATATATTTTTATTTATACCTACGAGTATGCAAGTAGTGTGAGAATATAATAATATATTGTGATATTTAAATTACTCTTTGTGTTTGACTCTATTTAATTACATTGTATGAGATAGATTAGTGCATAAGATCCACTACTCTATTTATCTAGTATCAGAGTAGCTATGGAGTCCTAAGATATTACACAAGGCAAAACCATTATTGTTCATGGTTTCCCTAGCTTATGAGAGAAATTAATTTCAAGGTTTTATGTAGGTAGCTTGTAAACAATTATAAAAATGTCATTAGTGTATTTAGTAGGTGTCACAATTTCTCTATAATCATAATTCATATTATTACTTGATATTTGGTAATGTACCAAACACTCGGCCAAAGTTTTTTATCAAATCTTATATGTCTTACTACATTTCATGCTTTTCACATCCCTTTGTGTGCATTAAACATTAGATGACATGAACCAAATTTGAATATTGGATTCTCCTTGCAAGTTCTCTAGAGATTCATGCAGTTTTATCTTTGTGTTTGTAGTTTCTAAGTATAGATATCAAAGATCAATTTTTTGTTTAAAGATTCTCATTAATCCATACACCACCAATTGTGATAAACTTGTATATCTAAATATTCACCAATATTGTCAAATATTTAATAAAAGGTTTAGACAATCATCAATCTCTATAGAATCTATTTAACAAGTTTCAGATTGTAATTTCAATATATCATTACCTTTAGTCGTGTGGACCTCCAGCTCCTACTATATTAAATTTTGTCTTAAGTATTGTTGATTGTGCATTGACTACTTGAATACATAACCAATATTGTGCTTGATTTATTATATATCATCCTCCTAACTCACTCATTCTTGTCATCACTCAATCATCTTCCCTACTTATCTCATGAGATCATACATGTTTGGTGAAGTAGCATTTGAATTGGTAAGCTTATTAGATATATCAAGATCTGCATTGAGATTTATGTGCTTCTTCTAATGAAAACCAATATAAATTATCAAAATAAAGGGATATATTTGATGCATATCCCTTCCTATATACTCTACATTTAACTAGACTTTGATACTTGCAAACAATAATCATGCAAATAAACTCCATTAGTTCTTGTCTTCTAGGTAAATTCTCTCTCCTAATTTCATGTCAATATTTTCATAGATATTTTGTCTATGCTTATTAAATTCACTCTTATTACCTTTATACTCTTCATATATCTTTCATGCATTCATATATCCCATTCTATTCACTTCCATCCTCTAGTTCATGTTATTTTATATACCACTTTCTAGTATGCTATAAGCTCAATATCCCAAATACCTCAATCTCTATTTTTTGCTTCTTTTAACACAAGTTGTGCCTTATATAGGCTTCAAACATAAAAACTCCATTATTTTACTTGAAACCAAACCATACTTTGTCTCTAGACCTTTCTCTTACAACTTTGCTTTCTTGGTTCTTAACTCTAGTAGCCTTTTTCTTTTGTTTTCTTACATCTACAGTAATATATGATAGTATATGAGGAAACTAGACACCAACACTAATACCCTATATCATTTTATATCTAATCACAAATTTTCATGCCTAATTCATTCATTATCCCATTGTTTTAGCCACTTTTAGGTCACTATTTAAGGTCATTATGTTGGTTAGGGTTCTATTTACACATAGACCTTCTAAAATCATACTTTACCATATTCACTCAATCTTAAACCTCAAAAAACTTATAAAACATTTAAATTCCCATCTTCTCACCAAATTCTAAGGTTTTCCTATATCGGGGATGCCATAGATCTGCTAGTTCATGGAAGTACACCAGAATGAAGTGAGACACGATTTGCATGAAGGCCAAATCTAGGTAAACTCAAATAGCTACAAATTATGAAAACACAAAGACTAATTTGTACATAATAAAATTAAGATCCAACTCAATACATTTAAATTAGATAATCTAAAGTAAATACAAGTACAAATAGGAGTGGATGTAACTCCTCCATGAAAGGCGGTCAAGGATGCCTCAAAATAGAGTGTAACTCCCTAGTCTAAGAATAGTTAGTCAATAGAGTAACTCCCATAATGAATGAGGCATAAGATAACTACTATGACATATGACAGGTTAATGTAACTCCTATGACTACACACCTAAGCAAGACTATCCATAAATGTAGGAAATCCAAATGACATGGAATATTCAAGTAAGAAAATAAAATAAAATGCAAGGAAAATAAATCCTACACTAACACCCCCCCCATAAGCGTAACTTAGGTGGGAGATCATACCAAAATGGGTCCCAACAACTTGGCCTAATTAGGTACCTATGTACAAATCAATCCCTCATATATAGAGAAGAGAAAACCCAATGGGAAAAAACTCCCCTCAAAAGAGAGAAATGAAGAAGGGAAGAGGCTAGAAGGCCCCCCTAAAGATGAAGTTTCTTAAGTGGACCTTACCCCAAGAAGAGCTCATAGATGAAGGAACTTTCTCTTAGTGAAGGGTTTAGTGAAGATATCATCAACCTACTCTGAAGACTAGTAAAATCTCAAGTTGATGACCTAACCATGAACAAGATCTTGAATAAAATGCATGTGAATCTCAATGTCTTTGGTCCGCTGGTGCTAAACCAAATTCTTGCATATCTATATAGTAATCTAGTTGTCATAATAGATGATGGTGGGTTGACTGATATGAATGCCAAACTTAGATAGAATCCCTTGAAGCCAAATAGCCTTAGTAGCTGCATTAATATATCCCCTATACTCTACCTCTATGGATGATATAACAATAGCATTTTGCTTCTTGCTAGACCAATTGATAGGGCCAAAACCCAAAGAAAAAATGTAACCTAAAGTGGACTTGTGATTTTGAGTATCACCAGCCTAATCTAAATCTAAAAATCTAACCAAGTCAAACTCTGTGCCAAATTTATACTAAATCCCAAATCTATAAGAGCCTTGAATGTAGTGCAAGATCCTCTTAGCCACTTTCCATTATAGCTCATGTGGATCCTACATGAATCATGAAACAATCCCAACTGCATATGAAATATTAGGCCTGGTATGAGTTAGATAAATGAGGCTACCAATAACTTGATACTGTATGGCATCAACCAAAGGTGTAGAATAGTCAGCCTCAAGTTTGACTCTTGATAGAAAGGGAGTCAGAGATGGATTGTAATCAACCATGTGAAATCAAGCTAAAATATCAAGAACATACTTGGGTTGTGTAAGTGAAATCCCTAAATTAGACTATGAAATTTCAATTCCAAGGAATTAATGTAAAAAACCCAAGTCTATCATGTCAAATATATCATGTAGAGTTATCTTCACTACCATAATAGACAATGAGGAACTCTCAGTGATTAAAAGATCATTAACATAAAGTACCAGTATCAATACAGAATCATCTTATTGTAAGAAGTATACATTGGGCTATGAATAACACCTAGTAAAACTTGAAGGAGGAAGGAATCCATCTTAGCATACCAAGCTCAAGGGGCATGTTTGAGTCCATAGATAGATTTCCTAAGCTAAGGACGAATCTTAAACAAACATAGGTGGTTGCTCCATGTAGATCTGCTCCTCAAGGTCTTCATGAAGAAAGGCACTCCTCACATCCATCTGATGCACATCCCAACCATATGATGTGACTAAAGCTAGTGTGATTCAGATTGAAATCATCTTTTTAACATATACAAAGGTCTCTAAGTAGTCAATGCCAACTACCTATGAAAAACCCTTAGTAGCCAATCGCACCTTGTACTTATTGACTAACCCATCTACAATAAACTTGTTTCGATATATCTAATGGCATCAAACCATCTTCCTTCCTTTAGGAAGTGAAGTCAAGTCCCAAGTTTGATTACCAATCAAGTAATTATATTATGCATCCATGGCTCTATCCCACTCAGGCATGCATGATGCCTCTCTGAAAGTCTATGGATCAAAAGTGGAAGCAAAGAAGGCATGTGTTCCACTCTAAAAATTTTACCAAGTATGTCTATCATTATCTGGATCCCTGACCCAAGCACCTACACTCTGAAGTGTCTTCCTAGCCCAAAGACGGCCTAAAATGGGTGAGTCAAGTGTTGCATTCTCATCCTCTGATGTATGCATAGAAGTGGATGAATATGAATCCCCATTAATCTAATCACTATCAGACTCATTGTTAGATTTGGAAGAAGAAGAAGCTTCTACCTCAAGAACCTATTGTGAAGAATCTGAATCCTTAGATTGCTCATCTAAATTGATTGAAATTGATGTAGAAGGAGAAGTGTCTAGTAAAGAGTCAATGGCACTCTCTTAAAACCTAACACTTCTCTTGATGAATAATTTATGACTTATAGGGTGGAGAACCCTATAACCCTTGACCCCATATAAATACCCAAAAAAGATGCAAGGTTTGGATTGAGCCTCTATAGCCTTACATTTCTTTTTGGGAATGCATGCCATCATCAATGATCTAAAGACCTTGAAATGTTGCACCTCTAGTTTCCTATTATGCCAAGCTTCAAAAGGAGTGATTCCCTCTAAATCTTTATGAATAAATTGGTTCTAAATGTAGCATGCACAATTGATGGCCTCTACCCAAAACCGTGGAGCCAATGATCTAGATTGAATCATAAAATTTGTCATCTCCTTCAAGGATTGATTCTTATGTTCTGCTACACTATTCTACCAAGGAGTGTACGATACTATCCATTAAAGATCAATCTCGTATGTGGTATAAAACTACTCAAATCTATGGTTGACATACTCCCCCCCATTATCTATCCAAAGAATTTTGATACACTTTCCAAATTGCTTCTCAGCAAGAGCCTTCAAGTCTCAAAAATTATCAAACACTTCAGACTTTTGTCTAAAAAAGTAGACCTATGTGTATCTATAGAAGTCATCAATAAAGGTGAGGACATATCTAGCCCTGGTAAAAGAAGGATGGGGAAACTACCCTATGACATCATTTTGAATCAACTCAAGAGGTACAGAAGATCTCCAAGCTTTTCCTTTATCAAATTTCTCTTTGGGATGTTTTCCAAGGGCACAACCCTCACAAAGTCCCTTAGAGAATTTAACTCTAGGCAAGCCAGTAACCATGTCCTATTGACTCAGTTGCTCAAGATAACGATAGTTAAGATGGCCAAATCACTCATGCCATATCTTGTTAACTCCATCTAAATGGGTAAGCAATGTAGTGAAAGAAACATTTGGAGCAAAATGGGAGAAGGTTTTATTTTGGGATATTATATATTTACTTTTTCTTGACTTGGGAGTTGATGTTTCTTTTTCAGCGATTGAAAACTCATTGGTTTTTATTTTAAATGGCCATAACATTGTGAGCCTTACTCCCCATCATGTTGATGGTTGGGTGGTCTAGGTACACTGATGGAAGGCTCATTAGGTTGGTTGGGTGGGTTTGGGCTCTCTGATGTTTGGATTATTTTTTATGTTCATACGTGAGATAAAATATTGTGATGTTATCAATTGATTATATTGTAATAAAATAACTCTAGAATTAAGTACTTGCAGTAGTATGCATTGTAATGACTTGTTACACTTACTCCTAGTAATGTTAACTACTCTTGGAAGTATTTATAAAAACTATTGTTAAATGTATATTTACAATCTTGTATGGAGTTATTAAGTTAACTGTGATTCTATTTTTAGTCTTAATATTTTCATCTTATTAGTGTCTTGTTTGATTATTGGGTATCATGTGCATCCTTTTATATCTTAGTTCGATCTATGAGTCTTTCTTTTCTATTCTAATGATTTTAATCTTCTTTGGATTTTAGAGACAATTTTGGGTATGTTAATGTGAGTTTATAACTTATTTACTAATTAATTGATCTCATTGTGTTAAAATTATGGTATTTTATGTTGTGTGGGTTCACTTGGTGCAATGCAAAGTTATAGATGTATGTATTTTTATACTTGTTGAGATATTTTGTCGATCGAGATCAGTAGTTAATCAATTTGAATCCTTGTGATTAAAAAAATTGTGTTGTCTAATTAATTATTTGATATAATTAGAATTTTATGATCGAAGTTACAAAAAATACTCAATATTATTGGATATATGTGTATCTTTTTTCTTGTGTTATAATAATTATCTTAAAACATCAAATTAGGTCTTTGTTTAGTGTTGAGTTTATTTGGTTTGCAGTGGGTGATATTCAATGGTATTCAAATTGAATCTTTTTTTGATCAAGAGCCTTTGATGTGATTAAGAGACTATGTTATTTCTTAAAGGGTGAGTTTAATTTTGACTATGCATTGACCTTTTTAGTTATCCAGATGGAAAATTTATTATGAAAATTATTTTCATAGTTGTATATTATTTGTATAAATGTCTCAATCTTAGTATTGGAATTTGGTTAATCAAAGTCAGTGTTTTATGTTTGATTTAATTAGAATTAACATTGGATAATAAAAATTGAGGTTTAAAGAATTGAAAGAATCCTTTTAGGATTTAACCAAATTATATGTTAATCAAATTCCATTGGAATGATAGTTTTCATAATTATGGAGATTAGATGAGTACTATAAAGATAAGTTCTTTTTGTAAGCTTTGATGGAGAATGTATTAGAGAAGGAAGACTTTACATTATATTTTTAATAAAATAAATAAAAAAGGAAATTAGTTCCTTAATGATTTTGTTTTAAAATGGAAGGTTAATTAGGATTAATTATAGTTTTATCTTTAGTTCAACATGTTGCATTCTAAATACTTAGCAGAAGGGTAGTTATATTGTCATGATTAAATCCATTTATGCAATGTTGGAAATTTAATAATGTTTTGCTAATGATTAGGTTATAGCATGGTTATTGAAATTCTTGTTCTTTGGAAATGTCACCATTTAGGGGCATATGGGTCATTATACTTTTTGAGTTTAATTAAATATATTATTAGAAAAATAATACACTTTTATTTCCCACATTGAACAAATGACAACTAAGGAATAAATTGAAGTAACTAAGTAGTAGTTTTATAGAGAACCTGAGTTATTATTAAAGACTTAAGGACTTTGTATCGAAGGTGTATAAATGTTAAGCATCTTGTGATCGAATAGAGTTATTTCTTCTCTAACTTTTGAGACTTAGTGTTTTGGATTAATGATAATGTAGCATATAATTTATTAGTAACTAAAAAGAGATATTATAAATAAAATTCAATGATTATCATATAATGAAATTATGTTGTAAAGGCTTACTCAATAAGAGGGTTTAAAATTATAATATGGTGGATGAAAAGCTGATACATGACCCCAAAACCAAATGTAATCCAATTTAAGGGTAGTATCTATTTTTTTTTTTCCTTGTTAATTTCAAAATTGGGACTCACTCACTCTAATGATGACATAAGATTCATTATTGTAGTTGGATTATTAATATAATTTGCCTACTCTCTTTTTTTTTGAATGAAGTGATAAGATAATTAAATTAAAATGTGTATAGAGCTCATATCAATATCCTAGAATAATGAAATTGGATATATTATGTTTAAAGATTGATCTCTATTTTAAATTCTTTAATATAGTATTTTAGATTGCATGAGTGAATTTATGCCAAGTCTTATTCATTAATTGGATAGTTCGGTCTATGTAAAAAAAATTCAGAACCTAACTCTATTTGATCTAGGAAGATTTTGGATACTTTGCTAAGGTGTCCTATAGGTTGAATAACTCTTTTAAACTAATTATCATTAAGTTGGTCATATAAGGAGATGACCACAATGATCATTTAAGTTAGAATTTATGAGAGTATGAAAGTATTCTTATACATCCCAAACTCAATGAACTTTTTGGGATGAACAAGTTCTTATAGGGCCCACTTAGGAAGACATAACTTGAAGGGAGTTAATAACCTATAAACTTCCTTGATTTAATAGTAGTACATACTAGTTGAATTAATCCAAGCCTTTATAGTCTTTTAGCCTTAGCTAGAGTGTTTTATCACTTTGTTTGGCCTTTTTTTTTTTAAATGGCATTCATTACATAGTGCTTCTATTATGAGTAGGCTACATGGAATTTTGGGGTTTGATAAGATGTGACCCCAAATTATTGGGTGTGAGCATGAAGTTTTAGATATCTAGTATGACCCATTAATAGATTTATACCATATAATGTTGATCTTGCACCCATTCCTACATATGAAATGGACCTAATTATATAAACCTAGATGTGGATGATTTTGGGTGCACAGATGCTTATATTGCATGGTGAATAGAGCACAAGTGGGCTCGATTATTCCCAACTATAAGATATGGAGTTGAGATGATGTGTTATACCTAGTGCCTATGAGCATTGTCAGAGGTATAAAATGTTTGAGTTAGCTTGTTATGATACATTTGTTGTTTTACTTTTAGATAGTATCTTGTGTTTATATTTTTTTGTCTATGTAAGTGAAAATGACTACTAGATTATGGCAATTGAGTTCACATTACATCATTTAAATTATTACATTATTAATCATGAAGTGTAGGGTGGTCTCATTGAGTGAGTGATAATAGTTGATGGGGTACACTCTCTATTATTTGACTAAGTTATGATTGCTACTACTATATATGTTTGAGCTACCACATAGTGAGATGAGTTGAGAGTGGAAGTGGTGAGACTATAGATTCCCCCACCAGACTCTGTTGCTACCTTAGGTCCACATTTATTGGATGAGTATGTGTGTTTATAGAGAGATCATATAGATCTAAAGGCTATATTAAAAGTGTATGAGGATCGAGAGTAGAGAGATGTCTAAATATAGGACCCATGGTGATCTTGAGGCTTAAACTTCTAGGTCCCTGATTGTAGTAGATTTAGATGATGTAGATATGGTTGTAGAGGGAAATGTGGATCAGGGTCTTATTATTGAGTGATCATTTATTTTATATCATGTTTTTTGGATAACTTTGTGTGTGTGTACATAGATATGTATATGTGTGTGTAACATATATATGTATACATGTATATATATGTATATATGTGTATATGGGTTACATGTGTGTAATATATATACATGTATATATATGTAAATATTTTTATACACACACACACACATGTGTGTGTGTGTGTGAGAGAGAGAGAGAGAGATTAATAGTATATATATACACATACATACGTGTGTGTCACACACACACACACACACACACACACACACACACACACACACACACACACACACACACACACACATTTATACATATATATGTTACACACACATACACATGTGTGTGTGTGTAACATTCTATATATACACACATACATATGTGTGTCTATGTGAGTCATACACACATGTGTGTGCATGTGTACACACGTGTGTTTGTGTGTGTGTGTAAGCTGATTTAGTATGTTGATTTGTTATTATCTTATGGATTGGTGTACATTATACTTTTAAGTGTATGTTTCTAATTGGATAGTGTACTTAAATTGTAGATTTTTTATAATATTCTTATAATTTCTATGTGATCATTATGTGATAACTATTTGTACCCTACATGATCATGTAATCATCCTAAAGGAAATAAAAATTGTGAGCCATATTAATAACTCTACATGTTTGAGTCATTATACATTGGGTATGGAACTATCTTGTTTTGAATAAAAGTAGTAAGAATGTATGTAACATCTCTCATTAAAACATTTATTGTTTATCATTATGGATAGATTATTCTTTCCTTGTATTAAAACACTGTTATAAGTTTGTTTATCTTTTTTTACTAGATTCTATGATTTTTGACCTACTAATACAACAAATATATCATAATTTGGTCCTCTAGATGTATTTATAGCCACATGATGAGTAACCATTGGTTCCTTAATAGGAATGTCCTAGGATAACTCAGTCATGTTAGAATGTGATCTAGTAGAATGAGAAGGAGACTTATATTTCCCCTTAGCAAACGTGATAATACCTTTGTCAACATACTACTCAATTTTATCTCTAAGTGCAAAAAAAAATATCCCAATGACCATTGATGTGATGATAATTTTAATAAGGTATGTTTATGATTCTGGCCAATCAATGTGGTGGATGATAATGATTGGGAGGAAGATTGATTGTCCTCCTATCCAATAATTGTTTATTTCATGTCAAGTTCACCAATATGTTTTATCAAAAATTTGGATAAATGGAAAAATAATTCATAATTATGAAAAACTATTATGTAAAATTAGAATGTATAAAAAAGCATAAATTAAGCATTTGTAATTTGGACCTTGTTAAATATAGAAAGGTGTTAGGGAAAGTGAAAAAGAAGAATGTCTTAGCTATAAAATCAGGAATGAAAGACTATAAGTGTAACTGTGAAACTGAATATAGGGATCTAAGAGGTCATTGTGAATCAGAAACATAGCTTCACATTTATTTGAGATAAGGTCATATTATTCAGATAAGGGTGGCCTACACTAGTGTCCTTAGGGCATGCTAGCATCTGGTAGGGTTTTAGTTCTCTATGAAATTTTAGGCACAAGTGCCTTCACCTATTCACTTTGTGTGTGTGATAAAATATGTGTGATTCATTGTAGAAGCCATTGTGTTCCTTCTTATTTAATTATAACCCTAGCTCAATAGGTCATGAGTAAAAATATAATAAATGGGAAAAGGGGGTTAGTGGTTGAAGTTGTACTTGACTTCAACACCCCCTTTATTGAGTATTGTCTACATACTAATACTTTGAAAAGGGATCAACTCCATTTACTTCTCCCATGTTATGGTGGTGTGTGTGAAATATTTGTGTAATGTTATATGTTGGTACAATCCTGGCATGGTTAAGTGTTTTGAAAATTATTTGTGACCTTGGGGTGTATGTAAATTTAGATTAGGACTAATAAGGCAATGTGTGTTTAAAATTGGGGAAAATAGGTGTTTTCCTCTCAATTTATAAATATATATTTTTGTGTTTTTCAATCATATAAATCTCTAGATACAAAATTCATAAGAGATATAGTACTTGTGTTTTCTTGACCAAATTCAAGTGTATACACACCCCTGGTTTTTATCTTTAATGGTTTTTTTGGTCTTAGTCAAATTTATTTGTATTTTTTTTCTTAACTTTTCTATGACTTATTACTCACTTTTTTTCATTATGATTCTCAACTTTTAATGCCTTTCTTTTTCCTTCATTGTATTTGAAAATAAATTGTAAGAAAAAACATACAATTTTATCATACATGATAATATGAAAATGATACAACATTTTTATGTCTTAGTCTACCCATATTGGTGCTTTCCCTACTCCATACCCACCCTATATGAGGGAAATTACTCACTAATTTCTCTTGCAAACAAGGTTATCTCCCCAAATGTATATCAAAAAAAGGAACTGTTGACTAATTTAAACACAAGTCAAATTAGGTCAACCCCCTATAGTTGAAAAATTGTTATAGGGGTCTAATAGGGTGTGATTTGAGCTCTATATTCTTAGAGAGGTCATTTAAATGTGTCATTAACCTTGATAATTTTCATTTTTAGTCCTTAATTGGTATTATGTCATTTAGGGGTCACTTTTGGGGTCATTAAATAGACTTGTATGATTTTCATGGGAGGATAAATATTTCAAGAGATTCTCTAACATCTTAAATGTTAGATTCTTGTACTAGATGTTACTTTTGAACTGAAAACTGTAGGTACTATGTTGAAAACAAGAACATAGTTGAAAAGAGGCAATTTTTAATTATTGTACGACTTGTGCAGTAGCTTGGGAATATGGGATGACTTTTAAAGTGTTCCTTAAATTCCCATGAAGTCACTTCCACACTTGGGAAGCCTTAAAATTCTCAAAAATGGAAAAAACCATCCTATTTCTTCTATCACTCTCCTTTGCATACAAAAATTATCAACTAATTTTAGTCTAGTATGAATAGTAAGAGGTGAGTTGGATCAAGTGCCTTGGGTGGATGATAACACTCCTTTTATAATTCAAATCCATGGTAAGATTCATAGGATTGGTTGCTTTTTATTTATAAACCATTGCTAACAAGGTCTGCTCCTCTTTTCTGTCTACACAACCCCATGGCCTTTAGGTTTCTCCTCTGTCTGGATTGATATTTGAAAAAATTTTGTTTTACATGATTATAAGGAGTTATATAATCCTTATCACATGGTTATTTATTTGGTTTGCACAAGTGGTGTGAATTATTTGACATGATCACTCTCATCTTGATAGGAGGACTCTATTGACAATTTACAGATAATTTTTTCATTCTTGTAATGCTTATCTTCTTGTATTAGCTTTAGGATAAGAGTAGAGTGTTTTTTTCACATATGAAAGATGTTTTATCATAATTATCCTAAAGGTGTGGTATAAAGAGTGTTTTATATGGTTGTAAGAACACAGTCACATACATATACAATCATATTGCCTATAACAGTCATCCATAGTCAGTTAAAACTGAGTCTTGACCAATCATGTTGAATAAGGTAACAAGATTTTAATGTGATGAGAAGTCTCAATAGGTTAACAACAAATTTTAAACTATTAAAATGGTTTAAAATTGGTTGTGACAACCAATTCTTCAATATACATAGTTCTGAGTCTAATGACCACCTATCGACAGCTCCAATAGAGGTTGGGGAGATTTGAATGAAGATGTTGAGCTCATTTGAGTCCTCTATTAAGGTCTAATAATGTGGAGAGGTCATTATGAACACTATCAAATATTTTTTGGTATTCAATTCTTAGTTCAAGGTTTGCAAGTTGAGAAAGTTGCATAAAGAGACATGTTACCTTAATATCTCTAAAACAGGGACCCTATCTCACAAAGAATCATCCCTTGGTGGAATTTTTGAAGTACAGACTAGTCTAGTGGTTTCCACCATGTAGCCCAAGAATAGGGGAAATTATTTGACATAGGAGGGTAAGTATTTGGTTATAATACTACAGTGTAGATAGGCTTCCATCTCAAACAAATTCTCATTGTATACTATCAGTGTAATCTATAGTATTCTTGAAGCCTAAATGGTCTTATGATGTAACATGACACATGAAAGCATAGCCTTAAATAAAAGTGACTCCATTTGAATGTAAATGGCACCATGATATAAATAGAAGACAAAGAGTTTGATGTACAAGTTTTTGGCATAGAAAAACACCTATAGTAGCATTTTCTCTAATAAATGGTCACCTACAGTCTGACTGTAGACACACATAGAATTGATGATAAGAGACTACAGGTTGAGAACCTTACAGGCATAGATATTCACTTATATGAAATTGGTCCAATGATATTAGAAGGATATTATGGTATTTAATACAATTTTCTAGGGTTTAATATCACCTAAAGGGGTCTCTTTTATCTAAGGAGTGCCACCTATAGTTTGCTACATTAGAAAGACCAACTCATACTAGTGTCAATAAAAAGGAAGTGAGTACAAGCCCTATTGCATGATATGAATGATCCCAAATAAGTATGAAATGAGTTTAAAAACTTCAATGATAACTTATTAATGAGAATATAATTTTCCAAAATGAAAATATACCTATAAGAATCTACTCTCCACCCAAAACAAGCACCTATAGTCTAGACTACAGACTAGGCCTAGTCAAATGGAGAGTGCATGATGAGAATTTTAGCATAAGTATATGAGGTTTAATATGATTGAGACTATATAAATATTTTTTAAATAAACCTTATATAATTCTCATAATAATTAAATAGGGTAATGGAAATATGAACAAACAAGTCCAACCCTGGATACAAAATTCCCTGCATAGTCACTTATCATACAAGTCCAAATTGAAGTTTGAGGACCCTAAAAAGGTGATCCAACCTTGAGATTTGGTATAATGTATTCATGACATATTTTATCTTCCCATATTCCTATTTTTTCAAGGTATATAATGGATATTCCCTTTATTCTATCTCAAAAAAAGGGCACTCCCAAGCAGACTACCCTACAGGTTTGGCATGAAGATGGAAACAAAGTGTGCTAAGAAGTCTTGGAACATTTTAGAATGTTTTATATATTTGTTTTGAGAATTTAAAAATGTGTATAAGACTCTTCAAGTAGCATTGACACTCAGAGGAGGTTTTAGGTGGTCAAGCATAGTTAGTCCTATTAGGCCTAAAACTAGACATGAGCCCTTCAGGGGTCTAGTTTCATTTATATGACCATGTGAACTCTCCAATGATTTGTATAACCTTTAGGGGAGATTAAAAAATTAATTATAACCTATATTTTTCAGTAAAATAACATATAATGGTCAAATTAGATTAAAACCATCACAAAGGGAACACAAAATGCAAAGGCAGATCTAGATAGGATGATTTATTTTGATCACACCTGTACATATTGATTTCATGGTGAAATAAGGAGTTTAAGAAATTTTAGGAGGGTCCTAAGCTCAAACTCAGTGTTATTTCTTTGGAGTTTCAACATTTGTTTTTTATGAACAATCCCTAAGATCCAAAACCTGCTAAAACCATCGTAAACCCTTGGTTTTGACCTAATAGATAAAACATGCAAAGAGATGTAATTAAAGGCGATAGTTTGACCTAGAAAATGTTTTATAATTGTTTATAACTCTCTTATTATCCATCACATATAATTTTTATGTACCTTACTTGTATGGATAGGGTACAAAATAGGGTTTTTTGCAAGTTTGTGATTATTTTATAGGCATAGAAGAAAATGAATAGGTGAGAACCATGAGAGGGGGTCAACTAGTACCTATTATAACTCTCCATATCCATTTATCACCTTATAATATCATAGAAACAACTTTTCTAAGTCATTCATTCCAAGCAATATTTGGCAAAGATTGAAGATAAAGAGTGACTACCTAGTGAGAGGATGAAAAGTTGGTTTTTAGACCTTTTTAAGGTCTAACTCATGGAATGGAAGGTAAATAGACGATATAAATGTTTCTTAACACCTATTTCATGGATTTTATTGAGTATTTAAAGGTCAATTGGGTGACAAATGTGAATAATGAGGCCAAGAGGGTGAATGAATGACTGCAGATGGTGAGTACAAGTGTCTAGAAGATGGACAACAATTAGGGATGCATCTAATGATTGTCATGGCATGTTTATAACCCCCCTAAAATATTTCATAGGTGTCAATTCTCCCTAGTGCATTTTTGAGCAGTCAAGAGATGCCTCATCATGAAGGCAATTTTTAAGAAGGCCATTTGAAGACCCTACACTAGTTTTGGAGACTTTTATGCTTTAAATGGACATTTATCCAATAATATCTTCTATAACTTTATTATTCACTTCATTAATATTAAATTTAACTATTTTTCATGACTTGACATTTGGCATTTTGACCCTTGAACTTCTCTCCTTCCCTCTCTCCTCACATGTTCTATAAATGCAATCCAGTTTGACTCTTGTAATCAATTACAAAACTAGTATGGTTAAGCCCTAATTGTTTGATATTATACTTTGCCTTTGAAATAAGAATTTAAATCTGGTTTTTATCTCATAAACATATTGTAGAAGTGTGTCAATTAGTGTGTAGTGAAAGACCAAGTGATTAGTGTCTATCCTTACTTTCTCTTTGCTCTTCCATGTTTGATGCAAGTTATTCTCACTCTAACAAGTCACATGAAGTGTTTTAAAGTGTTTTGGTCCATATTAAAGTATAATCAGTAGCCTTAGTGTCTGTAAATAACCTCTAGTTCAATCACCTTGAGTAGTTCCATGCATATCACCTCCATGTTTGGAATACTAATGTTAGAGCAATTCAGGATTTTAAGACTAGTGTTGTGAATCATGTCTCTTAGTGAAATTTTATGGTAATATTTTGGATATATTTTTGTTTTGTCACCTTATTATATTATTTTATTTTTCATGTTACTTTTACCTCTTTTCATACAAGTAAATAGTTGGTGTAGGTGATAAGCATTCAAGGATCAATCTAGGGAACTATCCCTTAAACTAGAGGTCTACCTCTACCATAGGCAACCCACAGGCATAAAGTTATTCTAATGTTTCCCAAATATTAGAGTAGGCTTTAACAATAAACTCTAGGGTAAAATATTTGGTGACAACAGGAACCACAAATAATTTTGAAGGTTGTTATTAGAATGCTACTAAATCTCAATTTTTTTCATACATATGAATGTTAATAACATATTTTAAAATAATTTATTTGTGCTCTATCAAAGAATAAAATAATTGATTCATGTTATTACCCACTTTTGATTATGATGATGACTTCTCTATGGGTTGATCCATCTTAATGGATTCTTCTTTAGAGGCTTCTTATTGTTTTGCTACCTATTAGACTTTAGGTGCATGAATAATGCCTTCCTTATTGATTTGAGGTGACTTTTCATTATTTGAATTCCCATTATGAATCTTTAGGTGAATTTTTGGATGAATTTTCTAATATTTTATATTCAAATTCCAACTCATGTTGTATTAAGTGCAATACTTCTTACTCACACCATTGGATAACATATAATTCATCTTGCCTTCATATTCATATTTATTTAAAGAGTGGAAATCACACCCTATTTACTTATTTCACCTTTATATTCTCTTTGATTTAGATAGTTGTGGGAGTTACTATATTTATTCTTAAAATACTTAGAATGCTAAGTGATGGAATGTTTCTTTCATAATATGACCACACAATGATTATTAATTCCACAATATGAACATGGATATATGTAACAACATTTATGTACTACATGGTATCTCTTTATATTAATGTATATGTTCTTAGTTTTAATACTATGGTTACAAAGATGGTCCATCAACTACTTAATAGTGAACTTCAAAGCCTTTTAGCTCAAAATTTTCTTCCAATTAATAATGAAAAAGTGGATTTCAAGACTTCCCAAAATTCCAATGATTTTTTTCATGCAGTTAGAAACTTTGAGGTCAAGATTTTGGAGTAAAATATACTCAATTATGGGTCCAATGTCCCAACTTATACTGGTGCTAAGTTTCAAAGTAAAACAAATTTTAAGGCCAAAAGTAATGAGTCCACCTTTCAAACTAATAATTAGGATAATAAAGTGGTTATTATTGTATAAAAAACATATAGTATGCTCTTATTATTATTTTAAATTATAATGATTTAGATTAATTCACTTAAGCACCATTGATAAAACATGAGCAATGGTCTAAGCCTATGATAAATCAAAAAATATAGAATTTAGACCTAGCCTTAAGTTTAAAAAGAGTAAACATGCAAATTGAAAATATTTAATAAATAATTGAACTTGAAAGAGAGGAAAATTTAAAGGAATAGTCACACTTGAAATGAATTATGGATTTTTGAATGCAAATCTTGATTGTGTAGGTCCATAGTTGACTATGTGTCAAATTTGGAGTTTTGCTTCCATAAAAATAGAGTTATTAACTATGCCACTTATGCCTAGGGAGGGATTCGCACTGACTTATTTTTATTATAATTCATGTCTTCCTATGTTTTTTTTATACTATGCTCAATATAATAATCTAGTTTTTTTTATGTCATTTCATAAATGTATCTTATACCTCTCTATACTTGTGCTTTGTAAAATTGAGGGTCAAAATTGTCAAATTTTTCTCATTAGTGTTTAACCTAGCTTACCATAATTAAATCATATTTTAAAATGATAATGGAAGAATTATTTGGGCCTAACTTCCATAATTTTAAGATGTAACTACATGCACATGCCTAAGACTTATTTTTGTATAGTATGCAATTCAATTCCTTGATAAATTATAAATCAATATAAAGTGTGCCTAGACTTGAAAATGATGGACTAGCAATAGATTAAAACCTTCTTAAGAACCTCAATGATGCTTTTCATGAAGTCTATTGTATTGGATCCTCTTGTTTTTAAAATGTTCAAAGATGATTTATATGTGGATGTTTCTCATGATTTAATTAACATTTAAAATTGTCCAAAGAGAAAGGAAAACAATCAACATATGGATCCAAACATCAAAATATGTGACCATGGGAATAAGGGCCCACAAAAATAAAGAGGGTAGAAATAGTCATAGATAGAGAGAATGAATAAGATAGGCCTATGGGAAAAAAATTAACAAGACATAATAACCAAAAAAATAAAATAGGACCATTGGATTGCACAAAAAATAATGAGAGAGATGAATGACATAAATATGTGCCTATAAACCCCTAATTCAAGGATATGACCCATATGCACAAAATCATATACAAAAATCAAGTGTCTATGTAATGCCCCTAATTTGATGTGTGCATGTTATTTTTCATGTGTGTGTCAATTAAAATGATACATAATATAATCACCTACCTTGACTTACCATAGGAAGAAGAGGAGGAATATTTTATCATGTGTCCATCCACACCTTTTATGTTTCACAAATTTTAGTAAACCTTTCAACAATGGCCATTTTTCAATAAGTAATCAATTCCATATATGCTCATTGTGATTATTTGAAAATTTAAATTTAAATGAGACTAAAAATGAATATGCTTTCTTTATATGTGAATTAAATGCAAATGTAGCTTGAAAAATAATGCTCACTATCCATTTCACTCAGTTTAAAACTTATTCAATAATTTTTAGTCATAGCCACCACTTTTCTAGGGGTTTTGATAATCCAAACCACTTCTTGATCATGGAAATAGATAAATTTTCTCTCAATATAGTTGCCTAAATTTTTTTTTAATAACTTTCACTAAATAATGGCTAAAATTTTCCCTTAAAATGCTCCGTTATATGCCCCCCTTTTAAGGTGAGGGGTTGAATAGAATTTTCTTGCAATCTCTTATTTAAAAATAATATAGTTATAAGCACCATGTGTAATAAGATTATATATATTTTATAACATTTGAAAATTTCATAAAACACACTTAACTATTATAAAATATTACATGTAAAACTTGATAGTAGGATATATAAGCAACTAGTCATGCTCCAAGTGTCATGTCAAATAAGAAAGATAACATCATTTAAATCCTAGTGCACAATATATGTAACTCTAATTAGCATAGTCTCACATTAAATAGGAAATATAAAATCATGTAAATCCCAATGTATAGTATATTTAACTCTAAGGAGTATAATGTCATATCTCATAGGAAAATAACATCATGTAAATCCCAATGCAAAATATATGTAACTCGGAGTATAGTGTATAGAAAGGTATCCTTATGTAAGGCTCAATAGGTGTGATGTATCCTCAATAGATGATGAGGTGGTGCACAACACAACAAAATGCCATAATATATAAAAAATAGGAGGTATGGACCAATTTTCATGTGACAATCATATATATAGATAACTTCATGGTAAGGTTTGTAGGTGGATGCATAATTCTATGATGATGATAGTGCATGGGATAATAACATGTCCTAATGTATCAAAGTAGATGTGGACAAATGTGTCCCTAAATGTATATATGCTCAAGGTATCAATAATTATTAAAAAAATTATCATGTGTGAATGCCAATCATGTGTCTATGTATATGTAACATAAATTCATATTTGTACGAAGAATCAATGTAAGCATGTTAGACACAAATGTGTGATAGGTTATATCTATAGGATATATGTCAATATAATTCTCATAGATAATATAATTTGGGTATCATTCTCCCATAGGAAAATATAAGTATAATTATGATCAATGAAGCTAATATGGGAGGTGGGTGTAGTGATGTTAATCATATTCTTGTTTGCAAATAAAATAGTAGATGAATAACTCAATTAAAATGAAAGTATAATTCCCCTAAATAATATGGAGGTATAATTCCCATGTTTGACATATATAATTCATGGACACAAATGTCTAAGATATAGTCATGTATATAAGAATTATGATAATCATAATGTGCTAAGATGTAAGAGGTGTATAGGGAATAGGTACCCACTAGTGTAGTAGTGCAAATCACATAGATAATGTGGCCCCATGAAATAAGATAATATCAATGAGGGTAAAGTATAGATAAGTGTAACATGCCCCTATTGTAAACAATGGATGTATACAAGTGTGTGATCATGTAAATCTCAATGTTGTGCCATATCAAAAATTGCTACATTGCCCAAAAGTGGAAAAATATGGATAATAAGCATGATGGTGAGAGGTTTAAATAATATGCCCCAATAGATACCATGTGTTCACAAGATATATATATTAATATCAAATAGATATGTGGGATAATGTTTCCCCAAATATAAAAGAAAGATATGTCCTATATAGGTGAGGTGTGTCTAAGAAGGTAAGGTCTAGTAATAAATTAGAATCATAGTAGTAAAAGCATGGATGGTATATTACTAAAGTGTAATATATATATATATATATATATATATATATATATATATATATCTATGGGAAATTATAGATCCCAAGGAATAAGATGTAAGCATCCATGTAACAGTAGTATCTATATATCCATGTAAACATGCCAAATGTAGATGAAAACAAGATATATCTAACCCATGTAAAGTAGTTATATATAGTAAATCAAAGCTAAAAATATATCACCATATAAATTCGCTTATGTAGAGATGTGCCACATATGTATGTCCATAACCATATATATCCTATATATCCTACACCTCACCCACTCAAATTATACCATAAGAAGCACGTGTGGAAAACATGAATATATAAACCTCTATCATAGGTAGGTAAGCATGATATTTATCATATGATCAAGATAAAGGTGAATAAATTTTGATTGATTTTTTTAATATTTTATTAAAAAAATGTTTTACAATTATATAGTAAGATCACACAAGAAGTTATCTATAATATGGTAAAATAATGATGTACTAATGAATAAATAGATGTAGGCAAACATAACTAATATATAAATTTTCCTAAGGCATAATGTCATAGTCATAAATAGTCAAATAAAAAACACTAAGTGTCAAAAATAACATACAATAGTTGAGGAGAACCGAAATCATCAAAAAAATAGTCATCATATAAAGTGTGCTAAAAATATGATATAAATTCAAAATAAGTGTGGGTCACAATCCAGATATATCATATTTAGTGGAACTCTAAAGGTGCAGTAACAATCTCAAGAAACAAAAGATTAGGTACAGGAAGTCATAAAATTTTCAAAAGAAAAACAAACAAGGGTCATAATATCAAATAACGAAACATGTATTGTAAAAAAAAATCAAAGGCTAAATCAATAATATATGATTCAAGTTCCTAAGGAGTCATTGTAAAGTGAATTTTTGAAATAAAAAAACTAGCTAAGCTTGAAAGGTACTTAAATTAGGCATGTAATTGACACTTGATATAGGTATTGGTTTACATATGGTATTTTAGATTTTCCAGCCATATATTTAGGTTTACTTGGGTATTACACATGGTTTCTAAATCTTGAACAATGTGTGTGACATTTATTAGATTTAGCATTGTAATATTTTATTTGATGTGATGTATTGCTAGATGTTGATAAAGATGCATACATTAGAGCACATTCACTCACCTCATCATCTTTTGTTTCCTTAATTTTAAGATAATCTAATATGGGCTCATGTAGATCAATGTTTGTTTGATCCTTATTATCTTTCTCTTTTTTTATGATTTATTAAGTTCTTCTTTTACACATTTGAATCTGGTGGTAGTTTTTTTTAAATGAGTGGATAAAGGATCAATAGTTTGTGTCGGTTGAGTAATATTTTGATTTGTAATCATGTGGAGATTCCACTATAAATTCATCAATATAAATCCTTTACTATATTTAATAGAATTTGGTTCTAATGATTTTGGATTCATTACCTAGACATACATTTATGGTGCTATAAAATTAAATTTAAAAGAATGCTATATTGTAAAAGAAAGAACACACATATCCAAGATTAAAAAAAAATACAGTCACACACATCAAAAAAGAGATGGAGAAATTCTAGATATGAAAACTCTATAAGAGAGATGATTACTTCCCTTTACACTATCCCTTTATTAATTTCAAGGTAATTCTATTAATGGATTTAATGAATAACATTTGAAATACAACTTGTTCAAAATCAGTAACTCAATGTGATTTCTTTCATACACACTTCTTCTTACACACAACCTAACTCCAAACGCCAATAAATCAATAATTTTCTTGATTTGTGCCTAAACACTACTCAATCACTCAATGATCAATGCCTATATGTTCCAACATAAATATATTCAAGATAGAACCCACCAAGGAGTTGAACGGATAAATTTTAGAAGTGGAAACATTTGCAACCATTCCTTTCAATGTCTCTTGTGTGAGGGAAAAACTATCATTTCATGTAGGTCAGAATTATCAATATGGTTTCAAAAATTCCACCTATATGAACTAGTGGTTTCAAAATAATTGGGATAGTTACAAAACCATTATCTATAAGAACTGATGGTTTTGTTACCTTTAATGAAACTCTTCTTTTTGCAAATAGGTTACTATCAATATCTTGTCATTCAGGATGTCTGAGTCATCTAGACTTGATTATATCTCTATAAACTCCTCTATACATTTTGATTAGCATCTTAGACTGCAACTATGTAAGAAAGAATTGTTTATGAAGTGTTATGTGTGAATGACATATTTACGTATTTGAGAATAGTGGACTAGTTAGCTGATATTATTAAAAAATATTGATCCATTATTTGGATCATACCTCCCTAATTTATAAGATTTTGGTCCCCAAAAGATTAGGAACTCATGGAGTGAGGAATTTATTTCCTACATCCTCCTTGGAATACTATTTTTATTTCTTTGGCAATGGTCATTTCATCCTCACTTGTCAATGTTCTTGCACTCCTCTTTTTATCTCTTTCTTATGCAACACCACATTTATCTCCAATTATTCAAGAATTTTTGGAGTAATATCTTTAAGGGAAGGCAGAAAGGGACATTCATCTTCAACTAATATGGAAGTCTCAAAAATACATAAGTTTACAACATTCATAACTAAAATATATTGATATAAGCAGTTGACTCCATTCTGAAAGAATTATTACCCACTTTCTTCAAAATGAAAAATGTTCCATATCTAGGAGGTTAAGATTTTTGGTTTTAACTTGGATCCTTTTTCTACTCAATTACAACAAAATATTGTCTACAACAAGTAAATTTCCTCAATCATATGCTAATCATGTCTTGCTTTGTACATGCCCAGTGATTCATGCAACCTCTCTTGCACTTAGAAGTGGATTTGTTGAATATTTTATATGAATCTATTAGGTCTATATATTTTTTAATCTACTTTATCTTGTCTTATGTATAGCTATCTCAAATAAACATCAAATACAAGTTGACGTAAATATCCAAAACATATTTTGAATGGATGTTTATTAGTAGAGGAATGAATAACCCTATTACATAAACATTGAATATAAGCCAAATATCCATACCAAGTCTTAGGATGCTCCTACTGTACCCTCTTAAGAGCTACACCAATATTTTTTTGACCGCCCACTTATGTTTACCCATCAATTTTTGGATGAAAAGTGGTAGATATTTTAAAGTTAGTATCCATCTTCTCCCAAAAAGTGGACCAAAACTTTCCCACAAATCTTAAATCCCAATTTGAAATAATGAAACCTGGAAAACCAAAATGAACCCACACATTAGTTGAAAATAACTCAACTTCCTCACTTCCATTAAGATTCTTCTTATAATAAATAAAAACACACATATTACTAAATCGATCCATCATCTTAAATAAATAGGCATGCACCCTCTTTAACATAGGAAAAATTTATACAAGATCTATGGAAATGATTTCCCATGGCTAAGAAGGAACCAATAATGTAATATAAAAATCCAAATTCTTATTACTAGGCTTACATGTGATACACAACATAGATCCCCTTATGAATCTTGAAATATCAACTTGCATATTTTGCCAATAAACATTGCATTATATGCTTCTCTCATTCATTGAACTCTTCCTCCTTCAAGCATACAAAGCCTACCCAAATTATAGAGTAACCTGTATTGAAGGTATTAATCCTCATTAGGCTTGAAACATTCACCTTTGGAATTCTTATCTTGAATAAATGGTTCCCAAAAATATGCATCATGCTCATATGATTTTATATATGCTTCATACACAAGAGGCCCAAGTAGAGTTATGATGCACATAGTTGAAACCGTAGGAGGTCTCAATAATATATCAACTAATTTTTTAATCACACCCTTTTTATAATTAATAATAAAATTAAATTGTTACAAGAAACCCATTCATTTGTAATGAAATTCTTACTGTAATTTATTTTTTTCTTATAAATATTGAGAGGTTGGCGATCTATGTGAATTTTCCTTTCCCATTAAATATTTCTTCCATTTCTTAACTACTTGAACAATATCACATAATTCTTTATTATAATTAAAATAATTCTAAATAAAACCAAAAATAATTCTAAATGATAGTAAATAAGCTTACCACCTTGTATTGACACAATTCCCATAGCATAATTACTTGCATTTGTCTCTACCTCAAAAGGTGGTTATCAATTTGGTAAGGTCAAAATAGGTGCATTGCTAATTTTATACTTAAATTCCACAAATGTATTTTTTTGTTTCTTACCCCAAGAAAAAGACTTCTCACCTATTGTAATGACATGAAATAATTCTACTAAAGATAATAAGTCTCAATGAACTTTCTCAAGTATTGAATTACTCCCATGATGCTCCTTGTCTTGGTCACATTGGAAGGCTTGGAAAAATTTACAATGACCTATACCTTTGATGGATCAATCCTAAATTTTCCATCTCTAACCACATCCCAAATAGATAAGAAATTGTTATGTAAATTCACACTTATTTTCATTTATAAATAGCTTCTTCTCCTTTAAAACATACAAAAACATGTATCAAATGACTTAAATGTTCATCATAAGTCTTGTTAAAAATAAAAATATCATCCCAATAAACAATGACAAAAAAATATATGAATGACCTTCATACCTCATTCATCAACCACATGAAAGTAACTCATGCATTACACAACCCAAAGGGAATCACTAACCACTCATACAAACCTTGCCTTGTCTTGAATTTTATTTTCCATATGTCCTATTCTTTAATCCTTAGTTGGTGATATTTGGATTTTAGATCTAACCTGGTGAAATACCCTACATGTTATAATTGATCGGAGAAATCATCAATCTAGGGAAGAGGGTACATATTCTTTATGGTTATTTTATTCAAAGCTCTATATTCAACACATATTCTCCATGCCCCATATGTATTAGTTATAATAACAATATGAGAACCCCATGGATAAGTGATAGGATGGATTACACCTTCATCTAACATAATATTGTAACTGTTATTTTACATCATTTACATTCATCAAAGGTTTCCAATAGAGACTAGTATTGGGAAGAGGACAATTCATTAATAATTTAATATTATGCTCAATGGCCCTTACTGATGGCAAAATCATGGAATCTTGGAAAACCTCCTTAAATTAGTATAGCATATCTTCCTTTTAAATCAAATAAAAATTCTCACTTATATTAATCAAATGCTTATATTTAGATGCATTTAATAAGAAGATATTTGGTTTACCTTCATAGGCCTTGATGATGTATCTTTCCCCATACTTAACCAAAAGGTATTAATTTTATTTTTTAATGAAGATAACATCATAAATGTGCATATATGGGCTGAAAAAAAGTACACCATATACATCAAGAGGTACAACATCTAACATAACTTCCTAAATGAAATGTGCATTTATACCAAACATTATTGTGTAGTGTTTGGTTACCTCTATTTTTAATCCTTATTTCACCCAACCCAAAGCATAAAAATTAGGATTTTTATATGTTTTCAATCCAAACTTGTCCACCAACTCATTGCTAATTAAATTCTCAAGAAAAAAGAATAAAAATAAATCACCAACATTATTTTTATTAATTTAAACTTTGATATGGAAAAGTTTGATAACTTCACATTTTTATTGAGCACTACTACTACCCAAACACACATCCTTTTGAATATAGGTACAACATATTATCTCATATATATATTATAATTACACCCAAATTATTTCCCTTGGAACGAATTCATAGCATTTTTATTTTTCTTGCTTTTGTAAAGATGCATTTTCAGAAGTAACTTACAAGAAGTCTCCTTGAAATGACTATCAACGTCCTAATGCCCACAATTCCTTTTAGTATATTTTTAATAAAAATTAGTATTATCATTATGCTTACCTTTACATTTACCTTTCCTCTTTTTTTTGGAACTATATTTATATTTCAACATGCTTGGAGAGATAGATGAACCCTTTATTTTTTCCATCTCTAAGTAGTGAGCTTGAAAACAAGACTCATATACATTTTTAGGCTTAAAAAGAGTAAAAATATCCTTAAATGGATATTTATTCCATGCACATACTTCATCAATATGTCACAAACCACTACATATTTCCCCATTTGGATTGTATTCTTGTGGAACTCACTTGTATAAAGTTACATACATTGGAATTGTTTTTTCCTAAGATATTGTTAATACATGGACCTTTCTTCTTCATAACAAATAGGATAAAACTTTTTATTGATCAATACTTTAAATTCATCCCATTTAGAAATTTTTGGTATCTTCTTACAACCAGGGTATGAAAATACTCTCAAATGAAGTTAAAGTACAATTGTTTAATTTTAACCTTACAAAAGAGATTTGTCAACTATCATTCGCTTGATGAAAACCAAAATACATCTCCAGTTGAACTAACCAATGGTATAAATTTTCTACATTTACCACTTTTTCATACCATTGAATATCAATATTTGAATTAACTTTGAATGGAAGTGGAACTTGGCTAGTATGGGGCTTTTCCTTCTCCTCTGAATGTTCGAGAGATTTTAACTCTTCACTTGCCTTTGGAGTTTTTGTAAAAAAACACCTAGCTTCACCATGAGGATCCCCATAATTGACTCCACCTTATCAAGTTTCATTATAAATAGAGAGATGTTTTTAACATCTTCCAACTTGAAAAACCATTTTTGGCTATCTAAGATTCTTCATCATCATATTGAGCCATGATTTTGACTTATCTATTGCACTTCCTTGTGAAAATATCTCATTTTAAAGGAGCCAATAAACCTTCACCATTAACACTTATTACTCTATTAATACGTAAAAATCTACATAGTAGTCATTATACATAAACATCCATACATAATGGAAATAATAACCAACTTTGATACCAATCTAATCCATGATCATATATATGAATCCTTTATTATGTCTAATAAACTTGGTTTCTAATGATTGTGGTGTCATTATTGTAGCTCCAAGAATCCAAATAGAGCTACTAGGGTTTGGCAAGGGGGTACTAAACAAAATCCTACTAAGATCAAAGACACTACGGGTTATTAGAGACCTATAAAAGCTATTTGGTTTGTCGGCATGCAGTAGCTATAGGTGGACTTGAAAACCAAGTTAGGGTTAGCATGATTGAGTGCATAAAGTACATAAATATATCTAATGGGTATAAACATAAAATAAAAAGTTATAAAGTGGGGTAAAACAATGAAATTTAAGCAAAAAAGTTATGTTATTTGAAAAAATAAGCACTATCAGGCAACAAATATGATTAAGAAGCATGTAAATATAGTAAATGAAGAACAACTTTGAATCAAAAGACATTTTCAAAGGAACATAAGGCATAAACTTTAAAAATATAAGCTAATACACACTCAAATGAAGCTAAAATGGCATAAATACACTAAACCCTAGCATATGCACTAATGTATGTTAGCTAATGAGTTTAACCTTGCAATCAAGGTGCCCTCTATTATGTTTAACTTTGGTACCCCTCTCTTTTTCTGAAATCTGATTGTACATAGACATTTTACCATACTGATGACTTGGGTTCATAAAATCTAAAATTGCTAATGGGGGTCTCAGTGATTTGCTTTCATTTTGAATATGCATTCTTATGTTAAATAATCATTAAAGATTATGGAATTTAATTAATTTTTTACTTAATGTTAACAAGTGGTTTTGAAATCATAAGTGGTGACTAATAAAAATGCATGTAGTATTTATATGATTAAGATATGTAGAGTGGTAGTTGTTTTTAGTTTGACTTGGTTTGAGTAGTGACTCATAATAGTTACTAGAGAAGATTGATAATGGTGTATATTATCTTGATATCATATTCATTACATATATAAAATAGATGAGTATCATCTAGATACATTAGTTATAATGTTATGTTTTTGATTTGATATAATGCATATACTAAACTTTATTGATTGCCTAAAGTTTTATGTGAATATCTAGACCTAAATGCTAAATCTAAAGATCAAGTCACAAAGTGATATGGTTATCAATACATAATTTTCTAAGGTGATTAAGTGGGGGGGGGTTTATGGTATATATTAATACATATAAATACAAATAAGATCATGGCTCAAAGTTGAGTTTGAACTCAACATAAGTATTGTGACGATAACACTATAGAGATCTCCAATAATCTAATTTAATACATTTATGTAGATTTTATCTAGCGATTTATTTAAGATTCGTTAGGACTTTGGAGATTTCATCACATTGATTATCGAGGTATGTGCATCAATTTTATATCATTAGTTAGTCATTTGGAAAGAAGATTTATAATTGTTGTTTGGTAGTGAGGTGGTAAATTTGACCAAATCACTAAACTAATATATGGTAAAGTTAATATCAAATGGTGATTAGACACATCAATGAGAATAATTAATGCAAGCTAGGTAATTACAAAGGGTTAGTTATTTTACATATATTATTTATTTGTAATATGTCAAGTGGAAGCGAAGCTCTATAAGTGGAAAAAGAAAAAATATTGAGTTTGAAAAGCTTTGTGCATCTAGTTTTAGTTGCAGGTAAGGTATGTTGATCATCTTTGTAGTTTTTATTATCATGAAAAATTGTAGTTTGTTTTAACTATCCAAATGATTATGTTAACATAATCATTTTTATTTCACTTGCATGACATTCTAGGATGGAATAGTAAGGCTTGTATGTATATGGATTTTGTTTTCAATAAGGCTTAACTTCATATAAGTTAGGTTTAGATTATGGTTTTGTAAAGATGATGCATGTTGAGTTTTGTTGGTTCAATTTAGAATTATTTATAAGCTTGAAAAACTTTCAATTGATTTTGATTCTGGGTTTTTGTATTTATATTTATAGTATATGATGTTCGTGAAAGGCTCATTATTCTTTGATTCATTGTTGAAGCTTACATGTGCATGTATTCAATGGAATATTTCACTATGTTTTTATGGGTGTTAAAATTTTGAAGTAAATCTATAAGATATATTTTGTTTGTTTGATAAAATGGATTATGAGATGAACAAATATTATTTTGGGTATGGAAATATTTGAGACAACATGATGGAAAGATTGATTGTCTCTGTTTTTAGTCTTTCAGTTTGGCGTAAGATTTGGTTTCAATATAGTATATTTGTCTTTCCTCCTACATGCATATTCTAGTTCATAATAATAATTTTTTTTGAACATAAGTTATTTGAGTCATAGAATTTATTCTAGTGATAAATGAGTGATAAGTTTTCAATGACATGATTACATGTGAAGTTTCCTTTATGTGATGGTTAAAAGTGAATATATGAATGGTTATGTTCAATTTGTTTATCTACATACACTTTTATTTTATTATAAAGGTTTAGATGGGGTTTTAGATGGATGAAAATTGAGTAAATTTGTGAATAAATGATTATTTTTCCTGTAACTTGTTTTTATTGGCATCCTAGTAGTCATAAGTCGCTTCATGTTGAATTCTTGATTGACCATATATTGTTCACTATCAAATTGTATTTAGGTTTTGGAAATATATAATGGATATATTATGAATAATTTCAATGAAACTATTATTGAACTCTACCTATATAACTTTTTGTTTTGAACAAAGGTTGATGATTTGAATATACATAATGGGTATCAATCATGCATAAATAGTATGTTTTGTAAAGACATTTCAAGAAAAAAATTGTACAAAGACTCTTTTGCATCTCTTTGATGATATAAATTTTGTTTGATATCATGGACATTATAATATTGCATTTATTAGTTTATATTTGATGTCAAAGTGAAATTTTTAAGCAATCCTGAAGAATTTAAATTACACAGAATATGTTTTTTCAGTTATACTTATGCAAGTTTATTTGAAAGAGGACATTTTTAAAACATTGATTTTAGATAATTTATTCCTATTTTAGAAGAAGATTTGGTTTGAGTAGTAAACAATTTGATTATTTTCAACGGAAATAGTGATATCTGGCACAATTTTTTTATAATTGTTGTAATACATTGATTGGATAAGTAAAATATGTATAATTTTTTTTAGGTTTCAAATTCATTTACATTTCTAGGTTTTTAATAGTTTCTCAAGGATATTTTGACATAAATAAGCATAAACAAAAAATATCTTGGTTGGCTCAAAAGTTGAAATTTTTAATAATTGATTGATCTTTATAATGATATTGAAATCTGTTTGATTACATTGATGTTATAAGGATACATTAAATTTTGTGGTAGCTATTTTGAAACAAGCACTTTGTTTAAAAAAATATATGAAGTTCTTTGGGAACAAGGTTACATGATATGAATTCATATATTTTATTTTTTTGTTTCAAATATAAAGATCAATGGTTTTTATTAGTATCAAGGTTGTAATGAAATTTTGAGGAATGCAAACTTGTTCAAATTTCATTCTCCTCTTTTGATTTTTTTGATAAAATAATTTAAAAGATCTTTCTTTCATTTGTTTGTTGAATCAAACTATTGACAGTTTATTTTCAAGATTGATATACTTTTTATGAGGTCATTTGTAAATTTCTAAATTAGGATTTAGAGTAGATTTTGATTTTATGATCCTACGTTTCAGTATAAAGATGTCTAGTTGGAATCCTCTACATTCACATCATTCAAATGGGAATAATTGGGGACATAATATTGATCAACACAGTGAATATATTCCTCCATAGAGGCATGGTCAAAGAGGCCAATGTTTTCATGGTTATAGGGGTGTTATAAATTTTCATAGACCTTTTAACCATGGTACCCACATGTCTATTCATTTTTATGTTGTTGACCCTACTTTTTAAAATGTGCTAAATTATTTTCCATCTAATCATGCTTATGCTTGTGGAAATAGAGGTTACAAAATTTCTCCTTAGAGATATCCTCCTCAAAGATGAGGAACTCCAAATAGTTCTTCTCAACATATGTATATTTTTGTATGGTCTGAGCCCCATAATTCACCAGATCATAAAAAACCTACTCCCAAAAATGAACATCAGATGACTAAAAAATTGCTTCCACATTCACTTGTGACTTTAAATATCAAAGCTCCATCACCTAAACCTATGAATAGACTTGTAGGGTGTTCTAAATTAAGTCTTGATAAGTTTCCACCTTGCTAACATGAATTATATAGGTTTATTTCTTCAAGAGGTAAAAGGCATACAATCAATCCTTCAGCTTTAGATTCACCTATAATTACAAAAATGGATAAAAATATTAAGCTGGAAGTAGATAATGAAGACAATGAGTTGGGCACAAAAATGGTTAAGTTACCTCCAACTACAATGGAATATACTAAGTGTGTGATTGATAAGGGTCATCATTTACGTAGACACTATAAAACTACACACTATGGTTCTAGATGTCGTACTAACCCTTAAACCACCCCTGAACCCCCTTGGGACAATTTACCCTACCAATCATTAGTGGAAATGGCTAAATTTAGCCATTCTTGACTATTATCCTAACCACCAATAGTCAACCCTTAACCATCAATGGTTAACCTTAATCTTCGATGATTTTCCCTTAGCTTACTTAATATTTAAGTTTAGCTCCTACTCCAGCTTGTTTTTCTATTAATAGTTGTTTTATCCATCCAAATAATCAATGCATTCTAGGTTAAAATTAGATAGCTTGTTAGACACTTTGTTGAACCTTTTGTTTCACCACTCCCTTTCCTCTATATTAAGAGAGGAAGAAGAGGTCAAAGAGATCATAACTTTTGGTGCAAGAGATCAGATCTTTTTGTGTAGGTATTCTTCTCACTTCTAGTGAACCAGCAACCAGGATAGAGATCAAAAGTGCTATTGTAACTCATCAGTCAACAGCCAATGTATTGTCACTCTACCAAAATTACTTTAAAATCTGTAACAAGATTTTATCCAACCTCAACATTATTCAGACTTGTAATAATAAATTTAATTATTAATTTCTTATCAAGATTTAATAATTAATTTCTTTGTGTCACTTTCTCTTTCACCCCACTTTCTTGTGTTGGAGATTTGCAACTATAGACACTTCTTCTCTTTTCCAAGACCACCCACAACCTCTTTCAATCATCTGAGCACCATCTACCTAAATTAGACACTTTTTAACACTACTCTCTATTTCACAACTAGAATCCAACCTAAACTTACCTTTTAGAACCTCTCTACAACCTTCCCAACCAAATTTATTTTCTTAAGATAGATCCCACAATCATCATTGATGGTTTGACCCTAATCATCAATGATCTATGTCTATCATTTTCAACATCAAGCTTATTTGACCTATTAGACCCTAACCGAATTCCATTGTCTAAGTTTTTGTCTCATCACAAAGGATCACTCAATCTTCTGAACCATGTTTGATCTATTTAGCATTGATATCTAATCATTTATTGCTGAAATTAGTTTAAATCACTTATTTTTTTCTCAAGCATTTCTTATATTTGATTTAAGTATCCTCTATTATTTATTCAAGCAATTTATCTTTCATTTTTAGAACTTAATTGTTTAAAAGTGTGGATTGACAACCTCCAAGGAAGCTTGTGCTTCTTAGATCTATCTCACGCTAGGAAATCCACCCTACTATACAACTAATCAACCATTTATTTAGTGCTTTATAATCTTCAAGTCATCTTCCCAAGATAAAGAGGAGTATCCACAATCATTTGTATTGATGTGTGCATAAAATACCAGGTTCTACTAACCTCACCCTTATTTTAAGTTTTAGAACTTTCTTTTTAAAGAATAAAGCAAAATTTTAGTAAAATATTCTAGTATGCCTGGTGGGACCCTTGAGCTCTTTCTTAATTTCATATCTATAGTACATTTAGTTAAATTAGAGAAGAGTCATCCATTACATTCTTTTTTGAAAATTAAACATTCCTTATCTCCTTTCTTTCTTTCTAAAATGCAAGTTCTAGTTTCTTTTATTTTCTTAGAAAAAGGTAAATATTATCTTATTTTACTTTCACTTCTGAAAATCAAAATTATTCATCTTAGGCTTAGGATTTGCATTATCATCATCATATCTAGGTTCATCTTAGTTATTTTGTATTCATTTTAAAAGACACCAAAATTTTCTTTTGGATTAAAATTAACTCTGTATCCATTATTTTCTTGTATTGACTAGCTCACATAGCTTAATTTGGTCAAGTAAATTAATCATAGACTCACTTCTCTCCACACACACAAGACAAAACCACACATTTAATTAAACATCAAAACATTGACATAAGGCCTCACTAGGATTTCATCTCACCTTTCTTTAGCTATCCTACTTAGATTTCACCATCAAGGGGAGAACTAACTTAGTATGTTGGCTGAGTATAATCTCTAAAAACTTGGTATATTTTGGCTAAGCACCTGACATCCTTATCATTGTGGTATGTGAAGTGAGGGGGTAAGCCCCAATATAAAGCCATATACCAAGTTATAGTACATATCTTGAGAGCCTTTAACTACTTGAAACCATCCTTAGAAATCTTCTTTTAGTACTCACTCTATAAGCCCAAGTTGGTCTTCATGACTTCTTTAAAATTCAGGCATAAGCCTAAAGAGAGATAACAAAGTATCCTAGGATTTTAATGCACATTAGTGTATGCATTATTTTCCTTGAGATTTTTTTATTTTTTTATTTTTATGGCTTCTCTTTTGAGTTGTGAGATCACTTTTATCTTCCTTTTTCCCTTATTTTCATGGTTTTAACTAAGAAACCAAGAAAATCATGATCCATCTCCTAATCATCCATCTTCATCTTATGCTTTATCCATAGAGTACAACTTGGAAGTAAAGAGTTATCCCCATCCTTTTAGAAGTCTTAGTATCCCTTAGATGATTGCCCAAGGTGATATGGATTTTTCCACCTTTATAGATAACAACCCCATAGCCCTCCAACATTACCTTAACACCATATCCCATCATACCCCTACTTCAGTTCTATATATTGACCCACCCTATGATACGCCATCCCACCTTATGGGTAGTACCTCTATTACTAACTTTTCCACCCAACCCTTAGTCACCCAAGCATCTTCTTCTACCAATAATCCCACCAATACCACCATCCAAAACCAACCCACCCAACCAATTAACACCCAAACTCCTTCCACCTAAACCAATAACTCTTCTAGTATAGGAGAAACCTAACCATTGGGCACCAATACTCCACTTACCATGGGAGTACCCTCTACTAGTGTTACCAACCTTCCTATTGTTTCTAACCTCCACTCCATTTCATAGCTTGGTGGTTCCCATACCTTCTACCCTTCCACTCATTATTACCAAGATTACTACCCATCCTCAACCTATAAACCCAACCATGCCTCCAACCCAACCCATGCCAATTCTTCAAAAAGTTCCTATTGCACCCAACCCAATATATATTCCAAACCCACAAAGGTATATGGCTCCATCCTCTACATAGCCTCATATATCCACCTACCCATACATGACATCCTCCCAACCACCCATGTCCACACATTAATATGTGGCAAACTTCCATTAGTTATCCTTATGTTGTACCTACCCAAACCCAACATAATTTGCCCTACAACTATGGAGATGTACAACTATAAATGGATCTTGTTAAAATGTTAATGGACAAAATGACCACTTTAGAGTCATCTATTTCTAATTCTCATAACCTCTTATCATACAACCAAATATTTAATGAACCAATTCATCCATCTATCCCCATTCTACATTATCCTCCTCAATGGGAGCTTCTAAAAGTTACAAAATTTTAGAGCAAGGAAGACCCTCCAAAACATCTAAGAACATTTAAACACTCTTGTTATTTAATTGCCTATTATTATGCTCTCCTTATTCACACCTTTTCCATGACTTTATCAAGTCTAGCACTATATTGGTATAATGATATTATCAAGTACTCCCTCTTTTCTTTTACCCAATTAGCTCAAACCTTCTTAGATAATTTTTCCATAAACATCTCTAATAAAGTTTCCATCAATTTGATGATGAGTCCATTAATAAATTTGTATCCCATTGGAGAATCTTGATAAACCAACTCTCTTTCTCTTTGCCCCAACCCAAGTTGATTGATATTTTTGCCTAAGTTTTTTCCAAACACATTTTCTCCGCTTTATGGGTCTATACTTTTAGGACTTTTGATGAAGCTTTCACCATGGCACAGAAGTTATATAATAGGGACATTGATGAGGAGAAGTTAAAGTTGAGAAACAATAATTCCACATTCAAATTAAATGAGACTTCCTCCTCCAAACCAACACTAACACCAAAAATAAGGGAACCACAAATGTGGTTGTCCTTAAAACTACTTCTCCACTAGTTGTTAACTAACCCAACTCTTCTAAATCTTCCAATCAAAACACTAGAAATCAAAACTGCAATAACCAAAAGTAATGTACTCCACTAAAGGAGTCATATTCTTTGGTCTTGGAAAATTTATTAAAATAAAATATCATACAACTCCCACTGATCAAACCTCCATAGTAATTTGATTCCTCTCATCTTGTACCTAGTTGGTATAAGGAGAATGAATTGTGTGACTTCCACCATGTCATTGGGCATGATGTTAGTAGGTGCAATAATTTCAAAAAAAATGTCCAAAGTCTAATTGACAAAGGGGAACTTATGTTGGATAACCCTGATACACCCCCAAATCAATCACTTGACATCTTTATACATCCATTCTCCAACCATGCCCCTTCTATGAACAATGAAAATAATAGAGGAGAATCCTCCCAAAACCATGAGATCCATACCATTAATTTGGTTCTTAGTTAACTCATTATTGAGAAAACCATTGCCCAAACCACCTTTCCTTCCCCTCCACTTATTGAGGTAGTGGAGTCACCTTTTATTCCTTTGGAAATTGAAACAAAGGAAACAACTATTCCCCTTTCTCCACTTGTTGAGGTACTGGATCGACCAACCTCTCCTTTGGAGGAGATACCAAAAGAGGTAGTCATTACCACCATATGCTTCTCTTTCATCATATAACAATCCACTCTTCCTTTGGAAATTATTCCTAAATAAGACGTCACTTTATCTACCTCTCCTATAAAAGACTCATCTTCCTAAACCTTGGAACCTTTGATTGAGGAAAAGGATGAGGTAACCACTCCCCTCTCTCCACCCATGGTTTTGTCCTTTGAGACCAATAATGAAGGGATCAAACCCTTCTATAAACTTTTCTCTAGACTGGTTCAAAACTTGGAGTACCTATCCCAACCCAACATGGATCATGCCACATTTTGGCACTATTTCAGGCTTCCTTGCCCAACCAAGCAAGAGCCCTCAACCATGCCATTATCAACCAAACCTTCAACTTCCATTATTGAATCCACCATCATCCCAACCAAACCATTAGAAACCTCTACCCCTCAAGCCATAGTTGAACCAACCAAACTAGCTCTACTCAAAATATCCCAAGCACCTTCTCCCATCCCATCTAATCCCATCAAAAACCTTAGCATGCTCCCTACTCAAATCCTTACTCACCCTCCATTAAATTTGGATTTATCACCACCTACCCCACCAAAGAAATACCAAGTCAAGCCAACCAAGAAAGAAGAGCCACCTAGGATCCTAAAATCCATAACCTTGCCACTTATTTATACCTTGCCTTCCATTTTGGGACCACATCCTTATTCCATCCTAGGACGTCATCCTTATATTAAGAAAAAACATCTCCCAAAGACAACCCAAACCAAGCCTCCTCTTCTATCTACACCCCTACCTATTTTTTTGTGCACTCTAGCTCCAAACCCTCCACTACCAAACATCCTACTTCTAACCCTTATATTTTCAAACCACCCATTACCAAGCCTATTATAACTAAAATGTTTCCCTCCAAACCACCAACCACCAAGAATACTCTAGTCAAAACTCTCATTACTAAGCCTACCCCTAAGAAGGTTTCCACCCTAAAAGTCAAAACCAAAACTCCAACATCCTTTCCACCTTTGCCTGAGTCTTACTCAACCATCTTATAGATATTATTGAAAGCTTCTTGCTTAAATTTACCTCTCATCAATTCATTTGACCCCCATATTCCTAATCCATCTTGGTTTGATGATAAACTAATTTTCTCATACCATAGAATGCCAAGACATGATACAGAGATGTGTAAATCTCTTCAAGCCTTAGTCCATCAGCTATGTGTTAACAATGACCTATTATCAGAAGAGCCACCCATAACACCATAGCTACTCTAGGAACCACAAGCCATCACCCCAAACCTACCTACTCCCACACTTTCATCTAAGAGTGAGGAAGAACCAAAGTAATATTCTATCGAAACTCTTCCCCAAATCCATACCATCCATGTGGTCACATGATCACAAGCCCAAAAAAAGGATAAGGGGAAGACAAAGGTGTCCATTATATGTGCATACCCTTATTATACCACCCAATCACAAAACCAAACCCAAACACCTACACCTACACCTTCTCCCAAACCCAGGATATCCATCTTGGGTACCTCTCAACCCAACCCTTCTGAGTCAATCCAAAGAGTGGTTCTAAAGAAACTTTACCAAACACTGGTGAAGATGATTTTATATGAACTAATCAATACCTCACCCCATCATCACTAGGCAATGATAGAATCTTTATAGTTTATAGAGGTCTAACTAGAAGACCCATAACCTTTGGCAACCTTTATTAGAGCCCTCTAGCTTTCCACCCTTATTACCTTCTAAAGATTCAAAAATACCCTTTGTTCATCTCTAGGATCTATATCTTCCTCTCTTCATTACCATATACATTAACTCCACCCACATCAAGAGATTTATGATTGATGGAGGGGAGAGCATCAATATTATCTCCTCCCATGCATATGACCAACTAAAACTATCGAAGAATATTATGTCAAAAACCACATCAATGTTCCATTCCTTCAATGACACTATGGCAACAACTCTAGGAACCATCATCTTCTGCATTCATTTAGGACCTCATATGCTTTTTTATCTCTTATACATAGTAGAAGGTGAGTTCTAATATAATTTCCTTTGTAAACACCCTTGGATTTGTTCCATGAATTATGTGACATCTACCCTACATCAATGTATCAAATTCAAGCATGAGGGTTAGGTAGTTAACATACAAGCTAACCTAAGTCCTTTCACATCTTATAACATGACATATCAGTTGAATGATGTCCTCCTCCTTCCATCTACCAAGTCTTTACCAACCAATAACGAATCCACCTCTTCCACCAACCATGCCTCAACTAGATCATCCATCCCTTCTACCCAAATCACCATGAATGACCCCTTGAAATAAACATTCCAATATCTTTCACTTGGGGAGTATCACCTCTTGGCCTTGAATGCCTTCCCTACTCCCTAAGAGTATAGGAACTTTGAACAAAACCCTAGTTATGACCCCAATATTGAGACCACTATTTATTTTGGCCTCCCAATCTTTAAACAAATCTTATCTATGAGGGACTTGATCAACCACTTATTGCCTTCTCAACCTCCTCTTCTTCTCAACCATTCACCTCTAATTTCTCCTATTTTGGATAAACTAGAGTTCACCAAGACATACCTCCATAGGTGTGCTTGGAAGAGATTAAGTCTAGGCCATTATGATCACAAACCACATGAGTTACCTTCATGTAAGACTCTAAATCCTTGTGAAATATTTAGTCTCAATTTTTCTCCACTTAAAGAGCCAATAGACTCGCCTCCCATTACCGTTATTGATGAGGGAGTCCCATCCTCACCATCCACACCACCATCGGTATCAGAGGATTTTGACATCATCCCCCCTAACCTTTTATTCATCAACATGATCAACCTTGGACCCCTAACTTATCAAAATGGTGGGGATATCATAACCATTCCTCTAACTCATCCTAAGATGGTAGGAGATGACTCTCCTACAATTAATACCATTCGATGTAAGGATGATGATTCTATTCTTTCCTATCTTGGTTTAGAATATTCTTCTATCCACAAATCCCTTCCCCTTGAGAATTCAATCATGTTGAATTATTCCACCATGGATATCAACTTGGGTACTTTAGATAACCCATGCATTATCAAAATTAGCCAATTGCTAAATTTTTTAGAGCTTTAAGATTTCCCCTCCTTCCTGCAGGGCCGTAACATAGCCTTTGCTTTGTCTTAAAGTGACATGTTAGGAATCAACCCTTCCATTGCCACCCATAATATAGTCACCAACATGATGCCAAGATAATTAGGGAAAAAATTCATTAGATGCACCATTTCATAGCTCGTGTTATCAAATAATAACTTCAACACCTCCTATATATAAATTTATTTCAACCCATTAATTATCCCTAATGGGTCTTGAACATCATCCCTATCACCAAAGCCACATGGGGACTTTGGCTTTATGTAGACTTTCATGACCTTAACCTCATTTTCCCAAAGGATGACTTTCCTTTCCCAAGCATTAACCATCTTGTTAATCTTATAGCTAGCCATGAGATGTTTTTTCTCAGGTTATAATCAAATCTTGGTTGCCCCTAAAGATCAACACAAAACCACCTTTATCACCCCCTGGGGAACTTTCTACTATAAGGTCATGCCTTTTGGTATGAATAATGTTGGTGCAACTTAATAGCATGCTATGACCTATATCTTTTGTGATCTTATTCACAAAATCATAGAAGACTATGTCAATAACCTTATTGAGAAATCCAAATGTTTTAAAGATCATTTAGTTGTTCTTAATATTATCATTAAATGCCTCATCCATTACCATGTCTACCTTAACCCCAAGAAGTGTATTTTTGGGGTCTTATGAGCAAATCTCCTTGGATTTATCATCTCCCTTCAAGGAATTGAAGTCGATCCTGCCAAAATCAAATAAATCCTTGACATGCCTCCTCCCACCCACCTCAAACAACTCTGTAGCTTGTAGAGGAAGCTCCAATCTATTTGTCACTATATCTCTCAACTCTTTGATTGATGCCAACCTTTCCACCACCTTATAAAAAAGGATGTATCTTTTAAGTGGAAAAAAGACTATCAAAAGGCCTTTGATTCACTTAAAGAGTTCATTTTGTCTTTATCCATCCTCATTCTTCCCAAATAAGACCAACCTTGTTACCTTTATATTTCCACCACCAACCAATCCTTAGGGGCAATGCTGGCCCATCGAGATGAGCATCATAAATAGAAAATTGTCTACTATATAATTCATACCCTTATAGAGTATGAGACTTGTTACACCCATACTAAAAACTTTTCCTCACACTGGTCTTTGTTGCCTCCAAACTTTGCCACTACCTTCTCAACCATAAGACCTATATCATAACCAATACTAACCCACTCTATTATATGCACTCCAAGCCATACCAAAACCAGTGTATGGCTAAGTGTCTCATACTCTTAGCTAATTTTGACATTGAGTTCCTCTAATAGAAGTCAATAAAATGGAAATTCATCACTGACCAATTTGTCAAAGTACCCTTAGCAGATAACCAACCATCCTCCCTTAAGTTTCTCAATGAGTCCATCACCACCCTTTCTCAAGAAGACATCACCTATCAAATGACCATGTTCTTCAATAGATCAAAATGTCAACATGGTAGGGGAGCCAGTATCATCTTTATTCCCTTTGACACTAACCTTTCCTTTATCCTTCAAACTTGACTTTGACTGTACTAATGATATGGCTAAATACAAAGCCCTAGTGATAGGTCTCCAAACTGCTTTAGCCTTGGAAGTCAAAACAATCAACATTTTTCATGAGTCCCAACTCATGGTCAATAAAATAAATGGCTCTTACTAATGTAATAATGATCTCTTACAATAGTATAAATAACTAGCTGATGTACTCTTAGCATCATTTTAATATTACCTTATCCACATCACTCTGTAATCTATGAACAAGTTTGCTGATACGATGGCTTCTCTCACTTCCTAGATTCCATCTACACCTTCTGGATTTAAGCTATCTATCATTATCCATCATCTTATCAAGCCTTCTTATGTCATATTAGAGTCTCTAACCATTTATTATGTGGAAGTCACCCAATCTATCTTTGGTGTAAGCATATATTCAACTATCCCAACCTTGCCATCATTACTTCTGACCTTTTCAAGAATAGTCAAATAAATTTTATTTACAGCACCTTACATTATACCATACTAGGGGGAATTCTTTATAAATGTGGCTTTGATTGTCTCCTCTTTCATTTTCTTCATAGTCATGAAGCATCTCATGCTATCAAGGAAATGCATGATGGGATTTATGGAGGACATGCTTGTGGTCTAGCTGTCACTAAATGCAACCTTCACCTTGGCTACTACTAGCCTACTCTTAACCAAGATTATTGTGATTATGTGAAGAAGGGTAACATGCCAATTCACATCATGCACCTAGCCATAGTCTCCAAGTACCCAAATATTTTTGGCCCTTCTCATAATGGGGTCTAGAACTTATTAGTGAAATTAACCCCTATTCTTCATAGTGAAATCATTATATCATCATCACAATAGAATATTTCACCAAATGGGTATAGGCTATTCCTCTCATCTCAACCAAATATAAATATATTATTGATTTTATCAACCATCACATCATGTACCATTTTAGTGTTCCATACAAAATTATCACCAGTAATGGTAAATCTTTTAAGAACAAACAAGTCTAGAGTCTTTATGACACATTCAGTATCAAGTTAAGTTTCTCATCACCTTATCATCCATAAGCAAATGGATAAGTCAAATCTTTTAACAAAACTCTTAACAACATGCGAACTAAATTGGTTAATGCATCCTATTAGGATTGGAATCTACACATCTCCTTCACCTTATGGGCATATCATACTAGCATTTGAACCCCTACGGGTGCTACCCCTTTCTCTCTTATTTTTGGAGTAGAGATTGTCTTGCCTCTTAAAGTCCAAATTCCCTCTCTTCATATATCCCTATAAGACATCATTTATAAAGATGATTATCATCAATAATTTTTATCCCAACTTAAGCTACTTGAACATCATTTAGTCATGCTTACCCATCTTCATGTCTATCAAGAATGAATCAAACATGCTTATAAAAAGCACCTCAAAGTAAAATAATTCAATATCAGAGATCTTATCTTAAATTAAAATCAACATATAACTAATATGGAGAAAATAAAGTGGGGAAAAATTGATTTTAATTGGTGTGGACCTTATATCATAATGCATAAGTATGGATCAGGAGCTTACCGATTATGCTCTCTTGAAAGGAAACTAGAACCTATGCCCCTTAATATTTCACATCTACATCCTTTCTTTTGTTAAACAAGATCTAGCTCACATTTTGTCTAACTTAATCTCATCCCTTGTTTTCACCAACATTAATCTCTTTATTTTAAGGAGAACCAATTAAAGTTAGATCATGTGATTCTCCATCACAACCTTAGCCTAATATTAAACATGGGTACCATGGTTTTATCCATGGCCTAATTCTCATGGTACTCTCCACCCCTTTATAGGATGGGTTCTCATGGTCGTTGTCACCTAAAACTCCTTTACCCATTATCAACCTTCTTGTACTTTAGTCATAACTTCATGAAGGTGAACCTTTCAAAGCTTATATAAGCAAATCCATGTCAATAATAGTAAAAAAATCAAAAAATCACAAAAATTCAAAAAATCATGTATTATATGGGTCATTCCAAGCATTCACAGACTGCTCCCTTGAAGGACAGCTACCTAAACCAATCAAAATTAATTAGTGTAAGCTAGACTACTCCCTTGAAGGATAACTATCAAAATCCTTAAACAAATCTCATAAACTTAGACCACTCCCTTAAAGGATGGCTAAGTAAAGCATTTGTCAAAGCATAGTAATTTCTTGGAAGCTTCTCGCATCGATCAGCTTCCCAAACTTCCCAATCAATATAAAAATATCACAAGACCCATTATCAAAATAAAAAAAAGCAAAAATAATTTTAAAAACCGCAATTGGCTTTCATAAGTAGACTTCTCACATTGATCAGTCTACACCTTATATGACATAGACTTGTTTATACTTGATCTTTGGTAACCTGTAAAAGAGGCATGCTAGTCTCACAAGAATATTCAATCATCATCCATCTTCCTTCTATCAACAAAGGATTTTTTAGCTTACTTGACATTATGTGATCCATAAAAATTTTAACCAACTAACGAGTGCTAATGAAAAGCATTCAAAGGGCTTATGTTCATAAGCCAATCTAACTTTAGTTTGTTTTATTCCTTACCAAAGTAGAAGCATCTTGTCTTCTTATTCTCTCATACCTATTTTTTTATGCATTTATTAAAGATGCTTGTCTTTTTTGATTGTCTCATCTTTCTCATCTTTCCTCACATTTAGTTTTTTATCCAACTTACTTTATGTGTTTTAAGATTTATTCACCTTCATCTAATGCAATCCATTAAAAATATTTAAATACAAATTATGTGTGTTATTATGTGTTTGGCATCTTGTCTTATTTATCTAAGTGTTTTTAATCAAAAAATATATTTTTTAATGAATTAACCATCTCAAACATTATCATATCATAGCATCATAATCATCATACATTCATCACAACATCATAATCTTATCCAATCCTATCTATCACATCATCACCATTTATCATATCATAAATCCATGAGTCATCCATATATTTTATCCTAGATAGGTAAGGAAACATAGATTCATTAATTTAAAAACATCCACATTTCTAATCAGTCACACATCAAACCATGAACATCATTACCTCATTATCATATTAATAAACAAAATCTACATAACTAATCACATTAACTAATCATAAACCATCTATCATTTCATTAACATTTAATCATCCATCATAAATCAATGAGTCATCACACATGTCTATCTAGATATCAGAGAACATCAATTCATTAATACATCTACTCAAATAGAAATGCTAATCATAAGCAACATCATGATCATAACAAATAAAAACATATCCATAAGCCATATCCACAACCATAACCATAACCACATCATGAGATCATAATCAAAATAATCATATATATAACAATAATGTCTACATCTCTTAAAATCATATACATCTCATTATATCAGCTCACAGGCTGGTATTGAAATCATATAATACATCAAAATCTAGAGTCTCATGAGAATCTAAGGTGTTGGAGCACTGCTACTCCTTGGATCCTAAACACCTATAGGACTTATCTATGCACCTACAGATGTTTCCCATTGACATGGTGCAGCAATGTTGGCTCCTTCACTCCCTTGATATGTCACATACTCATAAAACCATGGCTCATCTGGAAGGTTGGTAAATACCAATACCTCATAATATCATAGATCCTCTACTATAATAATGTATCTAGACATAGGAATCATCCCCAGTGGTCTTACAGGTACTTGTAGACATGTTACTCCTTATTTCAAAGTGTCCATCTCCTATGTGACCAAGGCTAGTTATGTTCATGCCTAGTCTCTCTCCTTTTTTAGGCTACCCAATTGGCCCTATGTCATGTCCCTCTCTAATGTTACTGTTGCTAGAGTTACATGTGTTGCTAATAACACTGCCCTGGCCTAATCCCTATTTATGATGAGTACCTACCTATTTGGGGCATCAACATCCATCTAGTCCCCACCCCCTCCTCCATATCAACATTTATGGTTTATTGACTAGCTTGTACATCATCTCCTCCAAACATTGTCATGTCATAATGTAACTAAAATCAAATAAGGTACTCTTATGTGACCCCTACATCATCAATCTCTGATCTCACTAGTATCTCCTCTTGATCAAACTCAAACTCCTTTAGTTGTGGCTCAGGTAGTGAAAACTCTATGTCCTCCCTCTAGTACTATGGGAAAGCACTTGGGATACCCTGCACTAGCCCAAACTACCACCTCACCCTGTCAAAAGGAATCAAATCTACCTCAAGCTCCCATCTTCCCTCAATCCACCCATAACTATGGAATGATAATATCTACCTTGTAAGACCTACCCATGCTAGAAATTTGACATACAATCTCTAGATGACATCACCCTAAACCAGTGCATCTATCATGTCTCAGTACCACTCCAGGTCTTGTATTCCTCCCCTAATGGTATGAGAACATAATCATGCCTCCACCATATGAAGCCAACTCTATAGTCCATTTATACCCATCCATGTCATGGAAACCCACCTGGTCAAAGCACTCTGATGTGCTCATATGCCTAGTAGTGAAAAATAAACTTGATGTTGATGCCATAGTTCTTGTATGACCTATAGCCCTAGAGTTCTTGATAGATCTATACTAGCAACACCAAATCCCAAGCATATATTATCTAGTCCATAATCTTCCCTACTAAAACACCTAATAATATAGAGGTAAATCTACCACTACTCGAGTCTAACAGTGCATAATAGGTCATGGCCATCATCATCATAACAACTTGTCTTTTTCCCCTATCCCTATGATATAGGGGTGTATAATAGAGTCCTCATGCATGCCACCTTGCATACATCAAATCCTCCTTGTATAGCACATCCATGAGCTCATCTCACTCCTCACCATTGATGTGCTCTATCAGATAACCTTGTATTAGTAGCCTCATGATCTAATATATGTCCTTTATTAGGATCATCATCTCTTTGATCAGTAGTAAGAACATGTTAGTGGTCGAGTCACATATCTCAATGAGGGCCACCAACATAGTTGCATCTCTAGGCACGCACTAATAATATCTTATGATTCCCAATCCCACTATTGTCAAGTGATCCCACTATTGGTCTATTATCACTTGATAAACCTCATCTAGGAGCTATGACACTTGATCTCACACCTATAATTGTTCCCTCACCTGTAAGGTTAGACGCATTCCTTAGTATACTTTACCTATCAAAATGCCACCTATGACAACTACCCTAAACTTAACCTTACCCTTTACCTCATCTATGTATACCTTCACCTAATTCAACCTCAAACACCTTACCTAATTTACCCTACAACTACATTAACCTTACCCTTCACCCCTCCTTACTCTTCACCCATCCCTCCACTATATTTTTAACTTATCCTAAACCATCGATGATCAAGTATCACCTAACGATGTTTTTTTGTAAAACTATCATCAACCACCCTCAACCACTGACAATTTAATGGTGAACCATCATCAGTCTACAAATTGACTACTTTGACAATCACCTATCGACCGTTGATAGTCACTGATCGAATAACAATAGTTGATAATAAATAATGATGATCAATATGTGGTGACTGTCAGTGACACATCAAGCACTAGGGCTTACCTAAATACATAAAACATCAACAAACCTTCTAAATTTTAACCTACCCTTAAACTAATTATCACCTCCACTAGTTCTTACACAACTACTACCCACCCCATACCCAAAGCTTAAACACCCCCCAATTTCAAAATGCCTACCCCTACCCACCCACAACAACTATATAAACAACAAATTCAAGCACTTCATAACCAACAAATTCAATTGCATCATCTACCTCATTCTGAAACCATCATCATGGTGTCACTCTTGTAACCATCATTGATCACCACCACACTCTATCTTTACCTCTCTGCATCCTCACTAGATCAACTTTGCTCTTGCCCATAGGATCACCTAATCACATTTTAGCTAATCTCATCTAATCACCACCTCACTCAGCTCACATGAATCTCCAACTATCAATGTTCTTCACTCAAGATACATTCCAACGCTATGGGTTGTAATTAATGAATGAGGAAATATAATCCTCTTTTGACTTTTAACCATTACCCTTTTAGGGTTGATGTCCAACCATCGATGGTCACTATGAAACTACTGATGGTTGACCCTGACCATCAATGGTCGAACCCTCTAAATTTTTAGCATAAAAACTACACTTTTTACCAACTCTTCACCATAACAACATTACAATTACCCATACCTATTGAATATCATCTTCTCTACCAACCCCCCAACAAACTAAACCACCTAGATTTGGTCATTTTGGCATGACTTTTTCACCTTTTATGACAACCTTGCCTTGGTCATTTTGACCACAATGATAACTTTGCCATATTTACATAACTTGAATTTGCACTACCTTTTTACATAGAAATCATTTATGTCTTCCTAGGATCAGATCCTACCTTGGATACCTAAGAACACATTGACCTTGCCTAAGAGACTTACATTTATGAGTGTAACCATAAATGACATGCTTAAAATTTAGTCACCTAGTCCATTTATCACTTGTCCTTTTAGTACCAACCATGATTTACAAACTACCTCAACTATGGAAGCTTATTCTATGTGTGATTTATGTTATCACACTTAGTTGCATTTTGTGCATATGTTTGTGCTTCAATGCCCAACATATCATCAATTTATTTTTCACTTAACCACTTGTCAAACCCACCACCAACTCTATTTCACCTCATCGATTCCCAGTTTGACAGGGAACACCTCCTCCCATACTCAGAGCATCCAACCATCTACCAACCTTCTATTATTTTTATAGCTTAAAGATGCAAATTGCATACAAAAAAGGGGAAAATGTAAACATTGTAAAACTACACACTATGGTTATATATGTTTTACTAACCCTTAGACCACCCTTGGACCCCCTTAAGATCATTTTCTAACCATTTACCCCACCAATCATTAATGGAAATGGCTAAATTTAGCCATTTTTAACTATGACCCTAACCACTGATGGTTGACCCTTAACTACCGATGGTTAACCTTGACCATCAATAGTTTTTCCTTAACTACCTCAGGATTTAACTTTAACTCCTACTCTGGCTTTTTTTATTAATATTTATTTTAACTATCTGCATAATCAATACATGTTATGTTAAAATTAGATAGCTTGTTATACACCTTATTGAACCTTTTGTTTCACTGCTCCCTTTCCTCTATATTAAGAGAGGAAGATGAGGTGAAAGAGATCAAAACTTCTAGTGAAAGATATTAGAGCTTCTTTTACATGTATTCTTCTCACTTCTAGATAACCAATAACCAAGACAGAGATCAAAAGCATTGTTGTAACTCATCAGTCAACAACCAAGATATTGTCACTCTGCCAAAATTGCTTCAAAATCTAAAACAAGCTTTCATCCAACCTCAACATTCTTTAGACCACCAAAAATAAATCTAAGTATCTATTTCTTATCAAGATTTAGCAATTAGTTTCTTTATGTCATTCCTTGTGTCACTTTCTCTTTCACCCCACTTTCTTATGTTGGAACTCCACAACTCTAGACACTTCTTCTCTTCCCCAAGACCACCCACAACCTCTTTCAATCATTTAATCACCCTCTACATGAACTAGACACTTCTAAACACTACTCTTTATCTCCCAACCAACATCCAACCTAAACTTACCTTCTATAACCTCTCTACAACCTTCCCAACCAAACTTATTTTCTTAAGTAGATTCCACAGTAACCGTCGATGGTTACCCAATCACCAAGGTTTGAACCTAACCATTGATGGTCTCTATCTATCATTTTCAATATCAAGCTTATTTCACCTATTATACCCTAACCAAATTCCATTTTTTGAGTTTTTGTCTCATCATAGAGGATCACTCAATCTTCTGAACCATGTTTGATTTATTTAGCATTGATAGCTAATCATTTATTGCTATAATTTGTCAAAAGCACTTATTTTTTTCTCAATTATTTCTTGTATTTGATTTTAGTATCCTCTATTATTTATACAAACAATTTATCTTTCATTTTTAGAACTTAATTGTTTAAAAGTATGGATTGACAGCCTCCAAAGAAGCTTGTACTTCTTGGATCTAGCTCACACTAGGAAACCCACCCTACTATCCAACTAATCAACCATTTATTTAGTGTTTTATTATCTACAAGTCATCCTCCCAAGATAAATAGGAGACTCCATAATCATCTGGATCAATGTGTGTGTAACATATCAGGTTCTACTAACCTCACCCTTCTTTTAAGTTTTACAACTTTCTTTCTAAAGAATAAAGCAAAATTTTAGTGAAATAATTTGATCAAAGTATTTTTAGATACTGATGATTAGTGGGCTACTACTTAAGTTATTTTTTGCTTAAAACTTGAAACTTTAATTTTTTTTGGTGATACTTTGATATTTTTGAGTATTTGGATACTTTACATTTTGGCTTTGGTAGATATATGACAGCATGTTGATACTTTATCCATTATAGTTATTTTGATTATATATTTTTACTAAATTACATGGTTAAATGTATATGGAATTAATGTTTATAGTATTTAATTTTATTTAATTACTATAATTATTATTATTTGGCATATATGAATGATTATTTTAAATGCTTGCAATGACTAAGGGGTGTCACCCATTTATAGTTGTGTTTGGTCTATTATTATTTAATTTTTATCTTAATACTTTATTAAAGCCTTAAACTTGAATTCAAGTTATCAAATTAACTAATTGACTTTATTAAAGTCAATTCAAGTTAACTAATAACTAATTAAAGCTAGTTCTAACTTATTTTCTTAACCATCTTTTAAGGAGATTGTTGTAAAGGACATCAAAGCTACATCATAAAGGGAGAAAACATTACACATGTATTCTGGAGACTCTGAGTTACTCAAAATTATACATCATTTTTTATTTTATGAAACATTTTTGTGATGATACAACTTTTGCAGATAGATCAATAATACATCTTATGATGTTTAAGTAATACGCTTGATCAGTGTAGGTATATCCAAGTTTCTTATATAAGTTTATAAAATGATTATCTAAAGTCTATTAAATCTAATATCTTATGATGATTGTAGATATGAAATAATATGTGTAGAATCTAATGTAATTGACCTGAATAATAATGATTACATCACTATGTGCAATACTTTATTAATATTTTCAAACTATAACAACTAGCATTTCAAAGATATTTTATATTGAAGATAGTTTTTCAATAAAATATTATTTTATTTTCTACTAAGATGAGTCCTTTCTAAGACTCATAATATGTTGTTATTTTTTTATTATTCTTATTTTAATCACCCAAAAGTGGTATTTGAGTGCTAAGAGTGTTACTTGAAACTAAATATCTCTAGCTTAGCTCGAGACCTATCCTAGAGCCTATAGTCACACTTATCCATCCTTCATGTACGCCATAGGCATCCCTAGTCATCTCTAAAGTAGTCCCAAACTCTCATTTCCTAATCTTGACCCTTCATGCCTAATGTTATGCCAGTTGGACACTACCATCATAATAAGGACACTAGTGCCACATGGCACTAGTTTACCAAAAATGGTGCTAATGTCATTTGCCCTATCTTTTCCCAAATAGATATATTTTCAAAACTAAATACTCCTAGGTCATCTTATACATCTTTTATCACTTTCACAAGCAATAGAATAGTATTAGTATATATATATATATATATATATATATATATATATATATATCCCTCTACCCACTAGATGTAAATTAGATGAAAAATACACATTCAAACATAGAATAAGTTGAGTACAATTAAGGTTATCAATCCTTATTCTACCCTACTTCTGTATACTATCATCTACAACAGTCGTAAGCTCAAATTATCCATATTTCTAGTCTCAAGCATATTCAAGTCACTTAAGGCCACTATCATACTAGCATCAATTTCATTTATACTAAGACTTGGGTGGGGAGAACTACATTGGGATCGAACCCTCCTTGGAGTATTGGTATGTAGGCAACTCGCTTCATAATGGAGTGTTAAGGATGTCTAGCCTACCCCACTAACAAACACACTTTTCATATCATGACCTATTTACATGGAGGATTAGGGTTTGTACAATAAATTAGTAATTAATATATATATAGGTTTTAAAACTCATCCACATAGGAACAATCATCAGATTTCTAGACACATGTGCACCTAGACATTCAAGATAGGCATGCACAAAGGACACTACCACCAATATTAGGACACTACCACCACTTTTCCAATAATGACACTATTATCCAATTATGTTGATACTATCTAAGAGGGTTTTTGAAACCAAGATCTAGATTATGACACTCGAAATAGCTTCCATCTTAATTTCCATCACCCAGATCATTTGTATTAGGTGTTTTCTAGTGAAATCATTGATTGCACTATTTATTTCTATTTTTAGAAAATTCAAAGCTAGTTAATTTTGTAACAAATTAATGGTTGTATTTATTAAATATTATTTCCCTAATTTAGTCTACTCAATTCATTAACAAACATAAGATTTACATACACTAAGTCCTAAAAGGTTAAAATATTTGATGAACCCAACTTACTTTGAATATTGCATAAACCCTAACCTTAGGGTTTACATTTCTAGCACTCAGATATCATATCCATACATTTTCTAATTTTATTTGATATAATCCTGATAATAGTGAAAGAAGAAGTGTATCACTTTTTGCTGTAAAGTTTAATACTTTCATTTGCATGCTTGTTCGCTTTAATTCAGAATAAACTTAGAAAAGGCATAAACACACTTATAGATGATGCTTTGTATCAATTAAAACATATGTCATTTTTCATGGCATGTTATCTTTCTCTTATGTGTAATTCTATTAACAATCAAACCCTTACATACATATAGGATTTAGCACATAAGTTAACAACTATGTTTCAAGTTTCAATGTCTTATCTTATGCACAGGAAATAATCTCCTTCTCCTCCTCATTTAAATGAGGGTGATAGTTACTTTTCCTCTAACTAGATCCATATTTTCACTCCCCCATGAGATGAAGCAACCCATACCATTATCACTAATCCCCATACTTATCCTATTCACACCTCTTTCCTATAGGATGTGTGCCTACATGTTCAATTGGAAGAAACTAGGGTTTGCACTTGTAAGACTCTAAGGGATCAAATTATCAGTATGAGAAAGCTAAATCAAAACATAATATGCTAGTGTAAACCATGTATATGCATCTACACCTAGGAAAGTTGTGCCCAGCACTCTTTCATATCCAAATCATAAATCACAACAAAGTACATCTACAACTAGTGATTCAAAGATCAAATAAGAGTTCAAATGAGGTACAAAGTGAAATGATTAAATCTAAGTTAATCAATCGACCCCATCTATACCTAGTGAGGAGATTCAGATATTATTGTGCATATCATAGAATGCATGGACACCGCATTGATTCATGTTTAACATTGAAAAGAAAAATATAATAAATAATGGATACAAATGACTTACATAATGACACATCATCCAAACAACATACAATGGCACATCTACAAATTCAAAAAGGTTTAATTCATAAATAATACAAAAATGGTTACCAAAGCACAACTCATAACAACAAAAGGTTCACAAAGCATAATCAGAGATATAAACAGTACAAAAAGCATAGGTAAAACAAGTAAAAGATGAAAATATACCTCTCTAAAATGAGGCTTAACTTTAAAATCAATATGGGTTTGGTCAAAAATATCTAAAATAGTTTGATTATCATGATCAAGGTTTGGGAAAATAGGTCCAAGACATCACTACTCTTATTCTAGCAGTTGATAATGTTGGTCAACAAATTTGGGATTTATTGAACATCCTAAGGCACATCATTCACAACTAGAGTTTATCAAGGCAACAAGTCTAGTTACATATGAAATGTTACACAAAGAGCAAGAACTTAAGTTGCAAATTTAAAATCAAGCTAAGCTAATAAGCATTATCAAAAAAGGATTTCTAAAAAAAAGAGCTTCCAAAGTACCACATGCCTACAATAAGCACAATTTCAAAGGCCAAAATCACAATCAATATTCTAAATAATAACTAATAAAGGTCAAATCCATAGTATGAGGCAATTCTCTCTAGCATTCTAGGTTATTATAATTCTATTGATGAATAATACCCAGATTTCTACTACAACACCATTCAACTATAGCATAGTAGTCACACTACATGAGAGATTACCACTCCTATTTTTTTACATAGGTCACATTGATAGTGAGTCTCCTATGAGACTCATCGGTTAGTATCATTCCTCCCTTAATGTACATACTTTCCTTCTCTCTTGCTCCTTGTATATAGTTCATTTTCATATTGCTTGTGCATAGCTTATATAAACAAAATCCAAAAATAATATGTCAAAAAACATAAAAACATTTAAATATTACTCAGAAAACACAAAATTATAGATTGTATGCATTTCTATGTTTACATTTCTTATATTTTTTAGACACTGCATATGCTAGCTATCTTAGTATAGTCAATTTTATCATACATATATGCTTCACTTATTTTTGTTGAGTTCTTATAGATTTTTTTAGGGCTCATGTCCACTACACCAATCCAGACTTGTTATTATCTACCCACTAAGGGTATATAAATTGATACATGGGTCTTCCCTTGACAAATTCAGCCACTTGGGGGCATCTTATACAAAGTTTTGATTACTAGGTTCTATTTTTCCATACTTTACATCCCATCTTTAGCATTGTTATATCTTGATATTGATCATGCTAATCTTACTCAATATTTTTGCTAGCTACTATTACTTTAGACTCAGCATATGAAAATCCTATCTCTTACACAAATTTTTATTACATATCCATACACACTTTCATTTCTAGCTTTCTCTTAGTTTAGACTTGTTTGTATCTATATGATTATATTATTTGAGAGCATTTGAATATGTCATTGTTCTTTGGCTATACACCACTTCTATTCACAGTATGTATGCTTTGGACATGTTCCCATGTCCTTTTGTGTGTCTTTCCTAATTGTGTGTGTGAACATTTGAACATGTACTTCTATGTGGATCTAACCCAACTTGCTTATTTCTTGCATATGTGGACATTTTGTATGTCTTATTTTCTTAGATTTAGTGACATGTGCCCATGTCCCTTCTATTTTGGCCCCTTGGCCTACTTTTTATGCCTTTATGTTTTGTATGTATGCTTTTTTCTATGCATCATGGTCATGACACGTATATTTACTTGTTACACACACCAATTTTTGATGCCATAAGGGACCTCATGCATCTACCCTTCCTAATTAGGTTCCATTATAGACATAATGCCCCATCCCCCTGCGTAGTTACCCATTTTCACTCAAATTTATTATTTTATACATTGTTACATATATATTCACACCCTTATGAATGATAGACATGACACACATATTAAATTAAATATTTAAGCTCGAATCATCTTACACTTTGATGTTATGTATGCACATTATATTGGATTATTACACAGTTATCATATATGCTCTAGCTAACACACATTTTGTAGAGTATTTTCTTTTTAGGATAGTTCTTGTACAGATTCAACAACTCCCCTCAAAAGAGGGGGCATTCATAGGGGTTTGTCATAGAAATCAGCATCCTATATTGCACTTATAATACATTTTACATTACATAGGCTCAATTATAAAAAATCAAACATAGGTAAACATAGTGGGAAAATAGTGACCTAGAAAGTAGTACAGTTGCATAGAATTTAGACCAGAAGGACACTAGCACAAAAATTGGGACACTAGCACCACATTTTTAAAAATGGTGCTACTATCTAATATCTTTAGTTTCATAAAAACCTAGATTAGCTAGAATAGTATAGTAGGTATAGTATAGGTTTGCATAAATTTAATCATATATTTATTAGTTATGCTTAGTTTTTCTTAGATTCATACTAAGTTTAGCTCAGATTCATATCAGTTTGCTCAAATTAGGGGCATCATGCAAGTATGACCATTCTCATATTTAGTTCAGATGCCTAGATATAGTTTATTATAACTTAATCCAAAATCCATATACTTAGATATCAAATTTAGGGGCATCTGCATGACACATTATTTCTATATGCTCACTTACACATTGGTTGATCAGATGAAATGATAAATTCTATGTCACTCTCTATGTTGTACACACCTGACATCATATTTCAAGTTGCACACCAATTTTATGCCTTACTCCATCTATAGTGGTTGACATTCCTAAGTGGCCTAGAGATGCCTAATGTACTTGAGTGGCTGAAAATCCAACATACATACATCATTTTGCATAGTTTAGTTTTAAATTCATCAACTACACATGGATGGTAAATAATGGACTCATATCCTACTTGAGTTATTAATCCACCTACATGAGAGGGTTAGACACACCATCAGTCTAATCATGGTTATTCACAGGTTATGATCTACCCAATAGGGGTGGGCAATGATGAAGTCAAAACTAGATTGAGTTCTTAAGCCACCCATACATGAATATTGAGAAAGTTATCAGCTCAATCTAATATATTCACTGATTGCTCACTATATACAAATACAAACATAGGTTTTTACTAGTTTCATGTATTGGTTCATGTACCTAGTGAGTTATATTTGTTCCTTTCCTCTTTCCCATCTCTTTACTCAATTTTACTTCTTTACTTAGTTTAGTATTTTGATTTTGATATCTCTTAAGTAAGGACTGATTAATGCATATTTAATTTGTTGACATGCATTGGAGCATGCTTCACCTACTTAGACCTAGCTTCACACATTCTGACCTAGGTTCATGGGCTTCACTTCTTAGGTAAGTCTAGGTACACTTATTTTTTATTTATCCTAGTCATTTTACTTTTTTGCATTTCTAGAATAAAGGGGGTCAAATGTAATCACCCAAAATTGGTATTTGAGTGATAAGAGTGTTACTTGAGACTACCTATCCTTAGCTTATCCCTAGACATATCCTAGAACCTATTATCACAGTTATCTAGCCTTCATGTGGGCCATAGGCATCCCCATTCATCCATATAAAATAGTCTCAGACCCTTATTTCCTAATCTTGGCCCTTCATGCCTAGTGTTCTTCCAGCTAGACACTAGCACCATAATAGGAACACTAACGTCACATGGTGTTAGTGTCCCTAAAATGTCACTAATGTCATTTTCCCTATCTTTTCCCAAATAGATATCTTTTCAAAACAAAAGCCTCATAGGTTTGTTTATGACATATTTTATCACCCACACAAGCAATGTAATAGTATATATACATGAATTTTTGCCCTATAACCACTATATGGAAATTAGATGCAAAATAGACATTCAAACATGCAAAAATTTGATCATAATTAAGGTTATCAATCCCTATTCTACCCTAGTTCTAAATACTATCATCTATAGTAGCCCTAAGCTTAGACTATCTAGATTTTTAGTATTAAGTACATTCAAGGCACTCAAGGCCACTATCATACTATCATCACTTGAACTTGAACTAACACTTAGGTGGGGAGAACTGCATCAGGCTTTATCCCTCCTCAAAGTATTGGTATGTATGCAAATCTCTTCATAGAGGGGCATTGAGGATATCCAACCTACACTACTAACAAGCAACTTTTCAACTCATGCCCTAATTAGATGGAATATTAGGGTTTTCACAATAAATCATTCATTATGTGAAACATATAGTTTCAAAACTCATGCATGCAGGAAAAGACCTCAGATATCTAGACACAAGTGCACCAAGAAGCTTGAGACTGTCCTACACAGAGGACACTACCAACAATATCAAGACACTACCATCACTTTTTTAATAATCATGCTACTATCCAAGAGGGGTTCTAACATTGAGATCTAATTTATGAAACTCAAACCAACTTCCATCTCAGCTTTCATCACCCATATCATCTTTATCAAATGTTTTCCAGCTAAGTCATTTCTTGCACTATTTATTACTATGTTTAGAAAAGTCAAAGTTAGTCAATTCTATAATAGATTAGTGGTTGTACTTATTTCATATTATTTCCTTGATTTAGTTTATTCAACTCTTTAACAAACATAGTATTTACATACACTAAGTCTTAAAAGGTTAAAACACTTATTTAGATTAGTTTTTCTTTTCTTTTCATTTAGTCTTAGATTGCTTGTTTGATTTGATTATCTCTTTAGATTTAATTACTTCATATTGTTTAGATTTGAGTTTCATTTTGTTTTAAGTGTTAGATTTTGTTTAATTTATATTTCATTCTAGTATTGTCTTTCTTTTATTTACTTTTTTTACATCTTAGGTTTAAGTTTTTATTTATTTATTTTAAGTTTATTAATATAGAATTTTATTTGATCTTCTTTTGTTAGTATTAAGTGTTTTGATTTAATTATTTGTTTGATTTCATAATATTTGCTTAGGATTTACTTGAGTGTTTATATTAACCTTTATATTTTGTTAGCTTTTATATTAGTCTTTTAGTTAACTTAAGATTATATTATTAGTTTAATATTATATTAAAGTACTTACATTGATTGTATTTTATAGGTTACTTCTGGTTAGTTTTTTTGTTGTTTAAAATAGATTGTTATTTAGTTAATTATGTTAATCTTTATTTTTGGTTCACTTTTTGGTTTTAATTTTAAATTGTTTTGTTTTTCTTTTGGTTTATTTTATTTCTTTTCTTTGGAATTATTTCTTAAAGATCATCAATAGATTAATAAACATAAATATGAAAGATAATAAATATTTACTTCAAGAGGTTTTCTTTTTCATAAACTTTCTTTGTCAGATAGGTTAGATTATATAATTATAATCGGATTCCTTTTATTTGATTTAAGAGATATTTGATTTCTAAATTATAATGGAGTATTATTCATTATTTGACTTATTATTTTTTTGAACATTTAAAAAAAAACTTGCACATATATTAGATAATGCATGACCTATTAGATCCTTATTATTAGACTTGTATGATTCCATCTTAACATTTGTGATAGGTGAAAGAGTTGATTCATTGACGTGCATATTTTGATTGTTAACACCCTCAGATCAAGCTCAAAACATAATTTATATGTTCTACCAATCATGATTCCAAATTAATTCAAAGATGAAGGAAGACTAGGCTGCATTGGAGAGCCTTTGTCCAATCCAATATCCACAAGCAAGGAAAGAGGTTGAAATAACAACAAATAGGAGCATGGAGGCTAATATAAGGGAAAAATTAGGTGAAATTCTAATTTTATGAGCTAGGAATAATCCATAGTGAATCAAGAACAAATGGGAGAAGCAATGGTGCAGTTAAATCAATCTGCAAGTGTATAGGTAATCCTTTATCTGGGGTATACAATAAGGGTCTTGTAGGGTGTGGGAGTTCTAACCAAGTGTGAGGAATGTCTAAAAGGCTACACAATGGAATAGGGATCTCTCAAGCACATGGGTATAATTTAATAAGACTCATGTAGTCAATAATCTACATAATGAGTTGATATGTAATAATCAAGAGGAGCAGGGTCAGAGGAATCATAATTACATATGCCCTTGAGGTACAAACAATCATTCAATAGAACAAGGAGAGTTTTGTAGTGCCTATGAGCCACAAAAAAGTAGGAAAAGAGATATAACAAGGAAAAAATATAACATTACTTAAACTTACCTAATTAGAATGGTGGTAGAAGGGTAGTTGATAACATGATCCAATGGCTACCAATGTGACCTTTGTGTATTCAAAATCCAAACCCAACTCTAGCTCTTGCATAGAAGGGATAAAATTTGATATCAAACCATCCAATCAAAGATAACATTCACCATATCATCAGCTCTAGTGTTCTCTATATGAGGGATATGGGAGATCTAGAAGTCCTCAAAAGAGGAGAACAAATCATGCACCACCTCAAAGAGGGGGATCAACTTAGAGTTAAGGACATTCCAGAACCTAGTGAATGAACACATGGCTAAGAGTGATTCAAAGAAAAATTATACATAGCATGCACCTAGTTCATAAATATAAATTAGGGCTTTGATAATCACATGATACTTGATACTATTGATCATCTCATTGGTAAGGATGTAACCAGCTATAGTAAGCTCATGACCCCATGGGTCATCAATAGTCCAAGCTACAATGGTGAGTTTTGGGTTGCCTTAATTACCACCATTGGTTTGGATCACCACAAAATGGTGTACTATGATGGGGTTTAAGGATGTAAGACACCATCACAAAAGTACTAGCTTGACATAGTGTTGAATAGGAAAACTACATTACAAAGATAAATAACACAACCAAACCGCAATCATGGAGGCAACCAACACTAGCTATAGTCTCATGAGATGTTAATAAGAATGGTAGAAGTCTCATGAAATATGAGGACTGATAAGAGGATACTAGAGTAATCCCTAAAGAATGCAACCATGAACTTTCACACCTATAAAAACCATGGTGAAAGAGGGAGAGGGAATCATTAAGGCATCAACTGCACACAAGTGGGGAAAATACTAACTAAAATAATCACACAAAGCAAATACTATCTTAGGTACATCTGAAAGGGAGTACATAGGCTTGATAGGATAGGGGGATCAGGGGTTTAATATACTAGAAGTATTTAAAACTAGGCCTATACATGCCCTAATGATGAAAATAGAGGCTACCATTGCATCTAGAATGGTATAAAAGCTCTAATACAAGGGTCTAATGAACCTCCTAGCAATGACAAATATCCCACCTAAAAAGGCACAAGAAAAGGGGAAAGTGAAAAGGCAAAAAGAGTGAAAAAGACTCTTCAATCCATTTTTACCTTTATAAAAACCTAAAGAGATCCAAGAGAAACCATAAAACCACATAGATGAGATAAAGGTGCGTAAAAGCACACGAGTGATCACCATGGTCCAGGTAAGTTCTCTAACTATTGATTTTTTATTAAATAGTTTTATGGTTTTTGGGAGACCCTATAGGCATTTTCATCAGATTTTGATCAAATCCACAGATATATGGAGGCAAAATGTGGGCCAAAAGATCACGGAGGAGGATCCTCATTTTTGGGGATAGATGGGAGGCTAAATGGAATTCTAGGGTGGGCATTCTCACAAGTCCTATTTCCCTGAATGTCCACATCCTAAACCATAAGTTTTTAGCATAAAGTGTCGCATAACCATAGTCTAAGTCATAATTCATTCACAACCCATGGTTTGGGCATATGAAAGGCTATAGAAAACCATAAAAACCTATGGCTTGAACCCAGAGAGCTCAAAAAAGTCTTGGCAAGGTCCTGAAAGAGGTCTATAAGCCCATAGAGGGGGGAAGTAAAATAGTAGGTTTACACATGTATTTTAATTATTTTTATTTCACTAACATCCTATTTTGGTGTACATGAATGCAAATGTGAGGAAGATTTAGTGTGTACAAGGCAAGATATCCATCTCAACTGATATAGTTGTCGTCGCTAGTAGTGTTGACCATGGACTGTGAGGTGGTTAACATCTACATGGCTAGGAATTGAAGTAGACACATTGTCTTGAGTTAGTTAAGTGGTCCTATGGGATGTAGGATTATGGATTCTAGCCCATGTGGGTATCATGCATTACTATCAAGAGTTAGTGAATGAATTGGTGCTCTAATGGGACCTAAAGAGACACACATTCTACTTGGGGCCAAACATAGAGGTCATCCTAAAAATAGAAGATGTTTATCAGCTTTATGGGGTATATATGATATGGAGAGCAATGTCACCATATCTAGTATAGGTTATTATAGAGGAAGGGGACTACCTAGTGGGATGGACTAGGGTGCACATACATCATGGGGTCATGATAGTGTAGAGTTTGTAGATACCTAAATCTAGCCACCGATAACCTCCAACTAGGCTTTTGACCAATTTCCACCAAAATGCATAATTTGGCTTAAAAACACTAAAACACAATAAATAAGTTGAAATTGATATATTAAAGTGCTAATTTTGGCTAGGGTATGACTAAATGGGAAAATGTAATTTATGGGTCAATTAACTTTGATTAGATCATTCTAAGTCAAAATGCTAATTTTGCACCTAGGTGCTTTGGATGCTCTTTTTTATAGAATCTCTTGAATAAGATACATGCATTTATTATTTGGTGTTCGTAACATCTTAAATGGAATAATAGATCCAACACATCTAACATGTTAGGTTGTGGAGCTAAAAGCATTACTATTTGCAAACATGGAGGAGGTTGTTGAGTGTCACAATCACCAGTGTCAGTCAGGCCAATCGACGTCAGTCAAGGGTGAACAGAAGGGCAACTGACATCGGCAGGAGTCAATCGATGTTGGTCACCTCTAGTCAGATAGCGACTGACACCGGTCACTTGTACGGTTCTAGAACTGCTCATTGCATGAATAGTTAGTTTGTTGAACCAGTTGTTTGCATGTAAAGGCTATTTTGAGTCTTGAGCTGCATGTCTAATTATTGTAAATTAGAAGTCTAAGTTATTGTTTAGTATGGGATATATTTATAGACTCATTAGCATGTATTGTAAAGTGTGCTAGTGAAAAGAGCAAGGTGTTTTCCTCTTAGTTCCATAGGAGAGTAATAGAGGAAGGCAAGGTAGATCCTTCCAATTGTAAGAATAGGGTGATCTGCAGGTTGTTGCAAGATCAGGAAGAAGTTATACATGGTAAGTAAGATCATTTGAATTTTAAGTTGTTGCAAGTTCATGGGAGATCTACTTGAAGTACTTTTGAGTGCTTGGTACTGGCAGTGTTATTACTGACTGGTTGGAGGTGAACACTAACTCTGTGTTTGAGTTGTGTGTTGGAACCATTTTTGGTAGGAGAGTGAACTCTTGAGGGAAAGAAATCTATACATCTGAGAGGTGTGGAAGATTGTGGCATCTTCATTGTATTTCCTTCTGGCATGAGTATTAATACAAGATTATGTATTGTCTCTCATATTCTATGTCATTTGTGAATTCTAGTTACTTGTTAATTCTGGTATAACTCCGTGTTTAGTTGCTTATACAAGGTAATCATTCGTGCTCTTATTGAGGAGCAAGATCCTGACAAGTGGTATCAGAACATTTATATTCTAGGTGCCTTATCAAGTGGTATCAGAGCTTTTGGTTGGGTTACTAATAGGTTGTATCAGATCTAGTTAGTGTTTGTTGATTACAGGTCACTCACAGGGGTTTCTATTTGAGTGGGAGTATAGCAATGGTAGAAGAAAGTAAGCTACAAATGGAAAAGTTTAATGGTAAGAAATATCAATTATAGAGGATGCAGATTGAATATTATCTATATCAAAAAGATGTGTACTTATCGTTGGGTGGGGTTGCATGCAAGCCCATGGATATCAAGGATGAAGAATGGGAGGTTCTTGATCGAAAGGCTCTAGGATCTATAAGGTTGAGCTTTGCATCGTCTATGATTTCCAACTTATCATAGGCTAAGACAATATTAGAGTTGATGGAATCTTTGGCAAATTTATATGAAAAACCCTCAACTTTGAATAAGGTATTTCTTATGAAGTAATTATTTAATTTGCAAATGTTGGAAGGTGGATCTATTCATAGTCATCTTAGTGATTTCCATGGTTTGGTAAACTAGTTAAATTCAGTCAATATTGTTTTTGATGATGAAATTAAGGCTCTCTTAATCTTGTGCTCGTTACCTGAAAGTTGGAAGAGTTTGGTAATGGCAGTTAGTAATACTGCGTCGACTTCAAAAATATTAAAAGTGGATGATATTGTGAGTGTAATCTTGAATGAAGAAATTTGCAGGAAAAGCACAGGTGAATCATCAGGAAATGCTTTGAGTGTTGAAAGCAGGGGAAGGCAAAGAGAGAAGATTGAGCATGGGAGATCAAGGTCCAAGATAGGCAGGAGATCCAAGTCCAGGTATGGCAGGATAATTTGCTAGAATTATGGAAAGGTAGGGCATAGAAAGAAAGATTGTTGGTTGGCTGAAGATCAGCAAGAAGGAATTGAAGAAGCAGATGTTGTAGATGTTGCAAGTATTGTTGCACAAGGTGCTCTGGTATGTTCTTTGGATAAAGTAGAATCTTGAGTTTTAAATTTTGGTGCCTCTTTCCATGCATCCCCAAATAGGGAATTTTTTCATGAATATGTCGAGGGAGACTTTGGAGAAATTTATTTAGGGGATGGTAAGCCTTGTCAAATGGTTGGCAAAGGGAAAGTGAAGCTAAAATTGCAGACGAGCAACACATGGGTATTGGAGGAGGTCATGCATGTCTCAGTCCTGAAGCAGAATTTGATTTCTATTAGAAAGTTGGGTGATGAGGGTTGCACAGTAACTCTCACAATGGACTCTTGGAAAGTTTCCAAGGGTGCACTTGTTGTAGCAAGAGGTAAGAAAGTAAGTACGCTTTATCTATCTACTTGTATTATTGATTCTCTTTCTAGTTTATCTACTTCAGTTGTAGATTTGAAGATGTGGCTTAATAGGCTTGGTCACATGAATAAGAAGGGGATGCATGTTCTTGAGTCAAAGGGTAGGCTTTCAGATTTGAAAAGTGTAGATCAAGATTTCTGTAAATAAAAGAAGAAAGTGACGTTTCTTGAGAAATATGATGTTCGTGACAAGAATAGGAAAGCCTTGGTTTTCAAGGAGAAGATGATGGATAGAGATCACCGTAAGGGGCTAAAGAATTCTGAGCAGAGCAAGGTTGATTTGGACAGGGTTTTGATCCAAAAGGAGCTCACGAGCAGAAGTCATCACTCACAAGTAAAACATAGAGACTGATGTCAGTTAGAAAAATGACGTCGGCATCCATATAGGGACCGACATTAGTTATGTGCAGCCTAACATTGGTGAATCTAGACAAATAAACACTGGCATCGGTCAGGGGGAACCAATGTCAGTGATGAGACAATTGCATGGAACTGACATCGATTGGGTGCAGATTGAGATGTGATTGGCATCGGTCATTGAGACAGATTTTGGGCAGACAGCAAGCTATCAAGGAGTCTCAAGTGCCCATATGGAGGACTTAAAGGGTAAGTAAGCCTCAAATTCATCATTTCCCTTCTTTACACTACTTGTTGCTCACTGATGGTCAAGAACTAGGAAGTTATTAAAGAAGCAGAGTAGGTAGATCTAGGAAACAGTCAGAGCTTGGCATGGATGAAGGATGTGATTCCTTGGAGAAGAACCAAATGGGAGTTTTTTTGGTGGACTTGCCAGCTGGAAGAAAGCACTGAGAGATGAATGGATTTTTAGGATAAAGAAGAGCAGAAATGGACACGTGAGATGAAAGGCCAAGGTATATGGTCTTGAGTAAGCTGTAGGACAATAGAGGTTTAACCATTGTGTTTTCTTTACCAAGTTGGATAATATTAGCTACATTATCTTGTTACTATATGTTGTGCTTGTTGCAGGGTCACATATGCAGGAAATTGTTGAACTAAAGGTAAAGTTAGCTCAGAGGTGTGTCAAGAGGAATTTGGGAGCAGTAAGATTCTTTGGCATGAGTGTGTTCTAGAGACATGGAAGGTCACAGGTTGATTTTGTCTCTAGATGATTGTATGAAATCAGTTAGCACGCCGATGGTTGGACAGTTCTATGCACAGTGTCTTGATTCACATGATGAGGTTGAGTACATGTGTACTAAACCTAAGATTTCTCAAGTAGTGGGAGTTGTCAACAAATTTGGAGCCAATCTGGGCAAGAAGCACTGGAGGGCAGTTCAGTGGATTCTCAGATATCTGAGAGGGACCAGTAGCAAGTATACATGCTATGCAGGATCAAGCACTTCTCTACATGGGTTTGTAAAATCGGATGTGGCAAGGTGATTTGGATGATAGGAGGTGCACCATAGGATTTGTGGTGGTTGGTCTTCAAGAGTGATCTTGAAGAGGGATACAAAGCTAAGGAAACAAACTAGATGATGTATAGGTACAGGTACAGGTGCAGTTGTTTATCTCCAAGTGGGAGATTGTTAGGTTGTGGAGCTAAAAGCTTCACTATTTGCAAACATGGAGGAGGTTGCTAAGTGTTATAGTCACCAGCATCAGTCAATCCAATTGACATCAGTCAGGGGTAAATAGAAGGGCAATCGACATCGACAGGAGTTGGCTGACATTGGTCACCTCCAGTAAGACAGGGATTGACATCGGTTGCCTGTGTGATTCTAGAACTGCTCATTGCACAAATAGTTAGTTTGTTGAACTAATTATTTGCATGTAAAGGCTATTTTGAGTCTTGAGCTACGTGTCTAATTATTGTAAATTATAAGTCTAAGTTATTGTTTAGTATGAGAAGCAAGGTGTGTTCCTCCTAGTTTCATAGGAGAGCAGAAGAGGAAGGCAAAGTAGATCCTTCCAATTGTAAGAATAGGGTGATCTATAGGTTTTTACAAGATCAGGAAGAAGTTGTACATGGTAATTAAGATTATTTGAGTTGTAGGTTATTGCAAGTTCATGGGAGATCTACTTGAAGTACTTTTGAGTGCTTGGTACTGGCAGTGTTATTACTGACTGGGTGGAGGTGAACACGAACTCTGTGTTTGAGTTGTGTGTTGGGACCATTTTTGGTAGGAGAGTGAACTCTTGAGGGAAAGAGATCTATACATCTAAGAGGTGTGGGAGATTGTGGCATCTTCATTGTATTTCCTTCTAGCATGAGTATTAATACAAGATTGTGTATTGTCTCTCATATTTTGTGTCATTTGTGAATTCTAGTTGTTAATTCTAGTATAATTTCATGTTTAGTTGCTTATACAAGGTAATCATTTATGCTCTTATTGAGGAGCAAGATCCTAACAAGTGGTATTAGAGAATTTATTTTTTAGGTGCCTTATCAAGTGGTATCAGAGCTTTTGGTTGGGTTACTAATAGGTTGTATCATATCTTGTTAGTGTTTGTTGATTATAGGTCACTCACAGGGGTTTCTGTTTGAGTGGGAGTATAGCAATGGCAGAAGAAAGTAAGCTATGAATGGAGAAGTTTAATGGCAAGAACTATCAATTATGGAGGATGCAGATTGAAGATTATGTGTATCAAAAAGATTTGTACTTACCATTGGGTGGGGTTGCATGCAAGCCCACGGATATGAAGGATGAAGAATGGGAGGTTCTTGATCGGAAGGCTGTGGGATCTATAAGGTTGAGCCTTGCATCGTTTGTGATTTTCAACTTATCACAGGCTAAGACAATGGTAGAGTTGATGGAATATTTGGCAAATTTATATGAAAAACCCTCAGCTTCGAATAAGGTATTTCTTATGAAGCAATTATTTAATTTGCAAATGTTGGAAGGTGGATCTGTTCATAGTCATCTTAGTGATTTTCATGGTTTGGTAAACTAGTTAAATTCAGTCAATATTGTTTTTGATGATGAAATTAAGGCTCTCTTAATCTTGTGCTCATTACCTGAAAGTTGAGAGAGTTTGGTAATGGTAGTTAGTAATACTGCGTCTACTTCAAAAATCTTAAAAGTGGATGATGTTGTGAGTGTAATCTTGAATGAAAAAATTCACAAGAAAAGCATAGGTGAATCATCAGGAAATGCTTTGAGTGTTGAAAGGAGGGGAAGGCAAAGAGAGAAGATCGAGCATGGGAGATCAAGGTCCAAGATAGGCAGGTGATCCAAGTCCAGGTATGGGAGGATAATCTACTCAAATTGTGGAAAGGCAGGGCACAGAAGGAAAGATTGTTGGTTGGTTGAAGATCAGCAAGAAGGAACTAAAAAAGTAGATGTTGCAGATGTTGCAGGTATTGTTGTAGGTATTATTGCATAGGATGCTCTGATATGTTCCTTGGATAAAGTAGAATCTTGGGTTTTAGATTTTGGTGCCTCTTTCCATGCATCCCCAAATAGGGAATTTTTTCATGAATATGTCTAGGGAGACTTTGGAGAAATTTATTTAGGGGATGGTAAGCCTTGTCAAATGGTTGGCAAATGGAAAGTGAAGCTGAAATTGTAGATGGGCAACACATGGGTGTTGGAGGAGGTCGTGCATGTCCCAATCCTGAATCAGAATTTGATTTATATTGAAAAGTTAGGTGATGAGGGTTGCACAGTAACTCTCACAGTGGATTCTTAGAAAGTTTCCAAGGTTGCACTTGTTGTAGAAAGAGGTAAGAAAGTAGGTACGCTTTATCTATCTACTTGTATTACTAATTCTTCTTTCTGATTTATCTACTTCAGCTATAGATTCAAAGATGTGGCTTAATAGGCTTGGTCACATGAATAAGAAGGGGATGCATTTCTTGAGTTAAAGGGTATGCTTTCAGATTTGAAAAGCATGGATCAAGATTTCTGTAAATAAAAGAAGAAAGTGACGTTTCTTGAGAAATCTGATGTTTGTGATAAGAACAAGAAAGCCTTGGTTTTCAAGGAGAAGATGATGGACAGAGATCAGTGCAAGGGGCTAAAGAATTCTAAGCAAAGCAAGGTTGATTTGGATAGAGTTTTGATCCAAAAGGAGCTCACGGGTAGAAGTCATTGCTCACAAGTAAAACACAGAGACCAACATCAGTTAGAAAACTAACGTCAACATCCAGACAGGGATCGACAGTGACTATGTACAGCCCGATGTCGGTGACTCCAAACAAATAAACACCAATTTTGGTCCAGGAGAACTAATGTCGGTGATGAGGTAGTCACATGGAACTGACGTCGGTCAGGTGCAGACTAAGATGTGAATGGCATCGATCACTGAGATAGATTTTGGGCAGATAGCAAGCTATCAAGGAGTCTCAAGCGCCCATATGGAGGACTTAAAGGGTAAGTAAGCCTCAAATTACTTCTCTACATGGGCTTGTAGAATCAGATGTGGCAAGGTGATTCGGATGACAGGAGGTGCACCATAATATTTTTGGTGGTTGGTCTTCAAGAGTGATCTTGAAGAGGGATACAAAGCCAAGAAAACAAACTAGATGATGTACAGGTACAGATATAGGTGCAGCTATTTATCTCCAAGTGGGAGATTGTTAGGTTGTGGAGCTAAAAGCTTCACTATTTACAAACATGGAGGAGGTTGTTGAGTGTCACAGTCACCGGCGTCGGTCAAGCCAACCGACGTCAATCAGGGGTGAACAAAAGGGCAACTGACATCGAGAGGAGTCAGCCGATGTTGGTCACCTCCAGTCAGATAGGGACTGACGTCGATCGCCTGTGCAGTTCTAAAACTACTCATTGCACGAACAGTTAGTTTGTTGAACTGGTTATTTGCATGTAAAAGCTATTATGAGTCTTGATCTACATGTCTAATTATTGTTTAGTATGGGATCTATTTATAGAGTCATTGGCATGTATTGTAAAGTGTGCTAGTGAAGAGAGCAAGGTGTGTTCCTCCTAGTTTCATAGGAGAGCAGAAGAGGAAGGCAAAGTAGATCCTTCAAATTGTAAGAATAGGGTGATCTATAGGTTTTTACAAGATTAGGAAGAAGTTATACATGGTAATTAAGATCATTTGAGTTGTAGGTTATTGCAAGTTCATGGGAGATCTACTTGAAGTACTTTTGAGTGCTTGGTACTGGCAGTGTTATTACTGACTGGGTGGAGGTGAACACTAACTCTGTGTTTGAGTTGTGTGTTGGGACCATTTTTGGTAGGAGAGTGAACTCTTGAGGGAAAGATATTTGTACATCTGAGAGGTGTGAAAGATCGTGGCATATTCATTGTATTTCCTTCTGGCATGAGTATCAATACAAGATTGTGTATTGTCTCTCATATTCTGTGTCATTTGTCAATTCTAGTTACTTGTTAATTCTAGTATAATTCCATGTTTAGTTGGTTATACAAGGCAATCATTTGTGCTCTTATTGAGGAGCAAGATCCTGACAAGTGGTATTAGAGCATTTATGTTTTAGGTGCCTTATCAATTGGTATCAGAGCTTTTGGTTTGGTTACTAACAGGTTGTATCAGATCTGGTTAGTGTTTGTTGATTACAGGTCACTCATAGGGGTTTCTATTTGAGTGGGAGTATAGCAATGGCAGAAGAAAGTGAGCTACGAATGGAGAAGTTTAATGGCAATAACTATCAATTATATAGGATGCATATTGAAGATTATCTATATCAGAAAGATTTGTACTTACCATTGGGTGGGGTTGCATGCAACCCACAGATATGAAGGATGAAGAATGGGAGGTTCTTGATCAAAAGGCTCTGAGATCTATAAGGTTGAGCCTTGCATCCTCTATGATTTCCAACTTATCACAGGCTAAGACAATGGTAGAGTTGATGGAATATTTGGCAAATTTATATGAAAAACCCTCAGCTTCGAATAAGGTATTTCTTATGAAGCAATTATTTAATTTGTAAATGTTGGAAGGTGGATCTGTTCATAGTCATCTTAGTGATTTCCATGGTTTGGTAAACCAGTTAAATTCAGTCAATATTGTTTTTGATGATGAAATTAAAGCTCTCTTAATCTTGTGCTCATTACCTAAAAGTTGGGAGAGTTTGGTAATGGCAGTTAGTAATATTGTGTCTGCTTCAAAATTCTTAAAAGTAGATGATGTTGTGAGTGTAATCTTGAATGAAGAAATTCATAGGAAAAGCACAGGTGAATCATCAGGAAATGATTTGAGTGTTGAAAGTAGGGGAAGGCAAAGAGAGAAGATCGAGCATGGGAGATCAAGGTCCAAGATAGGTAGGAGATCCAAGTCCAGGTATGGCAGGATAATCTACTGGAATTGTGGAAAGGCAGGGCACAAAAAGAAAGATTGTTGGTTGGTTGAAGATTAGCAAGAAGGAACTGAAGAAGTAGATGTTGTAGATGTTGCAGGTATTGTTGCACAAGATGCTCTAGTATGTTCCTTGGATAAATTAGAATCTTGGGTTTTAGATTCTGGTGCCTCTTTCCATGCATCCCCAAATAGGGAATTTTTTCATGAATATGTCGAGGGAGACTTTGGAGAAATTTATTTAGGGGATGGTAAGCCTTCTCAAATGGTTGGCAAAGGGAAAGTGAAGCTGAAATTGTAGACGGGAAACACATGGGTGTTGGAAGAGGTCATGCATGTCCCAGTCCTGAAGCAGAATTTGATTTATGTTGGAAATTTGGGTGATGAGGGTTACACAGTAACTCTCACAGTGGATTCTTGGAAAGTTTCCAAGGGTGCACTTGTTATAGCAAGAGGTAAGAAAGTAGGTACACTTTATCTATCTACTTGTATTACTGATTCTCCTTCTAGTTTATCTACTTTAGCTGTAGATTCGAAGATGTGGCTTAATAGGCTTGGTCACATGAATAAGAAGGGGATGCATGTTCTTGAGTCAAAGGGTATGCTTTCAGATTTGAAAAGTATGGATCAAGATTTCTATAAATAAAAGAAGAAAGTGACGTTTCTTGAGAAATCTGATGTTCATGACAAGAACAGGAAGGCCTTGGTTTTCAAGGAGAAGATGACAGACAAAGATCAGCACAAGGGGCTAAAAAATTTTGAGCAGAGCAAGGTTGATTTGGATAGGGTTTTGATCCAAAAGGAGCTCATGGATAGAAGTTATTGCTCACAAGTAAAACACAGAGATCGACGTTGATTAAAAAATTGACATCGGCATCTAGATAGGGACCAACATTAGCTATGTGTAGCCTGACATCAGTGACTCCAGACAAATGAACACTAGTGTCGGTCAGGGGGAATCGACATTGAAAATGAGGCAGTCACATGGAACTGACGTCGATCGAGTGCAGATTGAGATGTGACTAGCATCGGTCACTGAGATAGATTTTGGGAAGACAGCAAGCTGTCAAGGAGTCTTAAGCACCCATATGGAGGACTTAAAGGGTAATTAAGCCTCAAATTCATCATTTCCCTTCTTTACACTACTTGTTGCTCACTGATGGTCAAGAACCAGGAAGTTATTAAAGAAGCAGAGTAGGTAGATCTAGGAAATAGTGGGAGCTTGGCATGGATTAAGGATGTGATTCCTTGGAGAAGAATTAAATGGGAGTTTTTTTGGTGGACTTGCCATCTGGAAGAAAGCACTGAGAGATGAATAGATTTTTAGGATAAAGAAGAGCGGGAATGGATATGTGAGATGGAAGGCTAGGGTATATGGTCTTGAGTAAGCTACATGACAATGGAGGTTTAACCATTGTGTTTTCTTTACCAAGTTGGATAATATTAGCTACATTATCTTGTTACTGTATGTTGTGCTTGTTGTAGGGTCACATATGCAGGGAATTGCTAAACTAAAGGTAAAGTTAGTTTAGAGGTGTGTCATGAAGAATCTGGGAGCAACAAGATTCTTTGGCATGAGTGTGTTCTAGAGACATGGAAGGTCACAGGTTGATTTTGTCTCCAGATGATTGTGTGAAACCGGTTAGCATGTCGATGGTTGGACAGTTTTATGCACAGTGTCCTGATTCACATGATGAGGTTGAGTACATGTGTACTAAAACTAAGATTTCCCAAGCAGTGGGAGTTGTCAACAAGTTTGGAGCCAATCTGGGAAAGAAGCACTGGAGGGCAGTTCAGTGGATTCTTAGATATCTGAGAGGGACCAGCAGTAGTATACATGTTATGCAGGGTCAAGCACTTCTCTACATGGGTTTGTAGAATCAGATGTGGCAAGGTGATTTGGATGATAGGAGGTGCACCACAAGACTTGTGGTGGTTGGTCTTCAAGAGTGATCTTGAAGAGGGATACAAAGCCAAGGAAACAAACTAGATGATGTACAGGTACAGGTACAGATGCAATTTTTTATCTCCAAATGGGAGATTGTTAGGTTGTGGAGCTAAAAGCTTCACTGTTTGCAAACATGGAGGAGGTTGTTGAGTGTCACAGTCATCAGCATTGGTCAGGCCAACTGATGTCAGTCAGGGGTGAACAAAAGGGCAACTAACATAAGCAGGAGTCAGCCGATGTCGATCACCTCTAGTCAGACAGGGACTGACGTCAGTCACCTGTGTGGTTCCAGAACTACTCATTGCATGAACAGTTAGTTTGTTGAACCAGTTGTTTGCATATAAAGGCTATTTTGAGTCTTGAGCTACGTGTCTAATTATTGTAAATTATAAGTCTAAGTTATTTTTTAGTATGGGATCTATTTATAGACTCATTGGCATGTATTGTAAGGTGTGATAGTGAAGAGAGCAAGGTGTGTTCCTCCTAGTTCCATAGGAGAGTAGAAGAAGAAGGCAAGGTAGATCCTTCCAATTGCAAGAATAAGGTGATCTATAGGTTGTTGAAAGATTAGGAAGAAGTTATACATGGTAATTAAGATCATTTGAGTTGCAGGTTGTTGCAAGTTCATGGGAGATCTACTTGAAGTACTTTTGAGTGCTTGGTACTGGCAGTGTTATTACTGACTGGTTGGAGGTGAACACCAACTCTATATTTGAGTTGTGTGTTGGGACCATTTTTGGTAGGAGAGTGAACTCTTGAGGGAAAGAGATCTATATATCTGAGAGGTGTGGAAGATTATGGTATCTTCATTGTATTTCCTTCTGGCATGAGTATTAATACAAGATTGTGTATTGTCTCTCATATTCTATGTCATTTGTGAATTTTAGTTACTTGTTAATTCTGGTATAATTCCATGTTTAGTTTCTTATACAAGGTAATCATTTGTGCTCTTATTGAGTAGCAAGATCCTGACAAGTGGTATCAGAGCATTTATGTTCTAGGTGCCTTATCATAACATTGAATTCTAATTCCAATCTAGTCAAATTTTGGGCCAATAACAAGGCATTCTGATTAATTTGAATAATTTATGCACAAAGTGCTTAATCATGCTTAGGAATTAGTTAAACCAAATTAGAGACTAATTAAGAGTTCCATGAAAACTTTTTGAATACTTGTTTTTAAAAATGAATATTGAATATTTGTATCATCATGTGACCTCATTTCTTAGAAAGACATCCCTAGGCCATAAATGCCATAAATATCAAGATTCATGCCTCCCATGCCTCATCAAAGCCCTTCCATGCCAATTCAATGCCCCTCTATCCCAAATATTAATGGGTATATTTGTATAATTAATTTAATATTTAGATTTATCCTTAGCCACACATCTCAATCTTGAGATGGATGGTTTAGGTTGATTCTAGCCATTTTCCAAAATCTATAAATAGAGAGGCCATGAACATCATTTCTAAGCTATTTTGATGCAAAGTTATTATCCTCAAATATATTCAAGAAGCTTAACTTATGGAAATTTACCATGCTAATTTTATTTCAAAAATCTCTCAAATGATAAATTTATTATGCTAAAATATTGAAGCCAAAGCCAAACAAGGTGCCAAGGAGATATGGAGGTAATTAAACTTCTATTGATGCAGACTTCATGAGCCAAATCGATCAAGCCACTACAATAAAAGCATTTGGAGCATCCAAAAAAGGTGAAGGATTCTTGTTTTTAATTACTTTTAGTTATAATTTTCATTTGTTTTTGTTATTAATCTCACTCTAGTAACTAGGCATGAAGGTGTTTTTTTTGTGTGCTTTAGATTTGATTTATCCACTAACACAATATGAATCTCCCCTTCATCATCAAATTCCTAGTTCACATAATGGCATTCCTAGTAGGATAAGACAAATCCCATGTATGAAGGAGATCATGAGTCGACTTTAAATTTTCAATTTGAATGCTTAAAACTATCTCTAAGTGATTTTCTAACTTCATTTGGCAGGATGGTATCTTCACAGGTTTACACAGGTAACTATCAATGGTCAAAGGAACTAATGATGGTTAATTAAACATTCAACAGTGATTTTCAACCATAGATGTTCAATTGAAACCATCATTTATTATGTATAACCATTGGTAGTCACTATCTTTTTCTTGACCTGAGAGCTAATAGGCCATTTTCAAATGCTTAGTTTGGGATCATACAAACTCCATTTTTTATGATTTGTTTTTTGAAACCACGTATTTTCTTCCAAATTTTTCAAATTTGACATTATTTTATCTTTAAGTTTCATATACTTTTCACAAAATTTTGAAAATCTCTTTAAATTTTTCTAATCTAACATATTTTATTTTGGGGTGATGTCTTAAGGGTAGACAGGTAACCAACGAACTTGTAATTTGTCTAGGTGCTTAAGTGAATGTTTTGATAAGTTAGGCTTTTAAAGTTACAACTTAAGACCAAGGGGTCAAAAGAACACCACCCAATCTTTCAATTTGGTGCTAAAAAATGAACTCACCTTTCCAAGATTTTTGTATTCAATTACTTGTTTGATCTAGTTTCTTTGGCAAAGAGAGGGATGTCGCATGTATGATTTTCCAATTTTCCCCTTTAGGGAACCCTTGGAATCAAAATCACCATTCCTATTACAAAAATCCTAGTCCAAGGCATAGAAATAAAGTCATTCGAAGCACTCCCCAAAAACTCACAATAGTATTGGGTGACCTTGACATGACCATAAAGTCTTTTTAATTTATGATTTTTTATTTCATGCAAACTTGGCTTACAAGGGGGACTTCATTACCTCCTACGAGTTCTTTAGGGAAGATTTGACTCAGGGTTTCACCTCCTGACACTAACTTCACCCACTCACATTAGGATAAGAGGTTTGAGCGATTAAACCACCTTTTAGTGTTAGAGTTGCACACAAGACATATCTACATTTTGGACATCACACTACATTGAGTAAATAGTAGGATGTAGTGGTTGCAAAAAGGACTAGACCTTTTTGAAACAAACCAAGTACTATGGACACCCAATTTACATGCATTTCTTTTACATCATTTGACATGAAAGTCATTGTGCAACTAATCCCCCTAAAAATGATCAAAAACCAATTAGTTTTAGTCAATCTCACTTTGCCATACCCTTGCTAATATTTGGATGATTATGCTTAGTTGCATTTGGTCATTTATCTTTTTTTTGCTCAATATGTTTTGAGACTAAAACTTTTTTGTTTGTTCATAAACCATGTCAAAACCATGTATTTGAGTTGAGGAGGGTAGCGTTATGTTGCCCAAAACATGTCAACCCATTTTTCCTTTGAGTCTTTTGAAACATAACATGGATCACATCATTCGAGCATGCTTACATCGTTAGGCTGATCAATTTGTTTCAAGACTTGTTTACCATTACACTAAAAATTATTTGTTTTAAACCATGTCACATCAACTATTTGGACCTCATTTATGTGCCATCATGCTGTCCAATTTTGTCTAGCTTATTTGGTAAAATCCTAGTTTTCAATGATGAGTTTTCAATTAACCTTGTCAATTTTGGATTCAAACATTGATTGATTTCTATTTAGGCCTTAATTCATGGAGTTTATACACAAATATTTCTCTTTTAGGTTGTATAACTTTGGCTAATTGATTACTCAAATTTGAAAACTATTGATGGTTTATTTGTTCAAATGCCTATCCTCATCATTATTTGTGTCTTTATTTGAGATAAGATAACCTTTCTTTAAAGAGCCTTTTGTCTTATGCCTTATGTCAACTGATCATGTTTATGTTTGATTCCATGTGTCAGATCTATGTCAAAGTTGTTTCCAAACTTGTTAGATTAAATCAAATCACATTATGCCTTTGTTTCAAGTCTAGCTTTTGATGTCGTTTGGCCAAAAGTCCTAGCTTAGCCTATTTGAACCTAGATTTTGACTCCATGTTTGGACAAAATACCTAACGACTCTTTTCCTTTTCCTAGTTTAGACCTCATTTAGAATAGTTTGACCTAGACCTTTGACATGCTAGTTTTTATTCAGATGTTTGACCTTTTATGTGTATGACATTTGGCATTAGACTGTTTTATGCCAAGTCTTAACACAAACCATTTTGGAGATACAACTCCATTTTTGGACCATGTTGGAGATACAACTCCACCTTCAACCAAGTTAGACCAAGTTTGAACCATTTGTCCTTTGGATAGTTTTTTAGAGTTTACAAAACTCTAGGCCTTTTGTTTTGAAGCTTTCATTATTTATGCAAATATGTCTAGCTACACCTATGGTGGAGTCACGTATAATCCAACTTATGATAGAATGGTAGCACAAAATGACTTTTATGGCTTTAGTCAAGACCCTAATGATGCTAATATGGTTTGTGGGACAGATTTTTATCCACCTCATAATAATCATTCATAGGAACAAAATCATGAACTAACTTATGATCTAACTCAAGACCTTGATTGGTATGAAGAAGCTTATGAAGAGGACTTTGAAGACCCAATTATAGATAATGTTGTTTGGGATATAGATCCATACCTTCTTTACAATAATCAGTACATGGAACATAGTCAAAAACCAATTTATGATCTAACTCAAGATTGGGATGATATGGTTTATCAAGAGGACTTGGATGCTTGGGTTTGTACAAGTAATCAAGCTCCACCAAACCATACCATTTTTATTCTAGGACTCAAATGTCATATTATTTCCATACCAAGACCTCATCCTTTGGCTTGTGCGAGCAATCAAGCTCAACAATGCCTCTTCATCATTCTAGAACCTCATCCTTTAGCTTGTGCAAATAACCAAGCCCCATACTGCCCTGTTATTACCATTTTAAGACTTCATCCTTTGGCTCATGCAATAAATCATGCTCCCCAATTCCCTATGATTATCCAACCATAGGCCATTTCTCATCTAGTACCATTCCCATCCCAACCTCAACTGATCCAATCATAAAATACCAAGTTGTGTTCAAAATTAGTATTTTCTAACTCATTGGAAACCAAGGCCAAAATAACCACTCAATCTAATATATTTTTGTTGAACCAATCACTTGTGATAATTCAACCTATGATGAATCACCTATTGATCCTATACCAATTGTCGAGGAGTCTCACTCTAATAAGCTAGTTTTTGTTCAGTCACTTTTTAATGATTATAATTGCCTTTAGGAAAATAATTACCTAAACCATATGTTTATTTTTTAAGAGCCTCCTATTGACAAGCCAGTCTTTAAGGATTTATCTCTTGGCCTTTTTCCCATCCTAGAGGAGTCCCACTCTAACAAACCAATTTTTTTGGAGCCCATTATGCCATCGTAGGTTGTTACTTATCTAATACCAAATATCCAACAAGACATCATTGTAATAGAGTACCCATCAAATGAAGAATCAGAGTTAGAGTCAGGTTTTATTCTTGGACCAACATCAAATTTAGCATAAAAATCAAAATTGACATTAGTCTCAACATTGAATTCAGAGTTCATTGAGTTGAAATTAGATTCAGAAGAAGAATATGTTTGTGGTTATTACAACATTGGTTATGCATGCCTCATAGATCAATTTGAATACATTTGTGATACTTATATGGTTTTTGAGAATGATTAATTTAGCTTAGACATAAGTTATCCTAGTATCTTCTATAAGGATTGTGTAGCCTCTCCTGATTCCATTACCATTCCATAGGCCATTACCATCAACTCAAATAGCCATATTATTGACATTTCATCTCCCACAAGTGTCGATTGGGACCGATAGAATCACACTTTGTTAAACTACATCCGTGGTGACATAGTAATTAAATAAGAGCAAGGAGGCCAAAACCAAATTAATGTAGTAAAATAAAATTCTCCTAGTGAAACCTTTTTGAAGGTGCTAAGGGACACACAAATTTCAAATTCAGCATCTTTTAGTGAAACTTTTTTGGAAGTGCTAGAAGACAATTAAAGTCAAAAGTCAACATTTCTTAATGAAGCCTTCTCAAAGGAACTATGGAACAATCAATACAAATTCATTGGTGAAAACCTCATTGAGACACTAATAGATAAGCATAAAATTTCTTCACTACTTGATGAAGACAAAATCAAAGATCAAATCAAAATAGTTTCCGATCTACAACTTAATCAGATAGTAGCTACTCTTAGGCCTAAGCAACAAAAAAACAAGTGGTCCTATAAAGAGAACAAATCTTCAGCCCCACCACAACCAAAATTATGTCAAATTTGGCATCAAAAACATTATGTGTGACTGAAAGTCTTGCTCTTCATTTGTTTCCCCTCCATTATACATTCCATTATCATCTACCATTCCATTTCACAAAAGAACCTATCATCCAACTTTTATCCCTATTTACCATCCACGACCATACTTTCCTTTACAAAGGCTACAAAGATACCTTGTCTTGATGCTTGAAAGAATCAAAAATAATGGCCAACAAAGATCACAAAAGCATTCTTGACAATTAGATCTACAAGCCATTCTTGATAGAACAACTATTTAGATAAGGTGTGGGCTAGCAATTTACATGATCAAGTATTTTGTTTGTATCATTTGCTAATTGGGATGTGTATCTCCATCTTAGTAGGAACAATAGAATCATATGCCATTTATCATACCCAAACCAAAAACATGTATCATACCATGTCATTGTTGTTGTTACATATCCTATTTATAATTATTGCATACCTATCCATTAACCCCATCACTTGGGTACAACCCTCTAAACATCTTTATTTATCATTATACCATCCTATCATTCTATTATTATCCTTATCAAGACCATACCATCTTATCATTCCATTCTTATCAAGACCAAAGCCTATTTTTAGTCATCCTATGTAATCCTATTTTGATCTTGGTTACTTTGGTTCTTCCCACACTTTTTGTGGGCAGATTCCAATCACATTTCAACAATCAATCCAATCTATGTTTAAATGATAGTCTATGAAGGTCGTGTGATAGTTGATCTGGCAAGATATATTCCATTTTCCATCTTATATCAATTTTGTTTATGTGAGCCTAATTATAACTGTCTATGGGCAAATCAGTGTCTTGCCATTCTTGTTACTATTTATAATCATCTATGGGAAAATTAGTATCATTTATATAATATGATGTATCTTAGTTATAACCACCTATGAGAAAACTAGGGGTAACACTTGTTTACCATGTATTTTTGTATCACCTTGCCATCATTATTTTCATTTGACTAGCCATTTGCCAAATTTGAGAACTTGTTAGGACCTAGTTGATTTCTCTACACCTTTTATGTGGGCATAATTATTATGTGACTTGAGGTCATTTTAGGCCTATTGGGTCATGTTCAATTCATGTTGAGGTCACCTCAGTCCCCCTTTCCATATGCTCTCACTATTTTATGAATAACATAAAGCCAAAGCTCTCACCATTTTATGAATAGGTATCTTGTCATTCTCTAACGAGTTGAGATACCTCAAAAATCAAAAAATATTTAATTATTTAAAAACACCAAAAACATTTATCCTATCTAATCCTAGTCAGTTATCCTTGATCCACCTCACTAGGGCATGGTCATTATTAGGATTCTTTCTTTCACTTTTGTTTTCAAGATTTCTATTTGTTTATTTATTTTAAGTTATTTGTTTATTTGTTTGTTTTTATGTTTCTTTGTTCGCTTGGCTATTTATTTACTTTCAGCACTGTTGCCTTGACTCAGTATATATGTGTTCATTGGGTGATTCTTCGAGCACATTATTCTTGAGTCCATCCATATTCATATGTTAACATTGTCATCATGGTTTTTATCATTTATGCCTTGTTTTTGAGTGTTTATTAGATTTAGAGTCAGTCCTTATGAATTTTTTGACCGAATCTTCATGGTGTTCTATCATGATGCCTATCATCACATGCTATAGCAAAAATAATCTTCAAGAATGTCTACAATCAATGGAGCTCTAAAATTTTCTCCTTTGCACCATGGAAAATCCTTCCACCCATCTTGATCGAATCAACCCATTTCCCATTCTAGTTGTATCATTGCTAATAAGGATGAGCATCTCCTTATTGGTAGGTACAACTAAATCATTTTTAATGATCAATCTTATTATTCTTTTCATCTCTTTCCTCACTTTAGACCCACTCATATTTAATCTATATTACAAGTTATATCCTTGAGTTATGCTTGCTAATTAGCCCTAACTGGGGCACCATCATCTTTAGCCAATCTAGATCCTCTTAATGATTATAATTGCCTATAGGCAAATCATAATTTTGAATTTTATTCTTGATAATAACCACTTTTGGGAAAATCAGCATCCTTTTCAAATCAGTTCATGCAAGAATTTTCTCATTTGGATTAATCTCAACCATGGGTTAATTCCACCTTTTTCTTGTTTCTTTTTGAGGGACCGTCCATCAACAAATGTGATGGCCACTCCCTCGAGGGGACATCATCCTAGGCTTCCCAAACACCATTTGGAGCTTTGTTCTTTAACCATCATCTTCTTTTTGGCATACAAAAATTTTCTCGTTATTTTAGAATACATTACTTTGCCTATGATTTGCAACATCTTCCCAAATAGGGCCAAACTGTAGACACCTAAATCTAGCCATTGATAACCTCCAACTAGTCTTTTGACCAATTTTCACCAAAATGCATAATTTGGCTTAAAAACACTAAAACACATTAAATAAGTTGAAATTGACATATTCAAGTGATAATTTTGGTTAGGGTATCACTAAATGGGATAATGCAATTTATGGGCCAGCTAACTTTGATTATGTCATTCCAAGTTAAAATGCCAATTTTGCACCTGGGTGCTCTGGATTGCTCTTTTCTATCAAATCTCTTGCACAAGATGCATGCCTTTTTTATTTGGTGTTGGTAACATCATAAATGGGATAATGGATCCAATGCATCTGAAATTGACTTCTAATTCCAATCCAGCCAAATTTTGGGCCAATAACAAGGCATTCTAATCAATTTGAGTAATTTGTGCATAAAGTGCTTAATCATGATTTAGAGCTAATTAAACCAAATTAGAGCCTAATTAATAATTCCATGGAAACTTGTTGAATACTTGTTTTTAGAAATGAATATTAAATATTTGCATCATCAAGTGACCTCATTTCTTAGGAAGACATTCTTAGGCCATAAATGCCATAAATATCAAGATTCATGCCTCCCAAGCCTCATCAAAGCCCTTCCATGCCTATTAAATGCCCCTCTATCCTAAATATTATTGGGAATATTTGTAGAATGAATTTAATATTTATATTTATCCTTAGCCACACATCTTAATCTTGAGATAGATGGTTCAGGTTGGTTTTATCCATTTTTTAAAATCTATAAAGATAAAGGCCATGAACATCATTTCTAAGCTATTTTGGTGCAAAGTTATTATGCTCAAATATCTTCAAGAAGCTTAACTTGTGAAAATTTACCATGCCAAATTGATTCCAAAAATCTCTCACATGCCAAATATATTATTCCAAAATATTAAATCCAAAGCCAAGCAAGGTGCTAAGGAGAGATGGAGGTAGTCAAACTTCCATTGATGTAGACTTCATGAGCACAAACCAAGCAAGCCACTACAAAAAAAGCATTTGGAGCATCTAAGGAAGGTGAAGTAATCTTGTTTTCCTTTACTTTTTAGTTTTTTTTTTCATTTTTTTTTTGTTATTAAGCTCACCTTAGTAACTAGGCATGAAAGTATTAGTTTAGTGTGCTTTGGATTTGATTTATCTACTAACATAGTACTAATCTCCCCTTCATCATCAAATTATTAGTTCACAGAGTTCACCTAGGGTACCACCACTATGGATAGTGATAGCATGTGTTTTAGCTAAGAGAGTGTACATTGGCTACAACACATGGATATTTCCATTGTCATGGACTATAATGGTTTATGGTATAGAGGAAGGATGAAGGTATGCCTAAGGCCAATATATATTTGGGGACTATACCAATAGTTAGATCAGATTTATTGATTAGGCTTAAGAGGGATGACCCAAACTACATTACTACTAGTGTGGGCTTATGAGAGAAGGCCATTGGTCTAACCAAAGACCCTTTTGGGTCTCATCCATATCCATCACTAGGAGAGGATGTCACATGGGCATCAATATTTAGAAGTAGATGGCTCAATCGATAGCATGATCTATAAGGGGATGTCCTCAAGGGATACATCTAAGATCCATACAGGTCAATATCATAGGTAGAGGAAGTTAGGGTAGAGACTCTCCTCAAGGAGATTGAGCTCATAGGAATACATGGGGTTTACATGCACCTAGGTACACATGTATTATCAGAGAGAGGGGATGGGGCTTTCAGCTAGGGGGAGGGCCAATATCGTAGGTGGTTATAGGAAGAACTAGGGTACTAGGAGTAACAAGTTCATTTTAGGGATGAGGATCAAGATCAAGAGCAAATCCATCTCACATAGGGGAGCCTGGGGTGGAGAGAGTCATCCACACACAGTACCATTATCACTAAGAGTAACATAGTAAATAAGATTAATGCAACTAGTAGGACCACCACTAGGTATAAATTATAATTGGTCATGATTTAATGTTTGCGTTAATCTAGTTAGTATGTTATTGACATACTTCACTATGTGCATGTGTGTAGGAGATAATTTGTGTTGGATAGGTCCTAAGGTGGACCAGTTATTTCATGATCTCTTTCTATAGGTTGTGGTAGTATTAATTGGTAATCATATGTCATGTATATTATTAAGCGAAATCCCACATATGTACTACTAGAGAGTGGGCATTTGACCTATAATAGAGTTAAGGAGAGCATGGTAGTGGATCTCAAGGATGGAGGTTGAGAGTGTGAGGTATGAGGTTATGACAACATAGCATGAGGTGGAAATGGCATAGCATGAGGTGGCAATGGAATAGCATGAGGCAATAATAACACAAGCGAAGCCAACGTCAGTACTAGTCAAGACTAAGGTAACCTGACTAAAAGTGGAGCTAGCATAGCTAAGAGTGGATAAGGTTGGAGGAGTAGTGACTACATGAGACATACCAGATAAGGTAGCTACCTTAGATCATGTCATATCTCAGATAACCAAGTGTTAGATATCAAGATCTAAGGCTGCCACTAAATAGAGAGCTAAGTCATAGGATGACTTGTGTTACTATATATCTAGCCATATGTGTGGTAGTTTTAATGATTTGTGACCCCAAGCCTAGATTAAGCTATGTGATGTCCCTAAATAAAATTCATATATTTTGGTAATAGATCTATTCATTTCTCATTGTTAGCATGTGTATATGGATTTGGTATGTGATTATATGCTTTTTCCTATGTATACTACTAGATACATGTGATTAACAATGTGAACTACTAATATATAACCCATGTGCACACACATATACATGTGGCACATAGGTTAGTGGTGTGAGAGGAGGGGAAATATCCATCATACCACTATAGGTGGGTTTCTTAGGAGGGCCACATAGGCCCTAAACGTGGAAAATCTTAAAGAAGAACCCAGTGATTGGGTGTCATAGGGCTTCACCCTTGAGAGTGGAGACATTATAAGCACCATTCTCTAACGAGGTAGGAATCACTAAGGGATCAAACTAATAATGAGCTAGCTTGACCTTATTGAAGTAATACTTATCAAAAATGAGGACCATATCACCTACTTGGAAGGGATGTGGTTGCACCACTTTCTCAAATTGGTGGCATTGGTGATATTGATAAGCATGATTATCTCAAGTGTAATCTTAACAAAGCAATGTTCCTCCTCATCAAAAAGTGACCTAAACATATTGATCCATGCTAAGGGGATTAATATTTATAAATTGAGAATGACCTCAAACCTATATATGTGCACATATAGGGTTGCCCTTGTGGCTATACATGAACTAGTATGATAGGTCCAAAGGGCAAGATGGAACATGAGATACCAATCACACTGGACTCAGCAATAATTTGAAGGAAATTTTTCTTTGGCATTTTTTTGGAATATTTTTCTTGCCCATTACACTATGGGTAATAGGTATAAAATAAATGAAGCTTAAATTTGAAATGTTTGATTAATTCATGCATCTCAGGGCTTTATAATCCTAGGCCATTATCAACCATGATTGCAGTGAGAACCCTGAACCTAAAAATAAGTTAGTTTATGATAAACTTTGAAATAATATTCCTACTCATTCCATAATAGGGTATGGCCTCAATGCACTTTATAAAGTAATCAATGGTCATGATAAACCAATGTTGTCCATAAAATGAAGTAGATTTAAACTCATCAATAAATTTGAGAGCTCAAACTGAGAATGACCAAGGGTCTAAAATGAAGTGAAAAATTCTAGTAGGGGAATTAATAGCATCCCCGATCAATTGGAAAATCTTGCATGCCATGGCATATTAGATGGCATCCTTAATAATAGTGGGGTAGTAGTATCCCATCCTCATAATTTTTTGGGTATTGGTTTTCCCTTTTAGATGGCCACCACAAGTTCTCTCATGAGACTCCTCTAGAGCTAGAGAGGTGTCTTCTAGTATAAGTCACTCCATTAATATATTGTTGATACCTCTCTAACAAGACTCCACCCATGATAACATAGCAAGTGGTAAGTTTGTTGATTTGATAACATTATTTTAAAAGAGTGTCATCAGAGTAAGATTAGGTATCAAGGTAATGGATGATGTCTTGGTACCAATCACAATCAAAAACTTCCCTCTGGTCTATCAAGAAGACCATCCCATTAGGAAAGGCATCATCTACCAACTCTCCACTAGGGTTAGGTAACGGGCACTCTTCAAATTGCTCTGCTACCACTAATCCCTTGGTGAAATTTTTGTTAATGACTCAAAGTTCAAACTCCTAAAAAATCATGATCCACCTTATGGTCATACCTTTTAGGTGTGTCTTGTCAAGCAAGTAATGAATAAAATTAGACTAAATGATTATATTAGTGTTCTAATCCAACATGTAATGTCATAACTTCTTTGTCATGAAGACAAAGATGAGGAATTTCCTCTCCAAGGTATTGTAGTTAGCTTGGATCCAACTAGAGTATGAGAGATGTAGTAAATGACTCTCTCTCTACCATTGTCATCCTTTTGATACAACATTCCCCCAATGGAAATATCAGTGATAGAGGTGTACAACATGAACTTGAAACTATCAATGGGTTCCATGAGGATGGGATGGTGTGAAGCATATGCTTTAACTCATTAAAAGAAACCTAGATCTCAAAGGCCCATAAGAATGGGGCATTTTTTTACAATATATGTGTGAGGGGTATGAACTTTTATGTATACTCCTTTAGGAAACATTTGAGAAATTGGACCTTCTAAGGAAAGGCTATAATTAGACCAAGTTATGCAAGGGGGTATGTCAAGGATTTTTTTTATATTTTTAGGATCCACTTCAATGCCTCACTACAAAATGAAGAAGCCAATAATCTTTCCAACATAAATGCCACAAATGCACTTTTGGGGTTGAGACTAATGTGATGCTCCCTGAGATACTCAAATATTATTATAAGTTCTCTTACATGTTCCTCCTACTTGAAAGATTTTTTGAGGAGGTCATCGACATAAGATTCCATAATCTTGTGGATGAGGTCTTTAAAGATGTGAATCATGGATTTTTGACACATAGCCCCAATGTTATTCTAATCAAAATACATGATGACATAACAGAAGTTACCCCAAGGAGTAGTGAACATCATCTTATGTTATTATTTAGGTGCAATATAAATTTGATTGTACCCTAAAAATCCATCCATGAGAGATATTATCTCAAAATTATTTGTGGAATCTAAAATTTGGTCAATCAGAGGAGTGGGAAAATTATCCTTTGGGAAAGACAAATTAAGGTAATGAAATTTAATGTATAGAAAAACTACCATGTCCTTCTTCAGAATGGGGACAATGTTAGAAACCCACCATGGATAGTCAATGACTTTGGTAAAGCTGACTTGAATGAGCTTCTCGATCTCTACTTTGACTAATTGGGATATTTTAACCACCATTAGTTATTATTTTTAGTAAATGGGATGGGCCCCATCATACATAATAAAGTTATGGATAATGATGTCAGTGTTTATACTATGCATGTCGACAAATTCCCAAGTTAATACATCTAAAAAGTTAGACAAAAAGTGATTAAAACTTATCATTCCTATATAGAAATGTTAACACTAATATTAATGACCTTCAACCTTATAGAGGTACCAAATTTTCCTTTTTTATGGACCCTCCACATCCATGTCATTTCCTTCCTTAAATTATTCAGGAGTTGGAGGTAGTTGGTGGTCTAAAGTTGGTGGTCTAACTCCTCAAGTTTAATGACTAGGACATGAACCGTGGGGATACTAAAGGTAGGGCCATCATCAAAGAGTGAGATATCTAGACCTAAATGGATGAGAGGATTGTGATGTTTGAGACAAGCCTTCATGAGATTCTTGTATGCATTCCTCTCATTGAATAAGTTTCATGTTATAACATGGATTAAATAGCACTTAAGATCTGACTCAGTAACTATCAGCCTCAGTAAGAGAATCATTGAGAATTTTGATGCCACAATAGGATAATCGTGTCAAAGGGGGAGGCTTGATAGTGGGGGAGATGTCTTGAAAGAGGTATCATAAGATTGAAGAGCCAGATTTATTCCTAGAATAATAAGGAGGCATTGGTGAGTGTGTAAAGGGTGCAAGAGGAGTGAACATTGACCAATACTATGTAGGGTTGAATTATTCATCCTTCAAAAAATAAGATTCAGTGGTAGGAGCTTTAGGTGAAATTGTAGGGCCCCATAAGAAAATAACCAAATCCTTATTAGAGGGATTTGTCTTATCATATAGTAATGCATACAGATTTGGGTTGGCCTCCAAAGTGTGAACCTCACCTTCGTGCACAAAATAGACCATGTAAAACATCATCAATGTGATAGCTTACATCATAGAGATCCAAGGATGGCCAATGATATATTGTATGAGATATCTAATTTTAACACACAAAACTCGATCCTATCTTGGGTCTGAACTTGACTTGAAGCTTCATGTTTCCCACTAGCCTAATTATATCTTTATTGAAACCAACATAGTTATGGTGAGTGTCATAAATTTTCTTAGGTTAATTCCCAACTCATAGAAAACTCACAAAGTCATGATGTTCAACATTGTTCCCTCATCAATGATGCATCTCTTGATACAACAATAATCAACTGAGGTCTCAATGTAAAGTGGGAACCTATCCTTCTTTGTAAGAATAGAAGTGTCTAGAACTGAGGTGAGTCAAAGGACAATGTAGGATGATGAGGGTGATTGGTAACGTCAAAGTTAAACAAAACCTCCAAATCATCATGTATCATACCCTCATGAGAGAGACCATTCTCATCAAAGATGAGACCATTTACTCAGGGTAAAGGTGAATAAGGTCCTTAATGGAGATCCCAATAGAAAGGAACTACAACTCTTCAATAATATAATAAGGACATTGTCTAGATTGGGGGGGATATTATGTTGAAAGTTGAATCTAATTTTGGGGTTTCTCATCCCCATGGTCAAGGTTACAAGACTTCGACCACTAGTCTCTCAAATGGAGTCAATTTCCCCACCTGATCCCATGTTGACAAAATAATCATATCTAGTAGAGGTTATGTCAATAGCATCAATGACCTTGCTACTCATGTTCTTAACTTTCCCTTTTAGGTTATCTAAATAATAGGAACCAAAATAGGTAGAAGAGTGAGAAGGATATTGGTGGGCCTCGGCCTTTGATTTCATCTTCTTATTAATTGTCTTATTTTCCTTGTCATGGTTAGGAAGAGGTAATTTGAACACATTCAACTTGAAATTTGGTTTCACAAGTGAAGATCTTTGAATGGCAAATGAGGTATTATCACCAAACTTTTGAGAAAAACACTCCTTATCATAATGGCCCTTCATCTAGTAAAACTTGTAGAACTTGTTAACATCATAGGTATACATTTTCCATTACCCTCATACACTCTTTTCATGGGCCATCTTTTTATTTGACCTCTTATTTAGAGCATTGACCTTGTGACCATCCTTATTCTCCATAAGGGAATCATTGACACCATCACCAGTCACATTATTATTGTGATTCACATGAGGAGGATGAATTTTGATTTAGCACAGGCTAAATACCTACATGCACCTTGAAGACCTTAATATTCAAGCACTCGATAATAGATTCATCTTAAGAGGTGGGTTCACACTCATTAATATACTAAACCATGAAGGTGACTGATTGGATGTTGACATTAAATAGTCTAAAGATATTGAGCTATTAAAGTCATCTAGAAGGAACTAAAAACAACAAAGAGAAGATGGCTATAGATTTTTAAACCAAACTAGAGATTCAACTACCAAGGAATAAGAAAATAACTTCAACATCATGCCTTCATATTGTTCTCAATCTATACACACCATCGTAAATGTTTTGATATGCTCCATGGGACTAATATATTGAGTCCCATTAAACTTGGGTAGTTCAGGGATTAGATTAGGAAGGGGAATAACATGCACCCATATGGTTAGAGGATTCATATGGAGATACTCATAAGCATAGTTGATATTAGGTTAGTGAAAAACTTTATAAGGAAGCTTGTAGGGGTTGTGATGTTACCTACACAAGTAAGGATCACCCTCCCTGGGTATGTCAGAAGTGATGTCATGGTGGGTCCTAGGGTGGGAGATGTGTATGATGAGGATCTTCCTAAACATGTGGAGTTAAACAGTCATGATAAGCATATCACTCCACATGGGGATGATAAGATGATGTAAGATACATGGGGGAATGATCATAATGACTAAATCCCCATGGTATTGGCCATGTGTAGTAGGACGAGGATCTACACAAGAGTGTTAATGTTTGGATTAGACATCCCATAAATCCTTAGTCTATAAATGGTAGTTAAAATTAGTGCACTCATCTAAAACCCTAAATGAATTACTAGGATGATACGAAGGCCCCATGGTAGGTGGATGTTGAGTTGAGTCAAGGTGCCCATGTCTCTCAACATAGAAACAAAGGGGCTCTTACCATAGAGTCTCCAACTATGAAAGAGGTGGGGGACTCATATAAGAACTAATCGAGGCACTTGAACCTAAAAGGGTGATATTTATATGTCCATAGGAAATCATGCCACATACTTCTATGGGAATAATGATGCTTTGCATTCACATGAAGTTTCTTATGATAATTATCAATGATTTTGTATAGCTCATCGAGCCTCAATCATGTAAGAGGGTCATCTTCACCCTTCATAGGTGAATTCAAAGTAGTTTGAATCCAATGGAAATTATCTTTAGATATGTAAATCTTGGACTACTAAAAATGTGAGCGATCCCATTGTTTGTACACTTTCCAATCATGTTCCCTTTAGAACATTAGCGGGTCTTGATCATTAGGTTGGAGAGTGGTCGCATCTTGGACCCTAGGCTTTTTATGTTGTTCTATTGTAGCTTTAACATTTTCATGAGTGAGCTTAGGGATAAGACCCTGAATTCAGTAGGAATATCATCCTAGAGGTGGGAGGTTAGCCATGGAGGTAGTAAATCAAGACCAACTAGGAAGGCAATAGAAAAGGAGAATCATCAAAGACCTGGTGGGGAGGAGGATGAAAAACTAAATCAAGGTCAAACAACTAGAGTTTGGAGCCAAAAGATAAGTAAAATCAAAACCATTTAGATATCAGCAATAAATGGGATAGGAGAGATCTAAATAGGATAGAACTAGTTTGAAATCTTGTAGAAGGTCCCACTAGGCATGCTAGAATGTAGCTCCAAAAATCCAAATAGATCTACTAGGGTTTGTAAAAGGGGTGCTAAACAAATTCCTACTAAGCTCAAAGACACTACAGGATAATAGAGACCTATAGAATCTATTTGATTTTCCATCATGCACTAAGCTATAGGTGGATGTACAAACTAGGTTAGGGTTATAATTAAGTGCACAAAAGACACAAATATCTCTAATGGGTATAACTATAAAATAGTAAGTTGTAAAGGGGGTAAAGTGATGAAATTTAAGTAAGAAAGCTATGCTATTGGAACAACTAAGCACAAATAATAGTAAATACGATTAATAAACATGAAAATCTAGTAATTAAATAATGTTTTTGAAAAAAAATATGTTTTTAAAGAAATAGGATGCATAAAATTTAGAAATATAAGTTAATACATGTTTAAATGAAGCTAAAATAACATAAAAACACCAAACCCTAGAATATAAACTACTCAATGCTAACTAATGATTTTCACCTTGAAATCAAGGTTCCCTCAAATCAAGCTCAAAACATAGTGTAGATGTTCTACCAACCATGAGTCCAAATTTCTTCAAAGATGGAGGAAAACTAGGCTACAGTGGAGAGCCTTTGTCCAATCTAATGTCCACAAGCAAGGAGATAGGGTGAAGGAGCAGCAAAAAAGAGTGTGGATTCTAATCCAAGTATAAAAATTAGCTAAAATGCCAACCTTAGGAGTTAGGAAAAGACACATTGAAGCAATAACAACTGGGAGTAGTAATGGTGCAACCAAATCAGTCTACAAGTGTATAGGTAATCCTCTATCATGATGGAAGCTCAAATCACCAAGAATAAATCAAGAGAGATTAAATAAGGTCAAGAGAGTAAAGAGAGTAAACAAGAGAGGTAAAAAATAATGATGTGGAGTCATATATGGAAGAAAAGGGCATGAATCTCCTAGAAAATAGCCTTTTATGACCATTTAGAAGAAGACAAACATGCTAAAATAAATTTCTAGAAGAGTTTCAGCCTACATTGTAGAATTTTGGCAAAAATGTGTGGCCTAGATTATAGGTAAATTTTATGGCCTAGGCCACCTAGCCTCCTGAAGGGTCTCTAGGGTGCATGATAAGGGTGTGGGAGCTCTGAAACAGTGAGAGGAAGCTCTATAGGGATGCACAATGAAATGGGAATCTCTCTAAGCATGTGAGTAGAATCAAATATGACTCATGCAGTTGGTAGTCCACATGATGAGTTGATTATAATCATCAGGAGGAGTAGGATCTAAGTAATCACAATTATAGTTATAAACGGTGTTATAAACTTGAATCAAAAGAATGTTGGACTATAAAATAACTAACATATATTCAATATAAATAAAGTTGAAGTCATACACATCAAAAGAGAGACATAAGTTACCCAGAAGAAACTCAAGACTTGAAAATTACATAAGAGTGAGGTGATTCCTCCCCTTTCGAATCCCTTTATTACTCATAGGGTATTTCCATTAATTGTCTTATGAATAATATTTATAGTAAAATTTATTTAAAACTTGTACTTAATGCTACTCACTTACATTCATTATTTATATTACACACAACCCAATCCAACACCAATACTATCAAGAACCATTGCTAGGTGAATATAAACTAAGTACATGGAGAATCACTTTCTTTATTCATGCCCAAATACTACTCTATTGTTCAATTTTTGATTCCTTTGACTTATATAGAGCCAACATAAATGTATGTAGAGTAGAACCAATAGAGTGAGTTGAAAACATGAATTATAGAATTGAAAATGTTTACAACCATTCAACTATCAATCTTTTATCCATGAGAAAAGTTTCCTCTTTATGAAACTTGAAATTGTTGTGGTAGTTTTGAAATTACCAACTGCATGAATTGGTAATTTTACAACCATTGAGGTGGTTATGAAACCGTCGCCTACAATAACTAGTAGTTTTTTACCTTTAAAAAACTCTTCTTTCTATATATAGGGACCTATTGAAATCTTTTCATCTAGTATATCTAGATCATCACCAACATGATTTTTATTTTTAAACCCTTATGTACTTTTTGATCTACCTCTTTGACTATGACTATGCAATAAAAAATTATTTAAAAAGTGTTACAAGTGATCCAATAGGTATATTTACAAATAAGTGGTTTCCATGTGTTTCTGTCATTTATATATAAAGAGTGTGGTATCGTTAAGCATTACAGGTGGAAAATGTCTCTCATACTCTTTGGGAGTATAATATAATTGTTTGATACCAAATGTGTTTATTCCATCTAAATATTCCCTCGATCCACATGGTGTAATGTTGATGTTTTATAATCACTCACCTATGTGATCAGGCTCATAATTTTTGCTTGTATCATCATGTTGATCATGACATCATCATTTGTCTTATTATATTCTCCGTCAATGTATGTATTCACTTTTTATATGGGATTAAGTTGTTGGGATGTCATGAACTTTGTTTGATGTACATTGAGATAGTCTATAAAATTTATAGGCTCAACATGTCTACAATATCATAAAGGAACATTATTTGTAGTAAAAGTGTATACACAACCCTCATGTAATAACTTTATGCACCTATGTAATGTGGAGGGTACAATATTTATACCATAAATCCATAGTATTCCCAATATAATGTTATAGTTAACTTCATTAGATATTACCTAACACTTTGTAGGTAAATTTTTTAAATCAAGATTTATGTGTAAGGTAAATTGTTCCCAAGTGGATATTTACTTATTTTATGATACCTTTCTTTATTTTATTAGAAGGTAAAAGAGATAATTAATTATTATTGCTTTAATAAAGGCCATAATAAAAATATTAAATAATGCATAATTATCAATAAAGACCCTTTTAATTCCTAAATGATTCACTTTAGCTTGAATTTACAAAGCAAGGCTTTGATATATATTATCTCTAGGAGTTATTTCTTCAAGTTCCAAATCAATTAGGTGCTCACTATTTTATAAATTATTCAAAAGAGAATCAAATTAAGTAGTCTCAATATTGGTTTGTAAAGTAGCATCATTCAATGCATCCCATAATGTATTTGAAAATAATAGACTATTTAAGCAATTCTAAAATACATATCTTGGTTGGCATATTTTACAGCTATACCAATATATCATATGGTTTTAAACTCCAAACCCTAGAAGGAAAAGGGGGAGTATTAGAGGCTTGTAGAGGATTATTTTGGTTTACTCAACCTTGAGATTCAATAAGAGGGTTAATGACATTTTGTGTCCATCCCTGAGTTAAAACATCAATCTCATAGTGAACCATCATACATTCAACAAGTTTGCAAACATACTTAAGAGAGGTACAAGCAAGGCTATCAAGTATTAGAGTATCATCATATGAATCATTGAAAACACCTATGTCATGTAGATGCTATAAAATAAACATGTAATTAATGATAAATATTTTCTTAACAACCATGAAAAAAGCTTATAAATATATAATAACAAACTACCTCTGGTGCCTTTTTTATAAATGAATCTAAAATGTAAATATAAACCACCCATGATGTAAGAGAATCAAAAAATCCTATATATGAATTTTTATAAACCAAAATTCCACCCTAGATAAGTCAAGGAGACCTTCTCAAATTTAGGATAACATGGAACTATCTCTGCACATAGATAAGCTCCTACAAGAAATAGATCTCTAGATTTGAAAGGGCTAGATCCTTTGATCTATCTTTTAGGCTCACACACTACATTAGAAGAATCAATATTAGGGGTGAAAATGGAAAAAGTAAACATAAAATCAAACTATATTAATGAATATGATGCACCAAAGATAACTCCATAAACATACTTGCATTTGTGCTCAGAAAGAAGACTGCTAAAAATGGTCTCAACTCAATGTTATTCTACCATAAGTGTTTCTAGATGGAGGTAGATTGATATACATATCTAGAGGTGGGTGAAAATTAGGTTTGATAATAAACACCATTAGTCTCTCTCACACTTCAAATACACCTTAATAAATAATTACACTTCATGAGACCTATTAGAAGAAATGTTACTACTCACAATACATACAAGAGCATAATGGAATCAAGGAGAAGACATTCATCACTTGTACTCCAAACACACTAATTTACATAATTAGGAAAGATTTTAAGATACTAAATCAAATTTAAGACATTATACAAAGGTAAAACAAGATGTCAAAAATAATAGGTCTTTTCCATACCAATTGTGGATTCCTTTATAATGGCTTGAATATATAGAGCATAGGATAGGAGAGAGAATGAGTGAATTTGAATAGTCACAAGGCTAAGTTTTAAGGTTTTAAATCTAGTTATAATGCAAGAAAATAGCATTAGATAATAGGTCATGAGGTCCTCTTAGACAAGTATCCATTTGATACTTGACACCTTCTTGAAGTTGGTGTAAAGATCTTCAAGTCCTTCTTGAAACTACCTTCTTGATGATGAGTTCTCTTAACTACCTTAAACCACCTTATAATTATTTGACACATATGTCATGAATTATAATATGGAAATAATATTGTGATAGTAATTATACCTTTCATAACTGATAGCCTTCTCCTTGTCTCTTATCATTCACTTTCTTACAATTTCTCACTAGCCCTTTAGGCCTGATTCACACACTTATCACTAGGGCGACCTATAGGTGCTCAATAAAATTATTTAAATAGTTTTAATGAACCTCATAAATACTTATTTATCATATGGTCTATCATATAGGCCTCAAAATAACTCAACATCACACTTCTCACTTCCAATTTTGAAAGTCACCCTCTTTCTCACTATCTTCTTCAAGACTGCCTACATTGACCAACTTAAAAAAGGTATTTTCATGCATAAATAAGATTATAATTAGGTATTATGAGTTATAATTAGTCTCCACACACCTTACATAATGGCATTCATTCATCATTTCCCTTTTGCATCTTCAATTCAACCTAAAACCTACAAAAAACACAAAATTAAGCTTGCCCACATAAGTGATAGTATAGAATAATTAGGTGGTAGGGAGATTGAGAAAATTACAAACAAGTTAAAATCATATTCTAAGATAATTATACCCTTTTAGATGCATTTCCATTCATATCTTCTTCATCGGGTTGTTAAGAGGATTTTAGGAGGGTTTTAGGTCATTTAGGTTCTTAGCAATGATTCATAAAGTTTAGACACTTAACCTTAGAAAAAAATCAAAAAAGTTTGAGTTCAAGACTCCCTTTACTATCCCTAAGTTTTTTAGGTCCCATACATCTCCTCCATATATATTTTAATGAAATAAAATGGATTCTTGATTCCTACTATGCAATATGTACACCTATGAGACGAAGTTAGGCCAAAATGACCAGTCCTAGATTATTCTCTACAAAAAATTGATTCTCATCAACCCTTTACTCTATCATTAATGTTATTAAGTTATTTGGGGAGGTCACAGGGTCATATTAATGATATTTGGAAGCTTGAGAATCCATGCCTAGTTCTAGGCCTAACAGGCCTAGACTATCTATATAAGTATATGACCACCTGTGAGTGATTACGATGACTTTAGGTTCCCTTAAACAATTTTTTTTATTAAATAAAACTCTTCACATCATCCCAAAATCATTCAAATCTCTACCCTTCATATTTTTACTCTCCATGTACCACTTTTGTAGGTTGTGTTATCTGTGAAGTGCCTCTGGTCTAAGATAAAATAGAGGCCACTTCCATTATTATTCTATCCCAACTGAGACCATAGAGGTATTTATCAAGTCATATTTACTAACTATACAAAATTTAAAATAATATCATAACTCTATATGTCTCAACATCAAATTATCTCATGACTAGTTATTAAGCCAGTGACTGTGTGCAAAATTTTGATAAGGTTTAAAAGACTTGAGTTATGACTGTCTCTGAGGTTCTTACTTCTTTAAATCACATGAGAATGTGATATTACCACTATTAGAGTGTATTATATGTTTTATTTCCATCCTACCCCTCTGCATACCAAAAAATCTTACACTTTCATTAACATGAGCTCGTATACAGGTATGTGTCAATTTGTAAGTGTCAATTAGGGAAACCAATAGGTTCTTGTAGGTATTTATTCAAGTCTAAGAATTATATTTTACACTTTTAATTTCCATAGTTAGGTCACTAATACCATTTCATACCTATTTTAACTCACTCCTACCTTCACCTATTCTTATCCTTCTACTGTCAACACTATAGGTCACTTGCAAGTTGTATTGTTACAGGTTCACTTGGGCTTAATAACACTATATCTCTTTGAACATCTTTAGTAAAAACTTATCTGAGTTGGAAACCATTCTACCCTCTTCTCTCTCAACCAAATAATATCCTTCTTACATTGGCATGTTAATTCTAGGCATAGGATGAAATAAAAGATCCATTATACTTATATATGCCTCATCAACCTTTATCATAGATATTATTGTGTAGAGAGGATCCCTTTTTTAGATAAGTTAAGGTAATTAGTCCCAATCACAAATTTTTCAACTTAACTGACTGTAAGTGTTATTTTAGGGTTATTGACAGAGTTTGACCTTTAATTTAATCTTAAAACCAATCACCAATCTCTTTTAATGGCTCATTCATACTATTATTACCTTGAGAATCTTCTCAAAACCCTAAAACTTCAACTTCATCAATATGATTGTTCAAACCCTATTTCTAACTAGATATAGATGTTCCTTTTGAAAATTTGACTGTGCTTTGGGTTTTGATGAGTTTATGAACCTTGGAATCTTTATAACTCCATTAAAGTTTTGGAAACATACACAACATGTCTCATAGGTTTTGTAGAGTCCTACAATTCTTTGTACATACCTACAAGTGATTATAGATGATTGTGTACATTAGGACTCTAATTAGTCCTTACTTAGTATCTTATGGCCCTATTTCAATCAACCTATAGATATTTTAATGGATAATATGAACAATCCATGGTTTGACGGAATGAAAACCAATGTATTAACTTAACCTGAAGCCATTCATATAAGATCAACATTGTAACTATGAAAACATTGTCTACTTCTCTCAATGGTGCTCACTCCTAACACAAGGAGATAATTTTGCCTATCATTTCATATCCACACATGAAAAATAGTATAAAATACACATGAAATCAATTAACATGCTCTTCAAGTCCACATACAACACTTGGTTGACATAAACCAATGTAAACATATGAGAAAACTGAGGTGTTGGGGTTAGCAGGCAGCTTGAAGGTACTAAAAATTTTAGTGATTGTTCATATAGTATGTAACACCAATGTTATAACTATGAACATGAAATTTAATTACACAAGGACCCCTAACATCCACCAAGTGCATTCACTTTAACCCTCCTATTCATACTAAAGGAAAATCATTGACCTCTCTTGACCTGCCCAAGTGAGCAATAGGAAAGAGAAATTAGTTTTGATAAAATTTGGAGTTTTTATATCCATTTGAGCTTATAAATTAATTATGAGGATCTCAAGAGAATTATTTTAAGCCTTCACATGTGCCATATGGGTCATCCAACCTATATAACTGCCTGAAACTACCCTTTTTATAGTTGATCTCCTTCTTTTTACATTAAACCTACATTTTTCAGTTTCAAACCTATTTTTTGACATTCCTTGATATATGGTACACTAAATTACATCTTGACACCTTTTTCTTCTTTTTTAAAACTATACCTTTCAGTTGGAATAACCAAAAGGTGGCATAATATGACATAAGACCAACTAGGCAAATGTGACAAAGATAAAAACATATTATTTAACCTCATTAATGAACATGGTGAATATTTAAAACCTAGGAGACCTTATGACAAGTTTGAATATGTAAGGGGGGTTGAACAATTTGAAATAAGGTGAAATTTGGTCAACATTTTAGCAATTTCTATGGGGTAGGTAGCATGTATGTTATGCTAAGGACCAATTGCCTTATATCCTTAGGTAATGGATTCACTCACGTGCTTTAATTAAAACTAAAATGCCTCTAAAGAGACCTCAAATACACACAAAACACATCAAGGAAATAAACACACAAAGGAAGACACCAAAAAACACACGTGTGATCTATAAGCACTTACGGAAAACACACCAATAATTCAAAGAACACACACCTATCCTAATATTTACAAGACCTCAAAACACTTGAGGTGAAATGCATCTTCTTCATTGCTTCAACTAGGGTCAAATACAATTCTTCTAGCATCACTGCTACTCCATGAAAATAGACCCTCATATGATGCATATGTATCAATGAACACTTACTTATGTAGATAATCAAATGACTTATCATTATTAGATCTTATATTGACTGCAATTGTATCACTTGTGGCTCTCATGAACACTCTACCTAGATTTCCAAGAGGCTTGTTTGAGCTTACAACCTACTTGATCTTTGTCATGTCACTGAGCACTCCTCAATTTGATCATTGGGATTCATAAAACACTTCTAAACTTTATATACATTTGAATCAGTATATGTTTGCTTAGAAGAGTCATCAAATCTATCTTATTTGTGCTCATCAAACACTTCATGTTCTTCTAAGATTTTTTCTTATTTTGTAGACACCTCATGCTCCTCCTTATACTCACTAGGTACATGGTTGTACTAATCATCAAGTTTATACTCCTTTCAAAAAGTTGTAGACTTACTTACCTCCTTAAACTCTTATACTATGGCATTGAATTATTGCCACATATCATTTGGTTCTTCTTTAGGTTCATGCTCATGAGTGTTCTCTTCCTTGGTAGGCATAATTGAGTGATCACTAGGATTAACATGTTTTGTCATAACTGGGATACTTACATCATCATCCATGTTCAAAATATATTTGTCCCATGCAAATTTCTTTAAAGTGCCATCAGAATATACCTTAATAACTCTACCACATTCTTCATGGAGGATGTATATACCAAGGCCTGTTTCTTCAAAACCAAACTACTTAGCTCCCCATTCATCAAGGTAAAAGTCAAATATGCCATCAATAAGTGTTATAGGTTATTGATCACTAGGATGATATTCTTCCTCAATGATATCTTAATTCATATTAGATGTATAAAACACATATGTCTCTACATGAAAACTAGATAGAGGTTCAAATTTGATTGACACCTTAGCACCATACCTAGTCCTAAATGCCATATAGGACCAATCTAAAGTTAGGTATCATCCAATCTTAGCAGTGAACTCTCTTGAAAAATAAATTACAAAATGAGGTGGCACATCCATAACTACATCATCTTCATAAATGGTGAAAGTAGAAAAAGCATGAAGGATAAGTTACAAACCTTTGATTATACCAATTGCCTTGGTAATGACCCATCCAATTGTAGCACTCCTCTGGAATGAGGCTCATACTTCAAATTAAATTTATCAACTACTACTTGGGCATGACACAAGTACTAACTCCACTATTAATAATATAATTATGAACCAATGCATCTCCAATTATGATAGATAGATCTAATGGAGGATGTTTGTCTACCTTTTCAACTTTGTTTGACTGTCCTTCACTAGGCTTCAAGGTGTTTGTCAAGGCTACCTCTTTCCCACTAGGTTGTTTGGTTGCCAAACTAAGCTTAGACAAATCTTTGTGAATTAATTCTACTTATCCAGGTATTATTAATGTATCACACATTGATACATTCACATGAGACCTATTCATTTGTTCTATAATGTTAGTGAAAGAGCCACTAACTTTTGCTTATCCACTGGTAGGAATGGTGTTGCCTATGACTTGAGAATTATGAGGTATGAAAATGCTCTTAGCATTTTTATTTATTTTTATCAACTAGTTCATTTGGTACTACATTATACATACCTACCCTTTGATATGTTTGAACATTCATTGATGAAACATTAGCAGCCCCTTGAACCCTTCAATTGCCTTTATTTTTACCCTTATGTTTATAGCTATAGGACTTGAATTTTTACTTGATAGTCCTTGATAATTCACATTACATGAGTCATATTACTTCCAATTGACTAATGTATACCCCACTTGATCACTCTTTCCATTGGTCTCTCCTCCATTTGGTACCTCATCTTGAGTCATTACTAGCATAGTTCTTAAACTTGCCATGAATGCTTGATTTAAGGACTCATTGATATAGGAATATGGATCATGAGGTTCATCCCATTAAGGATAACCATCATTTTCTTGAGAAATTTTGTTTTATATAGGCACTAATTCTTTTGAGGTGTAAGGTTCATTAGGATTGTATCCATTATATGACTTTGTTTGAACCAGTTATCCTTGACCTTGAGGATGACCTTTAAAAGGTGGTATATTACCTTGATAGTTAGGGTAGGACTAATTAGGTTTATAGTGGATAGGGAAAGGCCTCATTTTATACTATTTTAAGATCCTTTTGAGACCAAATATCTCTTGATCTATAGGTCTCATTCTTTCTACCTCATTAGATTTGGTTGGCAAGTTAGGGGTAGTAGGCTTATGTTTAGGTGTAGGGGTTTGCAAATTAGGGAATAGAGGAATAAGAGGTATTGGGGAAATATTCCCATTCTACATCAAATAATTTTATACCCCTTATGGATACTTTATAGTTATTATTCAATGTGTTACCTCCCATAGATCGTATCATCATTGAAATGTCACTATTAAAAGCCTTAAGATAGTAAAGGAAAACATGATGAGTTGTGGGTCTTAACAAGATTGGGATCCTATCCCATCTTCTAAAATATTGTTTTGATGTATTGAATGACTTCTTGAGGTGCTCTCCTTATTTTATTTAGTTGCTTAGTTAGTGACAAGTTATCACTCTTATCTTCAAATCTTCTCCTTAATGCATCTCCTAACTCATCCCATGTGGTGATAGATTTAGGATCCAAAGTGTCATAACACTCAAGATATTTACCCTTTAAATAGATATCCAATAGCATTATTATTATGTTCTCCTCAATGATGTGATGTATAATGTAAAAGTTAGCAATATTTCTAATATGCTCAATAGGGGTAATGGCAATCTCACTAGTGTATGAGGGAACACTTTTGAGGTTAGATATGGGAATGTAATCATAATGGGAAAGTATTAGAGGAATAAATCCATTTAAAGAAAAAAAAGGTAGGTTCCTTTCCATTTTATCTTTAGGACTTTTCAATAATGGGCCAATCAAAAAATTTCTTATAGGTTTGTGAGTAAGGTATGACTTATTTGGATAAGGATGGGTGTTAGAAAATCTATTTGCTTTGTATGAAAAATAATGAAGCTCTTATAACTCAAAAAGAATGACTTTAGTAAGAGACCTTATGTTTACGTTAGGCATTAAATAGTGCACTAGTATGTAACCAAGATTCAATTATTGGAGTCTTTCGATACTACAAGAAGTAGATTGTTATAGACTCCTTGTTGTCAAAACCAGCATCCACCTTGAAAAACCTTCTTGGACTTCATGTTTCATCAGGGATGATAAAAAATTTATATCCCAAATTTTCACCCTAGATAATTCAATGAGACCTTCTCAAATTTTGGATAACATGGAACTATCTCTGCACATAGACAAGCTACTACAAGAGATAAATCTCTAGATTTGAAAGGGCTAGCTCCCTTGATCTATCTTTTAGGCTCACACACTACATTAGACTAATCATTATTGGGGGTAAAAAGGGAAGAAGGAAACATAAAATCAACCTATACTAATAAATTTGATACACTAAAGATTACCCCATAAACATATTTACATTTGTGCTAAGAAAGAAGACTGATAAAATTGACCTCAACTCAATGTTCTTCTAGCATCAGTGTTTCTACATGGAGTTAGATTTCTATGCATATCCAGATGTGGGTGAAAATTATGTCTGATATTATACACTACTAGTCTCTCTCACACTTCATATTCACCTTAACAAATAGTTACACTTCATGAAACCTATTAGAAGAAATGTTACTAGTCATAATGCATACAAAATTAGAATATAAGCAAGGAAAAGGCATTCATCACTTGTCATCCAAAGACACTACTTGACATAATTAAACAAGAGTTTTACCTACTAAATCAACTTCAAGACTTTATTCAAAGGAAAAAAAAGATGTCAAAACCAGTAAGGCTTTGCCATACCAATTGTGAATTCCTTTACTATGCCAAAATGGCTTGAATATATAGAGCATAGGATAAGAGAGAGAAGGAGTGAATTTAAACAATCATAAGTCCAAGTGTCAATGTTTAAAATTTAGTTAAAATTTAATAAAATAGAGTTAGATAACAATTCATGAGGTCCTCTTAGATAATTTTACATCTAAAAGATGACACCTTCTTGAAGTTGGCATAGATATCTTCATGTCCTTCTTGAAATTGCCTTCTTAATGATGAGTTCACTTAACTAAATTGATCCACCTTATAATTATTTGACACATGTCCTAATATGAGAAGATGGAAACAATATTGTGACATTCATTATACCTTCTATAACCTATATCCTTATCCTTGTCACTTGTCATTCACTTTCTTGCAATTGCTCACTAGCCCTTTAGGCCTAGTTCACAAACTTGTCACTAGGGTGACTTGTAGGTGTTAAATTAAATCAATGGTATAGGTATAAGGCACCTAATCAAGACCTATTTTTAATTTGGTATATCATATAGGCCTAAAAATAACTCAATATCACACTTCTCACTTCCAATTTTGGCAGTCACCCTCTTTCTCACTGTCTTGTTCAATACTACTTGTAGTGACCAACTTATTAGAGGCATTTTCATGCATCACTAAGATCAGAATTGGGTATGAGGAGTTATAAAAAGTCTCCACACACCTTATATAATTTCCTTCAACCATTATTTCCCTTTTGCATCTTCAATTCAACCCAAAACCTACATAAAACACATAATTAAGCATGTCTATACATGTGATAGTACAAAATAATTGGGTGGCAGGGAGATTGATAGAATGTCAAATAGGTTCAAATAATATTCCAAACCAATTGATTCCTCCTATATGAATTTATATTCAAATATTCTTCGTCAGGTTCTTGAGAGGGTTTTAGGAGGGTTTTAGGTCATTTAGGTTCTTAATGATGATTCATACAGTTAGACGCTTAACCTTCAAACCAATTACACAAAGTTTGAGTTAAAGACCTCCCTAAACTATCCCTAATTTTTTGAGGTCCCATTAATATTTTTTGTACATATGTGAGTGAAATAAAATGGCTTCTTGATTCCTACTATGCATTTTGTACACCTCTAAGACCAAATTAGGCCAAAATGACTAGTCCTAGATTGTTCTCTCAACCAAAAAATCTCCTTCTTGCATTGGTATGTTACTACTAGGCCTAGGATGCAAGAAAAGATACACTATACTTACATAGGCCTCATAAACCTTTATCATGAGATGCTACTATATAGACAGTATCCCTTTTTCAAAGAAGTTAAGATAAACAATCCCAATTATAACTTTCTCAACTTGAACGATTATAGGTGTTGCTTGGGGGGTTCTTGATTGAGTTTGATCTTGAAATGACTCTTAAAACCAATCTCCAATCTATTTTAATGGCTCAAAAATAATATTATTACCTTGAGAATCTTCTCAAAATCCTAAAATGCCAATTTCATCAATATGACTATTCAAAGTATGTTTCTAATTGGTTGTAGATGCTCCTTTTGAATAGTTGATTGTGTTTTGGGTTTTGATGAGTTTATGAACCCTAAAAACTTGAGAAATACATTAATTTTTTAGAAAAATACACAACATTTCTATTATGTTTTAGAGATTCCTACAATTCTTTGTACATACCTATAGGTGACTATGTACATTAGGACTCTGATTAGTCTTTACTTAGTATCTTAGAGCCCTATTTCAATAAAACTCTAAATATTTAAATGGAGAAGATGAAAAATCCATGCTCTGAGGGAATGAAAACCCATGTATTAACTTAACCTGAAGCCATTCATATAATATCAACATAATAACTATGAAAACCTTGTCTATAGCTCTCAATGGTGCTCACTCCTAACACAAAGAGATATTTATGCATGTCCTTTCATATCCACATGTGTAAACTAGTTTTAAATCATCATAATGAAGGAAATTTATATATAAATCCACATACAACACTCAGTTCACACAAACCAATGCAAACAAATGAGAAAATTGAGGTATTAGGGTTGTATAGGCAGGTTGAAGGTACTATAAATCTTAGTGATTATTCATACAGTACATGCCAAAAATCTTATAAACATGACAATGAAATGGAAGTACATAGGGACACCTAATATGTACCAATTATATTCACTTCAACTATCCTCCTCCTATCCATACTAAAAGAAAAAATTTGTCCCTTTTTGACCTGTCCAAGGGAGTAATAGGAAAGAGAAATCAATTTTTCTCAAATTTGGAATTGTTAAATCCATATGATCTTGAACTATAATAAATGGGAATATACATAAAAACACATTCATTTGAGAAAAAATTATTTCTCTCTCCTATTTCTCACTTATATAGGTTAAGAGAGGTCATCAATTTTCCTTTAGTACAGATAGGAGGTGATTTGAAGTGAATGCACTTAGTGGCTATTATGGGTCCCTATGTACTTCCATTTCATGGTCATAATTTTAGTATTTATGGTTTGTATTGTGTGAATAATCACTAATATTGTTAGTACCTTCAAGTTGCCTACATAACCCCAACACCTCAGTTTTCTCATCTATTTGCATTGGTTTGTGTGAACTAAGTGTTGTATGTGGACTTGTAGATCATGTTCCTTCATTTCATGTTGATTTAAAACTAGTTTTCACATGTGGATATGAAAGGATAGGCAAAATAATTTCCTTGTGTTAGGAGTGAACACCATTGAGAGCTATAGATGGTGTTTTCATAGTTATAGTGTTGATATTTTATGAATGGCTTTAGGTTAAGTTAATACATTGGTTTTTATTCCCTCAAATCATATATTGTTCATATTCTCAATTGAAATATCTAGAGGTTGATTGAAATAGGTCCCTAAGATACTAAGGACTAATCAGAGTCCTAATGTACATAGTCACCTATAGTCACTTATAGGTATATACAGAGAATTATAGGACTCTCCAAAACCTACAAGATATGTTATGTATGTTTCCAAGACTTGAATGGAGTTCTCAAGTCTTGAAGGGTTCATCAACTCATCAAAACCTAAATCACAATAAACTATTTTAAAGGAGCATCTACATCTAGTTAGAAATAGGATTTTAATAGTCATATTGATGAAGTTAGAGTTTTAGGGTTTTGAAAATATTTCCAAGGTAATAATAGTATGACTGAGCCATTAAAATAGATTGGAGATTGGTTGTAAGATTCAGTTTAAGATCAAACTCAGTCAAAAACCCCCCAAGCAACACTTATAGTCATTCAAGTTGAGAAAGTTACAATTGGGATTATTTACCTTAACTTCTTTGAAAAGGGATCGTGTCTACACAATAACATCTCATGATAAAGGTTGATGAGGCCTATGTAAGTCTAATGGCTCTTTTCTTGTAGCCTAGGTCTAGTACTAACATGCCAATGCAATAAGGATATTTTTTGGTTGAGATATAAGAGGGTAGAGTGGTTTTCAACTCAGAAAATTTTTTCCTAAAGATGCTCAAATAACTACAGTGTTATTAAGCCCAAGTGAACCTATAGTAATACAACTTGTAAATGACCTATAGTGTTGATGGTAGATGGATAAGGACATGTGAATGTAGGAGTGAGTTCAAATAGGTATTAAATGGTCTTATTGACCTAAAGATGGAAACCAAAAGTGTAAAATACAATGATAATACTTGAATCAACACCTACATGAACCTATTGGTTTCCCTAATTGACACTTACAGATTGACATATATTGTAAATGAGCTCATGTTAATGAAAGTGAAAACTTGGTTGGTATGAAAAGGTGTAGGATGTAAATCACACATAAAATCTACTCTCACAATGATAATATCACATTCCCATGTGATTTCAAGAACCAAGAACCTCAGAGATAGTCATAGCTTAAGTTTCCTAAACCCTATGAAAATTTTGCACATAACCACTGACCTAGTAGCTAGTCATGAGATAATTTTATGTTAAGACCTCTAGAGTTATGATCTTGATTTTAAATTTGGTATAATTAGTCAACATGACTTAATAAATACCTCCATAGTCTTAGTTGGGCTAGACTAATAGTATAAGTTCCCTTTGTTTTGTCTCAGATTAGAGGCACTCCACAAAAACACAACCTATAAACATGGTACATGGAGAGTAAAAGGATGAACGGAAGATATTTTAATGATTTTGGGATGATTTTAAGAGTTTTATTGAAGGTAAACAAGTTGTTAAGGGTACCTACAGTCATTGGAAGCACTCATAGGTGATCATATACTTATATACATAGTCTAGGCCTATTAGGCCTAAAACTAGGCATGAACTCTCAAGCTTATAAATATCATTCATATGACCATGTGACCTCTCTAAAAAAATTTAAAACCTTCATGAGAGATAATAGGGTTGATGAGAATCATTAGTTTGCAGAGAACAATCTAGGACTAGTCATTTTGGCCTAATTTGGTCTGAGAGGTGTACAGAATGCATAGTAGGAATCAAGAAGCCATTTTATTTCACTCACATATGTACAAAAAATATTAATGGGACCTCAATAACTTAGGTATAGTTGAGTTAGTTCTTGAACTCAAACTTTGTGGAATTATTTTGAAGGTTAAGTGTCTAACCTTTTTGAATCATCACTAAGAAACTAAATGACCTAAAACACTCTCAAGAACCCAATGAAGAAGATATGGATGTAAATTCATCCAAAAGGGGTCAATTGACCTATAATATTATTTAAACCTATTTGTAATTCTCTCAATATCCATGCCACCCAATTATTTTGTACTATCACTTATACAAACATGCCTAATTCTATGTTTTCTATAGGTTTTGGGTTGAATTGAAGATGTAGAAGGGAAATGATGGATGAAGGCCATTATGAAAGGTGTGCGGATACTTTTTATAACTCCTCATACCCAATTCTAATCTCAGTGATGCATGAAAATACCTCTACTAAGTTGGTCACTCCAAGTAGTCTTGAACAAGACTGTGAGAAAGAGGGTGACTATCAAAATTGGAAGTGAGAAGTGTGATGCTAAGTTATTTTGAGGCCTATATGATACACCAGAGGAAAAATAGGTATTTATGAGGTTTTTTACACCTCTACAATGAATTCTTTGATTACTTACAAGTTACCCTAGTGACAAGTGTGTGAATCAGGCCTAAAGGGCTAGTGAGCAGTTACAAGGAAGTGAATGACAAGTGACAAGGAGAAGGCTATAAGTTATAGAATTTATAATGACTGTCACAATATTGTTTCCATATTATCATGTCAAGACATATGTGTTAAATACATCTAATTTGGTTCAAGGTATTTAAGCAAACTCATCATCAAGAAGACAGTTTCAAGAAGGATATGAAGATCTCTACTCTAACTTCAAAAAGGTGTCATGTTTCAGATGGACACTTGTATAAGAGGATCTCATGAACTATTATCTAACTCTCTTTTATTGCATTGTAACTATATTTAAAACCTTGAATCTTGGCCTTGTGATTTTTCAACTTCACTCATTTTCTCTCTTATCCTATGCTCTATATATTCAAGCCATTTTGGCATTATAAAGGAATCCACAATTGGTATGGTGAAGCCTTGCTAGTTTTGGCATCTTGCTTTGCCTTTGAATAAAGTCTTGAAGTTTATTTAGTCTTTGAAACTCTTGCATAAGTATTTCAATTAGTGTGTTTGGATGACAAGTGATGAATGTCTTTTCTTTGCTTCAATTTTGCTCTTGTATGCATTATGAGTAGTAGCATTTCTTCTAACAGGTATAAAGAAGTGTAATTGTTTGTTAAGGTGTATTTGAAGTGTGAGATAGACTAGTAATGTCTAATATCAAACCTCATTTTCACCCACCTCTATATATTTATATCAATCTACCTCCATGTAGAAACACTTATGCTATAAAAATATTGAGTTGAGGTCAATTTTTTAGTCTTCTTTCTTAACGCAAATGCAAGTATGTTTGTGGAGTTATCTTTGGTGCATAACCTTAATTAGTAAAGGTTTATTTTATGTTTCCTTCTTCTTTTTTCGCCCCTCATAGTGATTATTCTAGTGTAGTGTGTGAGCCTAAAATATAGATTAAGGGAGCTATCCATTTCAAATCTAGAAATCTATATCTTGTAGTAGCTTATCTATGTGCAGAGATAGTTCCATGCTATCCCAAATTTGAGAAGGTCTCCTTGACTTCTCTAGGGTGAAAATTTGGGCTATAACATGAATCACTAGAAAAAGATAAGACAATATTTTGTATAGTCATCATGAGTCAAACAAGTAGGAGCCTTGAAACAAGGCACAAGTAATGGAGAGGTTTTATATAAAACGCTATATAAAAAATCAACAAATATGAAAAATATAAACCCAAGGAAACCTTTAAAGATATATGTATTCAATGCACAAGATGTAAACATAACTTTATAAAAGGTGGATATAATTTTAAATTGATAAATGATGGAAATCAAACTATGGTTTTCTCAAAACACATAGAATAAGATGTAAGTCTAAAAAACAACTATGAAATTTGAGGAGGACATGGGTGTTCAAAGAATGAAGGGGTTTGCCAAAATGTTTTATCTTTTTATTGATTTATACTAATTTACTTTAGCACCATTGATAAGCCATGAATAATAGGATAAGTCTATGATAAATCAATAAGATACATAATTTAGATCTAGCCATATGTTTTAAAAATAGTAAACATGCAAAAATAAAATTCTAAATTGGAAAATAAACTTGAAAGAGGGACAAATTCAAAGTATTAGTCACACTTTTTTTTCCTTGGGAAAAAAATCATAACTTCATATTAGTTAAAATAATAAATTACATTTCATAGATACTAAACAACATTCCAAAGGAAAACACGTATTAAAGCAAAGTGAAGCCTCCTTAGGAATAAAACACCCCAAAGGGTGAGAATCAACAAAGCCCCTCCATACTAGGGGAAGTGTCCATACAAAGCATAGTGATGATGATAACCTGATAATAGCCAAAAGCATAAAAAATAAACAAAGAAAAATTGAAAGGAAATATCGAGGGCCTAAATAATAAAACCAACATACGTATGCCAAATTTTATTAGGGAATATTTCCTAAATAACCTTTAATTTTGCCCATTTTGCCTTTATTATTTTTAACCTCCTACCACACCCCGTGAGAGGGCTCCATCGTGACTATTTGCATATCTAAAGTCTAATATTATAAAGTGTGTATTAAATCAGTATTCATGAATTTGAAAGGGTTGTTAACTCCTTATCAGAGTCTAAGTTCTTTAATTCATGTAATCTTTTAACTCCTCTTGATGGGGTCCCATTTATAACAATCCACATAGATGTATTCTAGTATTCTCCTCTTTCCACTGCATAAATATAAATTTCTCAAATTGGATATTTGATTTTCCATGTTTATTATTTTTTGGCTCAATTATACATTGGATTTCCTCTCCCTACTCATCATATTCATCCATTACTTCTTGCTCTAGAAAACTTCATCATTTGGATAATTATTTCATCCCTTCTTTTTGGAAGGATGTATGCATGCCTAGGGATAAGTAACTTGTAGGCATCCTAAAATTTTACATATATGAAATTGAATTGTTGTATTTTCATAGTCCAATACCTTAATGTGTTGAAGTTTTCCACATCTGAGTATCACTTTATCTTGTGTGAGATTTCTTAGATATATCTCCACATAAATTTGAGCATATGTGCACAACCTTATTATTATTCTCTAAGAATTAACTTTGATGTAGGTGCCCAAGGAGTTTCCTATTTATTCAAAAGTAAATCAAAAATGTAGAGGCATATTGAGGAGTTGAACCTAGATTGGCATTTTGGTAACTGAGATAAAAATGGGGTCAAATTCTAAAACCATGAGTTTATAAACAACCCCATAGTTCCCTAGAACTAGGGACCATCAAAGAAGACTCTTTAATAATATTCCTCACCAAAAAGTTAAATAATGAAAAAACCTTTGGAGCAAAGAGAGATCTCACAATTTTGTGTTTGTGTTGTATGTATCTATTGATACAATGTCAATATGGTTAGCCAAGATCCATTCAATCTGTAAATAATTACTTATTTTTCTAAGATTAACTGGTAATGGGTCACAGCCTACCCTGTAATCTCCACTATTGACACATTTCTTCTACATGATCCATGATATAGGTATTAGGGATGGATGAAGGCTTCAATACACTTGGTTTGGTAGTTGATATTTTCACCATTTATTTAAAAGACACATGGTCAAATGTTGAATGCATACCTAAACTTGTAGATTCTACATGCAATCACAACACCAAGAGGAGGGTGAAATCCTTGTCTATATTGTAGATCGACAATGGAATATGATCCTCAACTTATTTTCCCTCATACAAAAAATGTTACTTATCTGTTGGAATCCCTTAAGTATGCTCTAGTTTCCACTTAATATCAATACTTGATCTGTCAATTGTACCCATATATAAATGGTCCTCTCAGAGAGGAATGGAACCATTAGCTAATATCATGTCTTATTTTCCCTAGATTTCTTGACTATAGTAATTTTGTCAAATATTTTTCATGCCATAATTTTGTCAAACATTTAGTAGAATCCTTAGTCCCTTGGCACTTACATTATGAAACAACAACATAATGATACAACCCATTCTTTACCTTTCCCTTGACCTTCTTGTCCTCTTTTATGCTTCTTTACTTGCTTAGATGTGAAGCCCTAGCTATGATACCCCATCAATATTTAAAAATGGCAATGGCTCCTCTATTGATAAGTAAAGGGAAAACCTCCTTATGGGCCTCATAGGCAACCATGTGGAATTTGTAAATAATTTTATTAAGTAAGAAAATAAAATAATCCATGAAATATACCTTACTTGCAATAATATTCATCCATGATACCACATTTAGTTCAAGATTTTTGTCAAACATTTGGCATGCATTCTCTATGCTTCCAAATTTTACATATTATCTACCACAAGATCATACTGAAACCATCTTTATTTTTATCTTTTGATGAACCTCCATACCCAATTTTAGATCTCCCAACTTGGTGCATGTCAGAATCACACATCCTTTTAAAAACCATGTCTATCATTGAGGTGTTTGTGAATATTATGGTGGTGCCACCATGGCTGACAGTTTTTGGTAATATCCTTATTACAAGAATCCTTGTGCTAGATATAGATAAGCATATTTGGGGTCTAACATTATTGTTGGCTTAGGCTTCCTTACCTTATACTCTTTCTTATATTCTTTTCTACTTAGAAAAAATCACATTTGATACAAATTCTAAGTTTTTGAATGTAAATATTGACTCTGCAAACCTAGAGATGACTGTGTGCCAAATTTGGAGTTACGATTCCACATACATAAAATTAATGTATGCACCTTTTATGCCCATGGTAGGATTAATGTTGACCTATTTTATTTACTACTTATTTCCTCTTACATTGTTAGGTATTGTGCCTGGTTTTAGAATATGCATGTTTATGTGTTGCTTTATAACTAGATGCCATACATGGTTGTAATTGCAATTTTTAGAATTAAAGGATATAACTATTTGATTTTTCTCTTCAATGTTTTTGACCCATCTTGCCACAATCAAAACATAATGCAAAAGGAGAAGGAAAGAATTAGTTGGGTTAGCCAACCATAAAGGTTTTGTAACTAAATATCGCACATGCTAGAATCATACCCTTCATAGTTCATGTGCATTGTGAATGGAAAAATTGAGTAAGGTATTCAACCTCCTCTTCCCTAAGTGTGAGTTGTATCTACATGCACATCCACTTATACCTTAATTTGAAACTATTGAAAATAATGTCATTGATGTCAAAGTTCTATCATTGGTGATAAAGGCCCCATAGAATTTAATTTCTAAAGGTGTTTTTAATGTTCATATTTTGGCTAAAATGTGTTGATATTTATTTAATATTAATGAATATATTTTTCGTTACATAAAATTCAAAAGAGGGCCCATGTTGAAGTCAAAGAGTCATGGGGTAAAGACAAAAGAGAAATGGAATGCATTTTCCCATGAAGAGTCATTTTGAATAATTTCAAGAGTCACCAAGTGAAGACAAAAGATAAAGGGCACAATTTCTCATGAAGGAACACTTTGAGAAATTTGAAAGGTCACTAAGATAAAGATAAAAGGGGAAAGGATGAATTTGCTCATGAAGGGTCACCATGTGACTTTTCAAATGTAAGGAGTCTAAGGGTCATGCTATTTTGTTGCCATTTTCCATGAGGAGTGAAGGGTCATAAAGGGTAAATGCCAAAGGTCATTTGGAAAGATATAAATAAAGGCTTGAGAAGTTATTTTTGATATGCAAGAGAGTGCATGGTTTGTAATTGTTTTATATAAGAAAAGAGGAGATAATAGAAAGAGATATTGTAGACTTATATCATTTGTTGAGAAAGCAACATTGAGAGATAGTTGTGTTTTATACACAAGAGGGGTTGGTGTTCCTATGGGTTGGTACTCACAAATATTTATAAGGGGTTAATTCTCCTATGGGTTGGTGCTAAAAAATAATTATTATATTGGTGCTCAATAAAGGGGTTGGTCCTCCTATAAGTTGGTGCTTATGAATTTTTTAATTTGAGTTGGTGTTCATTCATATACTTGAGATTGTTTTCCATGGTTTTTTCCTACATTAGGTTTCCATGTAAAAATATGGTGTCTCTCTCTTTCTTGTGTGGTGCATGTTATTGTTTCAATTTTATTACATATCTTGAATGTATGGTTAAGTAGAGTTTGATTAAGTACAGTATGTATAAGATATATGATATATTGATTCACCCCCCTCTTAGTATATCCCATGCTTAAAAATTGGTATCAGAGCAGGTTCCTTTGGAAAGAGTTTTACAGCTTGAGGGTAGATTGGGGAAAGCACCATGGTTGGATCACATGAAGGTTTTTATACAAATAAGTCACCTTTGTTTGATGGGAAAAATTATGATTTTTTGAGCATAAAGATGAGGACTTATTTGATGCCTCTTGGATTTGACATTTGGTAAGCAGTTGTGGAGAAATATGAAGAGCCATAGACACTTGTGACTACTCTCGGCAGAAAAAAAGGCAAGTGAAAATAATTTTAAATATTTAAATGATATTTTATGTGGTTTATATGAATAAAAATTTGTTAAAGTTATGCAATGCAAATCTACTCATGAGACTTGGGTAAAGCTTCAAAATATTTACAAAGGTGATGGAAAGGTTCAGCAAGCTAAGCTCCAAATTTTTAGAAGATAGTTTGAGAGTTTGAAAATGGAAGAGGAAGAAAATATAGCAAGTTATCTTTTATGAGTTGATCAAATGGTTAACCATATTCAAGGCCTTGGAGAAAAGTTAGAAGAATCAGGAGTGGTACAAAAAGTTTTGAGATCTCCACCAATGAGATATGATGCAAAGTTTTCAGCAATCAAGGACATGAAGGATCTAGCCAAGCTAAATATAGATGAACTACATAATATTCTTACGACATATGAGATGTAGACCGAACAAGAGAAACCCTCAAAGAGGGAAGCTAATTTCAAGACATCAAAGAAAGATAAGGCTAAGATTCAAGAATCAAGTGACAACTCTAGTAATGATTAAGATGACAATGGATCTCTATTCATCCGCAAGCTAAAAAAGAGCATAGGTAAATATCAAAATAATTACATTTTAAATGTTTTAATTGTCAAAAAGTTTAGACAATTTGTAGCTAAGTACCTAGATAAGAGTAATGGTGACAATGAAGAAGGAAGGTCTACATACAAGAAGAATTTTAAAGGTAAATTTAAAAATAAGATTGTATACTCTAAAGATCTTAGCTTAGTCGAAGATAGTGGATTCAATGATTAAGATGAAGAAGAGATTCTATTCATGACCATACAATAATATGCCTCCACAAGCAAAAGTATAGATGATCAAGAAGAAGAGAAGATGAAGATGAAGTAGAATCTAAAAGGAGAACTCTTTTGTGCCTTAGAATAATTACAAGCTCTTGATACGAAGAATCATAGATTGAAGCACCAAATCCAAAAAAATGAAAACAAGTTAAAATAAATAATTAAAGATCTACAACCACACATTGAAGAAGCCAAAAAGACTGAAGAAGATCTAACAACTCAGTTATAAAAAATAAGTGAAGAATGTGAAAGGTATGTTATTGAAATTACTTCTTTAAAAGCATATGTTGAGAAAACAAATAAAGCAATCAATGATAGAGTAGCCCAATGATTCAAAATTTGAGAATAACACTAATATGTTGAATAAGATATTAGAAATTCAAAGATCAATGTAAGATAAGATAGGTATCAAATTTGAAAAAGAGAAAGGGGAGGCCACTACTTTCATAAACAAGGTTAACACAGAAAAAGGAAAGAGTTATGTTGAATCTCTTACAAAAGAGGAAATGAAAAGGGAAGAAGTTAAGAATATAGAGGACATCTCCAATAAAGACAGTTGGAAGGAACAAAGCTACAAAAGGTGATCAGGTCATAGATACACAAGCAAGTTCTATTTTTATGGTTACTATTTTTATTGTAATGGATATGGTAATAAGAAAATAGAATGTTGAAAAAAGGCTAAAATTTTTAGAAATAAGGAGAAGGAAACTCATGCAAAGTCAAGCAGAAGCCACAACTCTATTGCTCCTCTATTAGGCTTTAAAGAAGAGGCTATAATATGTTACAAGTGTAATAACTTCAGACACAAATCCTGGTACTATAGAAGTGTGATTGAGTCATTCAATAAATACCATAGTTTCAAGGCTCCATTCATCACGAATAAAGTTTAGACAAGTTCATGGTAGAAGAAATAACCTAAAAAATTTATGTTGGTCCAAACAGATTTGCATGCAAGAAACAAATAAAATCCATGGTTCATTGATAATGGATGT